>CANSNZ010000336.1:0-220895 GCA_947646795.1 Beta lomatogona | reverse complement strand
GGAAAGTTCTCTGAAGCTGACATCCAGGAAATCATGGCTTCCTAAATGTTTTGTGGTAACCTTCCCTTCGTAGAAATTTAATTTTTGGTAGTTTGCTTAACGTTAAGCCAAGTTATTTTTGATGCTAATAAGCTAGTGCTGACTCCGGCAATGGCGAGCTTGTTGGGCAGAGGCATGTTAATGCTGTTTAGAATTTTTATATTTTATATAATACTTTTTCCTAAAACCGAGATTATTATTCATTATTCTAAAACCCTAAAAACACAAGCCTACCCCATTCTCTCTGGATAGACAGTTCTTGAGAAACATCAATCTTTGATCCAGGCATGGAGTCGGAGATAGCTAAAGAACTTTAGGGACGAACGTCATCGTGAATCCGCACCGGTGGTGGCGAAATTCGTTTCTAAGGCAGTGGCCATCATACCACGGCGCAACTTGTTCTTGTTATTCAGGTTGGGGTTATTTGATTTCTTAAGATTCTCATCTTACAATTTCAAATACTTACAAGGTAACACTTTTTCTTTTTTTTGTTCTTTATTTCCCCTTAATCAAACAATTAACAGAGTCAACAAGTAATTTAGCTAGTTAATTAATAAAATTAACCATCATAGTTAAACAACTATGCATCAACTACTAATTCCCTCTCTCTGCCTCTTTCTTCTCCATTCCCAAAGACCACTCTTCAAGATCGAACCAACTAGATACCACGCCTTTCCACTTACTCCTCCTTAAACAATAATGTAAGAATAAGATCAAATTTTGAAACAAAAAGGAAAGAAATGGAACGATAAACATAAAGACAGAACTAGCCTTTCTTCTTATTAATTTGTTAAGTTAAAAAGAACAATTATTTCTTCCATTCTTCTTCTTCTGGTGTTGTTTTCATCACACCCGAATGTGTAAGAATGATTTGTCTCGCTCATTTCTCCCCGCCACAAAGAGGGACTGCGGCCAAAGTTTTACAACAATAATCTAAGGCTACAAACTAGGCAGGGACAGGACTATCTCAAAACAGAGGAGCCATGGCACATTTGCTAAGTAAATATTTATAATCCATTACACCCCACAAACGAAACGGGAGGCTTACGAACGTACTAAGATCGTCCCTAAAATCTTCGGCGATGATACACTCAAAGGCGACCCTTCTTTTGTGGAAATGTCTTCATATCTCATATCGGGATGGAACATGAAGAACACGACCCGGCCACGGTGCCACTCTTTTTCACGAACAAAATGAATGTCCATTTCAATGTGCTTCAAAAGCAATGATGTTGAACAAGGTTGCAGCTGCATGCATAAATGGCGCCACGGATTATCACAATAACCAAGGTAGCTGGTGAACTGGACAATGGAGCTCTAAAAGGAGATTGCAAATCCAACACGACTCGTAAACAACATTAGCAACCCCTCGTATTCAGCCGCACTGTAGCCGAGAGAGTGAGTCGCCGGGCTTAGAGGACCGAGAGACTCGGCTCGATCCCCTCAGAAAATCACACTCGACGTGGGAACGCTGGGTGTCGCAGGACATCCACCCCAATCAACATCGGTGTAAGACACCAAATTAGTAGGGGCCGAAGATGGGGTGAAAGATGTAACCCATGATCAAGAGTGCCCCGAACATACCGAATAACTGCTTTGAGGAGCAAGCATGTGCACATCGAATAGGAGCCGTGCATACGAAGACAAATATGCTCTAACGACATAAGATATATATCCTGGGCCGGAGCGAAAGTAAGGTACCGTCGAGCACCGGCAAGTGCTCCGAAAAGAGTAGGACCGCATGGATTCACTCGAAGAGACCACCTTGGGCTTAGCATCACCGTAGCAAAGAGGAGTATACAAGACGACATCCCTCGCTCGTTCAATAATTTCTTTTTCAAAGGATATTTATGTATAGTAAAGAAACATCCCTCTCAGGGATTAATACATGAATGCCAAGAAAATAGTTCAAAGGACTTAAGTCCTTCATTGCAAATTCCGAGCCAAGAAGAGTCATAATAGAACAAATAAGAAAGGATTCCTCAAAGAAATGTAGGCACAATATCATCCATGCAGAGTAACAAATATGTCGTGTCACTGCGCCCGTCCGTATATGAATAATGAATTATCGTCATCTCTGTCGTTAGAAAACAACCGGGGAGGAAACAAAATCAGTTAGGTTCCTTTAGTACTAAGCCCGGCGGTGCTTCGCTTAAGCCCGGTACAAGGATTTACGCAATAAACACACATAATCAGTGATTTAGACATGGTCCCGATAACCCACTTCGGGCCGCGATGCATATACACCGTCTCCTTCTCGTATCACCATGAAGAAATGCACTCTTGACATCCAATTGATGAATGGGCCAATGTTTTGAGAGCAGAAAGAGACTCAAAACAAGGCGAAGTGGTGTCTGCTGACAACCTGGGCTAAAAAGTCTCACCACACTTCACCGCCCACCTGCTGTTTTTTGCCATCACCTACAAGACGGGCTTTACGCTTCTCAAAAACACCATTAGCCTTTTCTTTACGAAAGTAGAAAATCAATATAGAACGAATGGACATTCACATTAGGAGGACGGGCACCAAGTCCCAAGTCTCATTTTTAATAAGAGCATCGAGACGATCATCCATGGCCATTTTCCATGCCCGGGTCACGCTTTAAGAGCATCTAATGGTTTACTGTGGTAAAGCGGGACTTTTAAACTTGTATGCAAATTAAATGGGCGTTTATTAAAAAAAAAAACCCCATGGCCACCCGGGAGGGACTAAGCAAGGAGCGGAACGGGTCAGCTGGACAGAGAAGAATTAGTGGGGAAGCTGGGTTACTCCTCACCACCAGAGATGTGAGGCGCCCAGCGATGGAGTTATGCAATGGTCCGCTGACACGCTGCCCAAGAAATGAATGAGGAGCATCAGAGGGGAGCCAGCGGGCCTGGATAGTGGAGTCAGCCGTTGGACCAGGCGCTGGGACGCGCCCAAGATAGATCGTGGGGCCTGGGGCTGGGCGTGAGCCTGGTTGCTCAGCGGTGAGCATGGCCGAACAATCGGGCCACGAGCTTAGGTGATGAACCAAGCACATGGACGCCGCCATCATCCAAAAATCATAGGTGGACGCTGTGGGTGCTGGGTGAAGAAAGGAAAACGGAAATTTAGTCTCATCAAACAACACATGACGCACAAATAATGATTTTATCTGAGGATAAACAAACATTTCAGAGCTTACGATGGTTGGAGGATATCTCTAAAAGAATACAAGGAGTGTAATCGAGGTCAGTACTTCGTGAATTGTAGTAGACGGAAAAGAGGATAACATAAACACCTAAAGACCCGAAGATAAGTGAGGTTTTTGTAAAAGAGCTTGTGAGGTGAGCTGCTGGTCAATAATTTGCTTCTAAAAGATATTAAGATAAGTCGCCATTTGTAATGCATGATGCCAAAAAGACGGGGAAGAGAGTGCATGAGCAAAGAATAGTTCAGATTGATATTATTAATGGGAACGAATTTTTCTTTTCAAATTTTCCCATTTTGTATGGACAAGAAAGACGAAAAGACATCCCATTCGACTCACCAAATCCTCGACCGACCATTATCATATTCCCCTTCCCATTATCACATTGGATGCTTTTGATAGGACGCTCAAATCGAGTATGAACTCGAGCCTTAAAGCTAAGAATTTGGAATAACATCGTATTTTGAGCCAGCGAAAGTCCATAAATAATTTGGTGAAATCATCCAAAAACAATACATAATAACGATGTCCATAGAACTCCAAAATAGGAGGTCCACAAACCATCATGAATAATATCAAATGGCAACAAAGCTTCTGAATTTGAACTAGCAAAGGCAATTTAACGTGTTTACCAAGAACGCAAGAATGACAAATAGTAGTAGAACTAGGACTATTACATTCAATGCCTTCTATTTTTCTCTAAGAAAATCCAAAAGGGAAATAATTCCGGTGACCTAAACGATCATGCCAAAGTGTGGAGGAGACCGGCAAAGAAATGTTGATGGAGAATGAATGGTATTGGTGGTGGTGGATAATGGATAAAGATCACCCCGACTATCACATCTCATGAGAGCCGTCCCTCGTCCGGAAATCCCTTCACAGAAAACCCATATGGATCAAATTCGATACCCGACGGAATTATCGGTAGTAAACTTACGAACAAAGACTAAATTTTTAATGAGTTTGGGAGCATGAAGGACATTTTTAAAGATAATGGAGGATGTGGGGGAGATAAAGTAGCATTACGCAACCCCTTGAATTGAAATGAACCATTACCAACAATAATACCATTATTATTAGTGCTCAAATTAAAATAAGACGAGAGATTACCAGTTAGGGATGTCATATGGGAGGGCGCCAGTGTCCATGTACCAGTTGGGCTTGGGCTCAAAGTCATAGGGATGTAGAGCATTCTCCCACACCATTAGGGCCATAGGAGAAACCCAACGCAATTTGCTGTTGCAGATAGGCGCGGAGGCCCTGGAGCCCGGTGGAGGCATCACCTTATTTGGGCCTGAGGTGGGGCGAGCCCACCGAGGTGGTGGGAAAGGGCATGGAGGAGCCCATTGTGGCATCCAACCCCACGCACCGGGATCCACCATGCGCCATTGCCGCCGCTCTTGGACCTACTGCTGGTCGGGTCACCGACCCGCGGACCACCTCCGCGGCGATTGCTGCCCTTGCGTCGCTGTAACTCTATGGCCACCTCCACCACCATGCTTTTTCCCGCCATTTTTATTCTTGTGATGATGTTTGCCTCGCCTATGATGAGATTGTCCGTGATTTCCGGGGGAGGACGATTCATCAATGTCGTGGTGGAGAACGGCCACCATTGCCGCCGGCGAATCATCATGCATTTCGGCCAGGGCTTTTTCTTTCGAGGCATAAACTTGAACGAGCCTCGGAAAAGGAAGGAGGGGCTTACTTTGTCGGATTAGTGTGCCGACGTTCTTGTAAACTTCGGTGAGGCCAACCACCAATTGAAGGACAAGGCGGTTGTCCGATCCACAGTGCGCCGACACTCTTAAGTTGATCGCCCAATGTTTTTAAACGTTGGCAATATCCCGTGAGCTGGAGGAAAAATCTCTCATTTTGGACGTGGAGAGAAATCATGTTCGAGGGCAACAACCCGCGAATTTTTGTTGTCCCAAAAAGATCCCGGCCGATCCCAGGCCTCCTTTGCACGAGAGATCTTGAGCAATAATGGTGTGTAGCAAGTCGGTGGAGATGGTAGCATACTCCCATTGAAGAACCTTGGCATCCAACGTGGACCACATCTCTTTTTCTTCCATCAATGGAAGGAATCAGCTTTTCTTTCCAAATAGGCAAGATATGAGAGAGGACACGATGGGATCGTGCATGAAGCTTAAATACCGGCCCAAGCCGAATATGATCCGTTCCATCTCCAAGAATAATAGGGATGTGATTCTTGATATTTGAGACGACCAAGCGGGATGAAAATTGGAGTCTACCATGGATGGAAGCTTCGACGGATCAAGGAAGAGAAGATGGAGTACTGGGCAACGGAAGAGGAGAGTTGAGAGAGAAAAGAAACCCTAGTATCACGATACCATGTAAGAATGTGATTCCTTGCCTATTCTCCTTGCCACAGTAGGATCATATACAAAGTTTTACAACGTAATCTAAGGCAACAAACTAAGCGTAATAGGGCCTATCCTAAAATAAGAGATTATACAATATTTTGCTAAGTAAAATATTTACATAATCTATTAGAATGATTGTTGAAAACATAAACTATTTTGTCAAGACACTAACACTGATTAATTTTACATACATTCTATACTTGAATCATTTTAAACTAAATAAAATCTTCAAGGTAATATATTATAGTTAATTTCTACGCCCCTTTTTCATTTTCAAAAGAAGCCACAAAATGGAAGGTAAGGTGAATAAATTACGTGAGAGGTCTGTTGAGTATCACTATTAATTTTTTGTTTTTATTTTCATATTTTAAAAATCATATAATATGTAATAAATAACTTGTATAATGAACTTAAAATTAGACATATTTATACTACTAATCATCTATCTATATTACTCCCTCAAATCTCATGATATAGTGCTTACATTCCATTTTTAGGTGTCCCGAAATATTGTGCCACTACTTCATTTTTTATTAATTTATTTTGACTAAATTATCCTCAATTCTTACACAAACTTCCCAAAGTATTCCCTACTTTTCTTTCAAAATGTGTGCTCCCTATTTATTGCTTTGCAGATCATTCCAAGGAAACTTTATAGCTTTTTGATTTTTTTAAGAAAAAAGAAAATAACGGGAGTAGTTCTAAGATAAAAGTATTTTATTAATTTTTTTTTGAGAATCCTACTACTCCCTCCAATGTCCTTAATTCCCGTGAAAAAAAGAAAAGTAAGACTATATATTATGGGATAGGAGAGAGTAATATATTAAAAGGCGTTCCTAAAAGGAACCGGTGCCATGTAATTGCTCTCCATTAGGATTTTTTAATCTATGTAATTCACATACAATAAACAAAATTAGAAAATGCTTTGTATAAGATTTGATCCCGTGACTTTAAGTTCATAAATTAAAGTCTTAACCATTAAATTAAAACAAGTCGTATTTAGTGTTATCATTTTAAAGTAAAATATTTATAAATTAAAAATGTCATTAATTACACGGGGCGTAGCCCGAGCCTAAAACTAATTTTTATTTTAAAAACTAAAATCAAAACTCAAAAGCTAAGGGCTCGTTCGTTATCGTTCTCCATTTTCAGTTTTTGTTTTTTAAAATCTAAAACAAAAATATGGAAATCCAAAAAATAGTTTTCGTTTTTTTGTTGCCAATTTTCAAAATTGATATGTTTAGTATAAAGTATCACTAATTTTGAGATTATTATGCCCCTTACATCATATGCCAAATTGGGACTTACAGTTTTGCCGAACAGGTTCTAATTCTTATGGTTTACATAACTTTGTTTTCAGTTTTATAAAGAAAATGGAAATTGCAGGGGAAAAAAAAAAAAAGACAACACGATAATGAGTTGCTATATTTCTTTGTTTTGCTTTCTTTGTTAATCAAATCAAGCATAGTTATTGATTGCTACTTCTTAGAATCATGCCACTTAAACTTGTTTAAATCTACATCTTTGTGCTGACTAGGCTAGCTAGATCTGGATGCTCAACAACAATTTATAGGTTGCCTGGTAATGATATTTGCCACAAGTATATCCCAGCGTTCCACCAAGATAAACTTAAAAATAATGAGTATTTAATAATACAATTTAAAGAGCGTCACTTTCTGTGTCTCAATCTGGAATGAAGCGTTATTTCTTCGAAAAGAGAAACAAAAGATCTTCATTCTTTAGTCTCACTGGTGATAGTGCTAAAGGATTTGATTTGTGAAATTATACTTTGACATCTTTTCTTCAGGTTCACTACTTTTTTTGTCTTGTAACAACTCATTTCTTTGATCTTTTAACTTTTATTATTATTTAATGTTATCTTCTACCTGAGTCTAATCCTAATTGGAATACTAATCAAAAAGAGAGTCGAACAATTTATCATTGTTGTTGTACATTTCTGACCTAATTGTCTATCAAGTGTTAATCTTTTGTCATGGCCAACTATGATGAGAATTAAGTGTCTATATCAGTAGATTTTTTTTCTAGTTTAGTGCTTCGTTCTCTAGTTATCCCATGGACACTGTATATGATACTTCAAGTTACTCTTCTTTTGGTCTTATATAGTAGACTCAATTATGGGTAAGAATTAGTTGACTCTATGGATTGTGGTCTCCTAGTGAACATATTCATTCACAACTTAACTAGAGTTGAGTTCAATTTGATCTTCGGACTCCAGTACTTAATATCTTAATTTGTAATAAGCAAACCTATAATCGTGTCTATTTTGTTAAATTGAGGTGTTTGTGTTTTTGTTACGAAATTTTACTCCATACGTTTAGAGGTTCGGCTTTAAGTTGCTCGAAAAACCAAATGTACAAGGCCTCGAATCTCAATTGTAATTTACAAACACCACGACCCTCTCATTTTTCGTTGGTAATTACCAAATATGATGCATATTTGGAATCATAAACTGGCCTCACCGACCCACATACCAACACATGTTAGCAAGTTATTCATCTTAATAATACTCTCAACTAATAACGTTGCGCTTTATATATGTTGGAAGTATTATCTAAGTATTTTAAGCAATTGTGGGTGTTACATACACCCTCACTTTAGGAATAACACGTCCTCCTTGCGCTTAATAATTGATCGCCTTATGCATCCACTTCACCAAAGAAACCGATCTACATTTTTTCACTAGTAAGGCAACCAACTTAATTCGACTCTCTCATCCTCAAGGTCCATGTGTTTGAGGTCATTTTCACTGATCAATCCCTTTGCACACAATTTACCTTAAAAAAAACCAATAAGTATATATATTTTTAATGTATAAAAAAACATGTGATTGGAATGTTACATGATTGAATCAGATTTATATTATTATCATTGTAATTCCCTAGATGATGAACATGATCTGCCTCTAGTATGATTGAAAAGCAACTTCCCAGATTAGCCAACAATATAATTAGACCTTCTTAAAACGGTACGACCCATCTTCTACTTTAACTTAATATTTCAACTTAATTAATGGGTAGATGATGACTGACTTAGTTGATAACTAAGATTTGGAATCGAATCTCATTTATTTACGCATCGATTGCGCTTAGTTAGTCTCTCTTCATACAAAAGAATATTTAGCTTAATGGACCATAGAAGTACCACCATCGGGAGTTGTCCTAGTTTCGTTTGTTGTTCAGTAAAGATAAACGAAATAATTATTTAATAATTGTATAATACTCTTCAAGTTATGCATGGCCAGATCATGCTACGTCGGGCCAGGCTTGGAAAGGGCCAATGAAAAATTGTGTCATGCGAGGATCATGTCGAATTATTAAAAAAGAGGCTCACGTGCTGTGTCGGTGGCCCTCAAGAATTTTATACCTTATCTTTGTTAATTGTAAATGAGTGGGCCGAGAGGCACGCCCCTTTATGCTCGAGGTAAAATTGAAAAATGGTGAACACTAAGCCCGCCATCTTGGGACCGGGCTAGTAGCGAGCTCATATCAAGCTGAGCCAAAGTCACTTAGAATCGGGTCGAGCTGCCATGTGCCATCCTGCCCATGATATTTACTTGTTGTAACAAAAGCCCTTCGTTGATAGATAACTCGTAGTGGACTCTTCCGTCATTTCTTACAGATCGAGCAGCTTTTATCCTAGTTTAAGTTATTTTTGGTTTTGTAATTGTTATGTAAGAGCGAGTATCGCTCGGTTTAGTTTATTTGTGTTTGTTTGGTTGTATTAGCGTTAGGTTATCTTCCGTCTCTTTCAAAAAAAAAAAAAGTGTACTTCGTTTTAATTAATGCATATTTTCCCCGTTGTAAAAATAAAAAAAAAAGGCCCTCAAGTCCAGCAAATAAAAAAAAAAGCATGTCTATTACGGTGGTAGTATCTCAACTTAATCTTGGGTTATACTTCCATTGGTTTGATGTACACACCTTCCACATTAGTAATTTTATCTCGCAACATAATCATATATAGTGGCGTACTAATATTATTTCTTTATGTTAGTATATGGAGCAGTTAGGATTAGGAACAAGATGTATCTCGTCTATCCCACATTCTTTGGAATGCTACGTGGAGCACTTTGATTGGATATTTATGGCCTTGTTAAGATAAGATATTCTGACGTGGTCTTCATGGTGCAATTCTGAAAGCACAGTTATTAGTTGGGAAGAAAAGTCGAAGAAAATGACTTATGTGACATATGCCACTACTAATACACAAGGACGCGTAAGCCTCTTCTTTTGAATTACGCTGTGTTCTATCTCTCAAACACATTTTTGTTCCCTCAAAGTGTCATTTCCTTACCTTTGGCTTGCTCTTTGGATGTTGCAATCTCTCACTTCCTTCTTTTTATCTTTCCTTTTTCAACTATATTCGTTTATTTTTCTTGTGAATCCTTTCTCTTGTTTGTTAATGTATCCCTTTAATTTTATTTTATGTAGGAATCATAGTCTTTACATGTTTCTATGAAAATTAAGGATTTGTCATTTATGTATATTGTGAATTATATATGATTAGGTATTCACTCGAACAATTGGTATTTCATAATGCGACGTTCTATATTTACTCCAAAAGCCCAAGTAAACCGTTTGATTAGCCATTAATTCAACGAAAATAGATAGGGGAAATAGACATCTATTAGGAGTTTACTAAGACTTTGCGCTTTTACTACTAAACATGTATGTTCTCTTGATGTTAAAAAATAAAAAAATAAAAAAAGACTTTGTTGTATTACTACTTTTTGTAGCTTTTATTACATTTTGTTAGTGATTGACGGTCAAGCCATCAAACCATTTTTACTAAGATTTGCTTATTTCTTTAGTCATAGAGATACAATTGCAAAAGGTTACAATTTTAACAATCAATAGGATCAAGAAACCATTAACGCACCTCAATTGTTGTAGTTTTAGTAGTTGAACCATCAAAATTCAGCTTAATAAGAATCGAAGGTGTAAAATGAAAAATAAATAATTAAAAGTTTCAGGAATGAATTTACCATATTTACGCATATAGTAATGATGTAATTGCCCTTTAAAAAAAAATCTAATTGATCATCATAAATATTTAACATAGATTAAAGGCAATAAACACTATAATATTTAGTGCTAAAGCTGACAAAACTTGGCCCAACCTAAACCCAACCCAACCCAATAATAGAGGGTTGGGTTGACAAAACAGGGTTGACCTAATTTGGCTCATTTATTTAAATGGGTTGGGTCATGTTGAAATTTTCAACCGATTTCAACCACCTAACCTGTTTATTAAGCTTTAGATCTATTTTTTGAATTTATGCATGTGTGGTTGTGTTGTGCGAGTAGACGATTAGTTTATATCTAAGTATTATATTATTAACCAGTATTTGGGCTCGGGCGTTGCCCGAGTGGCATTTTTTTCCAAACTTGGTAGGCATTTTTTTTTCCATTCGCATTAAAGTATAATAAAGATAACTCAACATTTAAAAGGTACAAATATAATAATGTGGACATTTAAAGCATGATTAAAAGTTGGTTGAGATGATAATATACTATGTATAATTTCATGATGTCATGGTTCAAATCTTGTTGCACGCCAATTGGCTTTTGTTAGTTGGCATGACATATGTACACATAGGACGATTCTAGTAGAGTAAGAGAGGTGCCACATGGCGTGCATACGTTTTTAGACAAGCCTTTTAATATATTAGTATAGATTAACAATCCTTGAACAATTAGATATTAGAACTTAGAAGTTGTGATGTAATTTTTGCTTCTTGTTAGCTGTTAATTATTTAGGTTTTACCGTTTGAGTAGAAGCAAATTTGATAATATTGTTAAACAGGTTAAAGGGTCATAATCAAGTCAATCAATTTAATATATAAGGTTGGGTTGTGTTGAAGATCCCAACCCATTTACCTTATCAGGTCGGGTTCATGTTGAGGGATTCAACCAATTTATCTCAATGGGTCAGCCCAAAGCCAACTTAGGTCAACCCAAAGCCAACCTAGGTCAACCCATTGCCTTCTCTAATTAGTACATCATCTTTTTTCTAGATATATATCTTCCTACTTTTCATTAATTTATGTGCGTTTTCTAAAGAACTTCCTTCCTTTTGTTTTTTTTTTGCCGTAAAGGTTTGTTCCATTTCCATATTACCTTACCCCAACTTGATGGATACATTTAATTCTACACTATCTCGGAACTAATTTTTATCTTCCATTTCCATAAACAAAAAAGACCTACTTCCACACTCTAGTTGCTCTTTGCCTTCGCTTATTTTCTACTCTCTCGTCCCTTAATTGGGTTTTTTTTTCTTTCTCCAACGCACGTTTGTTAATGCACATTTTGTATCGTCAATATCTTTAATGACATATTAGTAAAAAATATTCAAGTTTAATTCTCCTAATGTACACAATGAAACGAATCAAATAAGACCCACTTGGTTATGTTTTTTTCTTATATATTGGAATTTTTTTGAGGATTTAAAATAGCTAGGGCCCCATTCTTTTGGAATAGGAGAAACTGAACTGGAACTGAAGTGCGAAAGTTGAACATGAGAGAGTGTCTGAACTGATTTGTGAGAAGCGAATCAAAATAAATCGAAAAGAATAGCACTAGATATGAATCTCATTGGAAAAAATGAGGGAGCATTAACAAAATTCAAAAGGACTAAAATGTTGAAAGGGCAGGCAAAAGTAGTAATAACCCAATTATAGAACAAGGTGAGATGCTGCCTCCCAAAACTCCATTGTGAAATGCAAACTGGAAAGAGACGAAGACAGTCCACACTAGGCATCCCCAGAAATGAAAGTGACAAAAAAAAAAAAAAAATAGAGCATGAGGATTGAGGAGTGAGGACCACCCAAGAAATTCAGGGCCGGGCAATGTTGGCGGGTCAGAAAGATGAGAAAATGCCAGCTCTAAATCCGACAAAATTCAAGGTCGATTAATTTTGTTCATTTCTTTTGGGGAATTCAGTGTTTGATGGTAAGCCGTCGCCTTCAAACATCTTCAAAGCTAGCCAGTAAGTAAGTAAAGTAGTAGAGACTAGAGAGTAGAGAGAGCCACTCACTACTCACTCCTCTATATATTTTTCTTCACTCTCTATCACTGTGGTTTCTTAAAAGGTAGCAGTATGCCAGTAAGGACTTTGTGGGTCCCACCCACCCCTCTTTCATCCTCTCCCTTTCCTTATCATCTTCTGGGTCCCACCTCCATTTACTAGCCAATTAAGTCAAGAATTCGAACAGTCACGTGGGTTTGAGTCCTACTGCCAAGGAAACTGCCCTTCCGACCCATCAATTTTTACTTGTATGCTTGCACATCAGGAAGTGCACCCCTTCGAAAATTATTCTACTAGTGCATGTTTTGGAAATTTTCCAACCACTTCAATCTAGTTGCACTGCATTTTGCCACACTTTCTCCGTTTCATAATTCTTTTAATTTTAACTTCAGTTTATAAGTTGAATCGCTATTTTGGAGAAGTTTTCCTTAGGGCGTGGAATTTTTATCATAAGTACTTGACATTTGAGATAATTTACCGTACGTCATATATATCTAACTTTTTAATAATACACTGGTCATAGACACTTTTTAGATTTGAAAATTCTTCACTGACTACCCTATAATAAGTCGCTATTATTGGAAAAGTTTTTCTTTGAGGAATTTTCACTATAAGTGCTTGAAATTTGAGATAATTTACCGTTCATCATATACATCAAACTTTTCTATAATACACTGGTCATACACACTTTTGAGATTTGGAAATTCTTCACTAACTACCTTATAATGACTTATGGATCAGATGTCAATTGTTAGGTTATATTTTGATGTCCTTTGAGGCTTATGAGTTGTCGATTCCGATTCCTAGCTAACACAATTTTATAAATTTGGAGGCATATTTGTCTTTATACACTAGTAATTGGTTCTTCTATGTAGTAGTCATTTAGGATATTTGGTAAAAATGTGCTAATTCCAGCTATATGTGGCAATTGGGTTGTTTGGATAGGGTCGGGAACTGGACGGGCCTAGTTACTTCTAATTGAGTCATTTTCTGAGTTTGCCTTGATTTAAGGTTATGTTAGTCTCAAGTTAAATCAATTTCGGGATGAATCGATTTTAAGTCAGTTCAATACTATTAGGTTGGGTCCAGATGATCCTGTTCAATTGGCTTGGGATTAACTTCACCTCTTTATCTTTGGGTCGAAATGGGGTATTAATCTAGTCTATTAGGTCAAATCAAGTCAAGTTAGGTTTGCCGGTGTAATTCCAACTATTACTAATTCTATATTCTTTATGATTAAACTAATTAATAAAATTAGTGTTTTCAATTTATATACTCACTCGATTTCGCCTTTATGGGACATATAGCCATAGGAGAAGGTTTTTATATTGGAAAAATGGAAAAGAATAATCCCACCTTTTGGTGGTCTTCTCATAATAATCCCTCATTAACTTAATTTTAGAATAATCCTACCTTTATGTCCAATCTTCTCAAAATGAGTCTTTTTACCTCCAACCTGTTTAACAGGTTAGATTTTTATTTTATTTTTCATTTAATCTCTCCTCCCACCTTACACCCTTGTTTCATGGCGGCCCCTCCATCACCACCACCGGCACTACCTCATCACCACCACCACCTCCACCCTTGAAATAATCCGGCCCCAACCCTCACCACCCACGGCCACTCGAACCAGAACCCCACCCCCCACCCCTAAACAAAACCGGGCCAAACACCCCACCACCTACCCCCACTAGCCAAAACCCCACCCCACCTTCACTGCCACCCCGAAATCCTACCCCTTTCCACTCCACCCCCACTAGCCAAAACCCCACACCACCGCACCGAAACCCCACCTCACCCCGACACCCACAACCTCGAACCAAAACCGTTATGGTTGTGAGAACGAGAGGGCTGGGAGGGAGGGTGGGGCTTCACCCGCACGAAAGGGAAGTGGGGGCGAGGCGAAGAGGCAGGGGAAGGGTAGGGAGGAAGGGGAAGGGGGAGGGAAGGGAAGTGGGGCTTCACCGGCGTGGAAGGTAAATCGGCCGGGTCCGACGGCGGGGGATGGGGAGGGGAAGGGGGCGGCTAGGTCAGGCGACGGGGGGATGGGGGCTCCGGCGAGAGGAGGGAAGGGGGAAACAAAAAATGTTTTTTATAAATTCCTTTATTTTTAAAAAAAATTAAAAAAATCAATCACAAGTTGACACGTGGCAAGTCACCTTTTTAAAACAAGTTACCAATTTCATAAACCTAGTAAAAGGCTCATTTTGAGAAGATGGGGCATAAAGGTAGGATTATTCTAAAATTAAGTTAATAAGGGATTATTATGAGAAGACCGCTAAAAGGTGGGATTATTCTTTTCCATTTTTCCTTTTATATTTTAAATGGAACATTCAATCGACAACAATTTCATGTGGATCAACCTTTATTTTTTTCTTACTTTATATCTTACTCTCTTACTTTTACACTCCTCTTTACCTTTTTTTCAATTGCTCAAGTGAAAAGATACATGTTCTATTCAACGGACAATACAACAACTACTTTTACCGAATAAGCCCAACAAATAGCACAACATTTTTTTTACAACAGGCCCATAGACTATATAAGCTTTCGATTGACATTTGGCAGTAGTAGCCTTAGGAAACAGTCAAGAAATTAAGAGAAGGGGAATTTGAGGCTGAGAGAAGTTACGATTTACACAAGTCATGGTGAGAGTGAGAGATTATTCAGAAATTTCAGAGTTGAAAGTGATACTGCTCCCTTCTCGGTTCTCCCCTCTTTGGTCCTCATAGCGCTTAATCCTTATGGTCCCAATTTTAAGGGGTTGGAGCTTGCTTTTTTTTTTTTTTTTTTTAAGAGAAATTTCATTAATTGAAAGTCAAACGACATCTACAATAAGTAATAAAGAAATACAGGATACAATCAAACAAGATCAGATCAACTTCATCTTCGATGAAACTACAATGAACCAGATCGAATATTGTGGCGCAAGTCCCTTGTATTTGTTGTCCCAAGCAACTATTAATGGAACTGTCTATCATTTTGACATAGTTTGGAGAAGAACATTCTTGATTTATCCATATTAACCGCATCCGAGCTTCCAATACCTTCATGTTAATAGTTTTGGACTTTAACCAATGAGAACAATTTCTCATACCTACAAATAAAAAAACTAGACTCACAACTCCCATAGGAGAGAAGGAGACCTCCACAACAGAGAAAACTAGTCTTCCCATATCAGGGCACAAGAAACTCTCATAAAGAGAGACTAACTTATTCAACAAAACAAAAGGACAAACTAGAAAGTGAAAACAAGAGACGAAAAGGAGCTTACCATGGATGAGATCATCCATGGCAGCCCCTTACTGATGAAGGGAAAGGGGGGAAAAGGGAGGCGGCTAGAGAGAAAAACTAGGTTTAGGGTTATTTGTCAATTGTCATTCATAAAGTCCGGGTTGGAGCCTGTTTAATTCTTTCACTAGTACACATTTCAACCATTTTCAACAGTACCTTTTTAGTTAAAAAATTATTTTAAAGAAAACCTTTTGCCATATTTCTTTAGATCACTTAACTTTCTTTTTTTCATTCTAGAGTATCTCTATTTACTCAAAGTTAAAAAAATCTTAATGTTCATTATTACTTGTGAGTTATTAAGATCATTATAGGATACTAGTTTAAAGACTTTAAGTCATAAATCATAGGTTGTATAATGAGTTTAAAATTAGTCGAATTTACTCTCATCATATTTATTTTGAAAATTGACTATAAAATAACGTATAATTTGTTTGTATATGGGAAGTAAAATATTCCTAACAAATTGTTTTTTTCCATGTAGCATTTCCCATGAAAATTGTGTTTGGTTAATCATGAGAAGTGAAAACTTTCTATGGAAAATCTACTTACCTAGGGGTACTACTACTACATAGGCTAACATTAACATAGGTAAGTGACTTCCTCCATTTTGTGGGAAATAGAACTTCCTATGAAGTCAAATTCCTATTTTTGTCAACCAAACAAATCCCATTATCTAACTTTCTAAAAGAATCTACTTCCTATGATATTTTATATCAGCCAAACAATATCTAAAATCTAAAAAACTATTAACACTAACAAACAAGTAATCCCTACATTTCTAACCCTTTTCTGTAATATAAAAAGACAGTTAATATGAAATAATGGAGTACTTTCAAGAAACCTACTATATAAGATTGGAGTTTGTGGTACCACAGACAGACAAGTCGCACCATTCAATAGTTGTAATTTGTCACTTCACATTTATAAGTGAAAGACTCGCAGTTAATTTCTTTTTCATTTTTATAATTTGGAGGGCTAGTTTATTGGTTTCGTACGTACCAAATAAGACACAAACGATGATATACATCAAAACATAGTGCGATCAAGATTCAACATATTACAAAGAGAAAATAATGTATGCTGACAATAGTCATAGAGTCTGCCCAAATAAACAACTTATATACCTAATATCACTATCAAACATTTAAGATTGGAAAATTTACGTTGATCAAATAGCATGTATCAAACTTCAAAAGTTTAGGATATTTCAAACTAACTAAAAGTAGTATTGAATTGACATCTCCACTTAAATAGGAGCCATGCATGTATGTGTTCACATATAATCTATTCAAATTTAATTTTGTTTTCTATATATGGAAAATAATTAAGTTTTCATTAATCAACTAGCAAGACAAACCCAAAGTACACTATTGAAGGTGTAAAAGAAACTAAATAGAAGGAACTAACTTTTTTTTTACTTTTACCACCTTTTACAATCCAACTTTTCAAAATTACCACTTTATAAGTTCAATTTTTTAAACAACCACTTTATATGACCTAAATATTTTTAAATACCTACCAATTGATAGATTCCGTCAATGAAATCGTTTTTGAAGAAGTATTTAAACCTTATATACATTCTAGTGAATGAAGGTAGAGGTAATGGAATCGTTCTTAAACCCTTTTTGAGAACGCTTTTCTTGACGAAATATGTTAATTGATAGGTATTTTAAAAGGATTAGGTCATATAAGGTGATTATTTAAAAAAATCAACATATAAAATGATTTTTAAAAACACTCAGTCTTATAAGATGGTTAAAAGCTACAAGAATGCCCATGATAAAATCTAATATGAATTTAAAATTTTATATGCACAAAAAATAATGAAGTATAACTAATGCAGCTAAATGCTCTAGAATTGCACCACATATCGATACGATATCCTTTCACAACCCCTGTAGATATAAGGTTTTTAACTTAGATTAACAAGTTGATTACGCAAAGTGAGTTTATGTACTAGTGTGAGTAGATAGAAGTTAGTGCAAAGGGACAAGGAGAAAAGCAGAACATCAAAATAATATAAACCTTAAACTCTTCAAAAACTTTCACCGTGCAATATATAACATGTAGCCCGGCCCCTTTTGGCCTCTCTAGAGTATGCATGATCATGATGAAGCAGTTAACTAAACTATGTATGATTCTGAAATATACCATTAATTTTTTCTCCTTTCTTTTTTACCTCATGCTTTCCTTTTGGTACAAAAGTGCACTTATTGGATCCCATGGGATACCCATCTGTACTGCAAATAATTTAATGATTTCAATCCATTGTAGACACTAGTAAAAGTAAATAACCCCACCTCCAACTATTCAATAAAGTTGCTCTTGATTGATATATGCTCCCTCCCACATCATTCATATTAGTCATATATATTGATCTAGTATTTAATGATTCTATTACATTACTATAATAAAGTTTATTCTTTAATATAAAGAACCGTTACCATTGATTATAAGCCAAACAACATTTACAACTTAGATTTCAACTCCTACACTAATCTTTACCATGTCATAATCTTGACTATGGTTTATCATCAATGACAGAACATCTTTCATAATAAATATCCACACAATTAGTGTAGGAGAAAGAATGAACTTGAATTGTTAGATATCTAATCTTCAGACTAATTAAAGAAGGATGTCTCTTCAATAAGGAGGAGTTGAAGTCACTCAAAGATAGGAGAATATACTCTATCAGAAGAAGAAAGAATATTAAAACATAAAATATAACCCTAATTGATATAAAAATAATAAACTAACAAACAATTGAGGCTTACGTACCACTAGTACTGATAAAAGCCCTACAAAAATCAATAATGGAGGTCAGGATTTGAGAGAGATG
Source organism: Beta lomatogona (assembly GCA_947646795.1). NCBI lineage: Eukaryota > Viridiplantae > Streptophyta > Magnoliopsida > Caryophyllales > Amaranthaceae > Beta > Beta lomatogona. The sequence goes on along the minus strand of CANSNZ010000336.1, from coordinate 202,119 downwards.
AAGAGGGAAATTTAGATTTTCACTTATAATAATAATGTTTAATTGTATAAGGAGTGAAGTTAAGCCAACGTTATTTGATATATTTTACTCATTCTATTCCAATCTAATGAGAAATAGTTTATTTTGAACAGTATTTATGATAAACTATTTTGATTGACTAGAGATAAAGGGACACGTTAACACCGGAATTGGAGTCTTTTAAGGAAAGTTAGATTCTATTATAACAAGATGTGTGGTTGAACCACTCTCATAAATTTGTCTTTAATAATTCTGAATTTTTGCAAAGAGTTAGATTTTAATAAAAATGTCGTTGTGCCACGAACATAATATCTTCTTATCGAATCCTAGAGCAATTTCAACTAATAGGATATAAATTTTGATAACTCGCTCTATTATTTGACTTGCCAATCTCAAAATTCAGATTATAAATGTGTATAAAAGACTATTCCAAATTTAAAACATCTCATGCACCCCTCTCCCAAAATTAGAACATCACGTGTAACATGTTTCCGATACACTCGGAACCAGATGAATAAAAAGGATATTTTGTTGTTTATTTGCTCATTTAGGTTTAATACTTTTAGTAATTTTTTTTTTAAAAGTTGCTAAGATGAAGGACCCTTGCACAGGTATAACGAGACGGGGGGGATGGTAAGGAAGCTTCACCCCCAAAGCTAGTAGGGTTTGATCCTGGCGACCTGCGAAGTCGCCAAACCTTTACCACTAAGCCAAGCCTTGCTTGGTATACTTTTAGTAATTCGAAGATCGGACTAATGAACATAAAAGTAGAAGACACATAAGAATTTGTACCTCTAAAAGAAGATATTCAACTAATTAATTTGCCATGATTATTTAAATTTGAAAAAGGACTCCTTTTCTTTGCCAAAATTACTAGGGTTGAAGAGGTCAGCTTAACGGGCCAGCCGCCATGCATAAAAAATCGGTCCTACTAAGAATATCTGCAAACAAAGCATATCATATAGCATCCTAATTTAAGGGCTCTCTCTCTTTCTCTCCCTCCCTCAAAATCTGGCCGGCGGGCTCTCTGTCTGTGGGTTATAAATTGCAGGAATAATAAGTTGTATATAATCTAACAAATTAGGCCTTTTTTCTCTTAGATCAGCTAATACTTTGGTTGTATTAATAATTGTTGGTATGTGGGAATTAAATTTTGTTGGTAACAAGAAAAGTGGGATATTCTTCATTCTTAATTCCACCCCCATACAGCAAACATACTAGAGCATGTGAGAGTAAACAGTAGGAGAGACCTGGCAAAGTTTCAGATCAATTAATCACCTTTTCACTTGATCCAACAATATGTTAAATTGTCTTTGCTGTCATCTATATCACCACTCTACTTTAGTCTTTACTCTTTAGTTGATGTGCACCTTTCTTTTATCAAATTTATTATTATACACATACTTATAACCAATTTTGTCCTTTTTCATTTTCACAAGGATAATTATCAAATTAAATAAGTAATGAACGAGACATATATTATTATTTTTTGGAGTAACTAGTTTTTTTTTTTTTATTTAATCCACTCTTTGGTCTATAGTACTATAGGATATTGTTATTAGTTTTTGGTGAGGACTCCCAAAATTATTAATTAAATTGCAATGCCATATCGATATAGCAAACTAACCTTATTCCCATAATGCAGGAGAACTTATGGGAGTATAATTTAAACTTCCGCAGGTAAGCATATGGACAAGAAGATATATTTTACTAATAAGAGAATTTGGTTTTTACTTAATTATTTCATCTATTGACTAAATTAAAGCTTTGTTTATTTCACTTGAATATTGTCGAAGTTAAATATTCTTTTACTAACCATACTGTTTTTACATACGAAAACTTTATTTCTCCTTTCAAGTGAATTTATTTTCACTTACTTTTAGTGATTAAATAGTTTTTAGGCCCGAGCTATGCCCCATCTAATTATATCTTTCATTTACTAATATTTTACTTCAAAATGATAACATTAAGTATCACTTGGTTTAGTGGTTAAGATTTTAGTATATATCTTTGTCATCGAGGGGTCGAATCGTGTACAACAAGAAAGCGTCGCGTGGCATTTGTTCTTTGTTTATGTTCGGTCTTTTAATATATTAGTATAGATATATGTTTTCTGCAAAAATCTAAATTAAGCTGACTAGAACTGATTTTAGCTAATTAAAATCGATTTTCGACGATTGAAATTAATTTAAATTAATTAATCAAATGAATACAAGAACTATCTATGCAAGATCACCCAAACCATTAAAGCCACACTTCAAAGTTAATGTAATATACACACACACAAAAGAAAAGAAACCTAACCACTCCCTCTTTCTTCTAAAAAAAAATGACACAGGTGTTACTGTAATTCTTAGTCAAAGCATATTTTAGTATACCAAGGGTACAAAAAGAGAATCACGATTAGTCCTACTAGCAATCAAGTTAGTCATGTCCTTTTTACTTGATCAAATGAAAGGCCAAAAAATGACAACTTTTTCAGATTTGAGAATTAAAACTAAACTTAATATTGGTCAGTTTTTGCTAATAATAATCAAGTAGGGTAAAACAAAAACCTCCCATAAAAATATGGCCAAACTTCCCCCTTCTTCAAAAATCACCTGAGTGGAGGCCCAAACAGGCCCAGAAACCTGGAGGTGGGGAAGAGATAATGAGAAGGGCAAAAAAAAAAAAAAAAAAAAAAAAAAAGTGAGAGAGAGAGAGGAATCCCAAGGTGTCCTACCCCAACAAAGGTGCAGAACAAAGGAGAAAGGGCCAAAGGTCGATTGAAATGATTACTTGAATGGAGTTTGGGCCCACCTTATATGATCTTTCCATATTTTTATTTTTATTTTCATTTTTGATTATGAGAATTTTCTTGACTTGAGAATGGGGCCCATTCTCTTCTCTTACCCGGCCACCATTGTCTTTATGGATTGAATGATAAAAAGAGCACCTCACGTGGATTCTGAACCAAAGGGTCTGTCCAACCACAATAAAAAGGATACCTCCCTGATTACACCCTTAAAATCATTTTTTCAATAAAGGGTAATTTTTCTAAGAAAAATTCTCCCATTTAAATCTTGTTTTTATTCTTATATTCATTTGATTTTTACATTTCAAAATATATATAATCATCACTATAGTGGAATTTTATGAGCTTCACCTAATATATATTCCATATATTAATATAATAAGATTTTTATCCAATTCCAAAAATAAATGAAACACTACTCTTTTTTATAGAGAATTTTTTGAAAACAAGAACAATATATTTGTAAATTTACAGATCATTGGTTGGTGTTTTGAAATTTCGCACAACATAAGGTTTTTTTGAAAAAAAAATGTTCATAAAAGAATAAAAGTGGCACTAAAATATGTACATAGTGCATATATATATATGTTTGTAGTTTGTGGAATTTTATAAGTCCATACCCAACAACAAATAAAGCATAATCCTTTCTAAAAAATTTTGCTTTTTAAAGCTCATCCTCCATAATTCCCACTCATTATCTTTGCTCCTTAAAGCTTCCTCCCTTCCTTATCTCATCTCTCTCTCTCTCTTTCTCTCTTTCTCTCTCTATCCCTATCTCTCTCATCCTTCTCCCTCCTACCTCACCTCCAATTCTCAGACAAAAACCACTTGTAAATTGTAATACTTCAATTCTAAGAGAGAAAAAGAAAGAAAGAGGAGATATATAATCTATGAGATCCCCATAAGTCCCACCAGAGCACAGGAATTAAACTATAAACCCTCTCTTCCCTTCTACCTTGTCTAAAAAGGAATATAATCTTAGGGTATTATCTTAGGAGAGAGAAATTAAAAGAGTTAGTGAAACCAAAACAAAACAAAAAAAAAAAAGAAAGTGTGTGTGAAGTTGGAGTACTTATCTTCATTTATTTATACTGTTAGTTTACTACAACAAAAACTATGGATGGAGATCATCATCATCATCATCAACAACAACAACAACAACAACAACAACAACATCACCATGACTTCCATAACCATCATCGTCCCAACTTTCCTTTTCAATTGTTGGAAAAGAAGGAAGAAGAAGCATGTTCAAGCACAACACCATTTAACCCTTCTTTAGCTATTACTCCTTCAGGTCCCGGCCCGTCTACTTCTGCTGGGCCTGTACAGCAGCAGCAGCCTCAAGGTGAAGGTGAATTGTCTTCGGGGCCGAATTCTAAGAAGCCGGCCCCGAAGCGTACCTCCACCAAGGATCGGCATACGAAAGTAGACGGGCGTGGACGGAGGATCCGTATGCCAGCACTTTGCGCGGCAAGGGTGTTCCAACTTACAAGAGAGTTAGGGCATAAGTCGGATGGAGAGACAATTGAGTGGCTTTTACAACAAGCTGAGCCTGCTGTTATTGCTGCTACTGGTACGGGTACAATCCCCGCCAATTTCACTTCACTTAATATTTCTCTACGAAGCTCAGGTTCTTCTCTGTCTGTTCCTTCTCAGCTTCGATCTTCTTCGTCTTATTTTAGTCCCAATTTTACCACTGCGGCTTCCGCCTCTCGCCGTAATTTCTTCGCCGGCATTGGTCTATCCTCGGATACTTCTCCGTCGTCCGCACTTCTCAATTTTCAGACTGCGACGTTGAATTTAAACCCGGGGTTGCTCCAAGCTAAGCAGGAATGCGCAACTACGAGTCATCATCACCAGCAACATCAGCACCACCACCACCACCACCACAATAATAATAATAATAATAACAACAACAATGATACGAGCCCGAGCAGTAACAATAATAATAACAACAGTCAAAACAACAGTAATAATAATCAGCTTGATCTGTCTGAGGCTGCAGATGAAGAAGGTGGAGGAGGGCGAAAGCGGAGACTGGAGGGGGAATATGGGGCGGCGGCAGCAGCAGCAGCAGGAGGGTATGGGCAAATACCGGCTGCCAATTTTTGGATGGTGACAAACAGTGGGAATCAAGCTGCTGCTGCTGCCGCCGTAATGAGTGGAGACCCAATATGGACAATTCCGTCGGTGAATAATAACGCGGCTGCTGCAGCTGCTGCTGGCTTGTATAGAGGTACTGTTCCTAGTGGGTTACACTTCATGAATTTTGCTACTCCTATGGCATTATTGCCTAGTCAACAAATGGGACCCACAATGGGTTCGGGTGGAGGTGGTCATAATATGAGTTCTAGTGAGCAGGCTCAGCATCTAGGCCTGCTCACTGGACTCAACCCTTATCGGAACGTACAGGGAGGGGGAATTTCCGACTCGCAGGCCAGCGGGTCCCACTCCCATCACGGTGATGACCGACATGATACAACGAGTCATAGTCATCATTCTTGAGAAGGCAAAAGAAATGAGGAATTTTTTGTGATGATAAATTGCTCCTCAGTATATCAAAATTACTAGCCATTACTACTATTATCTCTATTCTCTACTCCACCACAACCACCAAACAACCATCGTCAGAAAACAAGTTGTGTAGCTATTAATTTGATGTGTAGCACACGTGAGGTTTGATTTTAATTTCTTTTTTTTTTTTTGGGGGGGGGGGTTAATTCCTATGATCTTTTTATTTTTCTAAAATTAATTTGAGGTTTTGATTTTTTTATTTTTTCTGAAGTGTGATTAATATGATGAGAGGTTTAGGGTTTGATAAGAAGGCAAAATATTTAACATTTGGCCTTTTAATTTTGTTCCTTTTCTTTTTTTTCTTTTTGTTAGTTGTGAGTGAAGATGTTTTCTTTTTCTCAACTTTGTTTTTATTTTGTTTTTATGCATATTTTGCTTAACGGAAATATGATATCTCCCTCCTTGATTCATGTTTCATGTGTTAACTTTAGGTCCCTCCACAACCAAAATAGTCATCATTGTCTGTGCAATTCTTTCTATAGAAAAACTTTGTAATTTTTGGCCTTTTATTTATCTGATGAAGATGACATATGTCCAATTATACCCTTTACAAAGCATAGTACTTTCTTTACTAAATTGAGCTAATTCAAAATTTATGAGTCCTTAACTCAACATATACCAAACAACCCAATGACCCATCATTCCTACCCCTCCCCCTCCCCCCAAAAAAATTATTTTTTGATTATCAAAGTTTAAATTTTCTGTTTAATATGAAAATATAGTAAAAGATCCTACTCTCCCATCTCTAGAAAATTGCTTCATTTTTTAAAAAAGTTTTGTCTCAAAATCATTGTTCCATTTCTTATTAGGTGTTATGGTTCCACGGTGTCTCTCTACTTTTCCTTCTACCCATACAAAACAAGATACAACTTTATATCTACTCAATACAACTCTTGAAAAAAGTAACAAATTACAAGTGGGGTAAACAATAAACCGAGGGGATAGTATTAATTAGTTATATATTAACATTATATACAATTAAATTACAGTTTATACATATATATGAGGTGGACTACTCTAGTCCAAGAATGATAGACTTTGAAAGTACCCACAAGGGACACAACGGTGCTATACACATCCACAACAAACGCTCCCATAAATTGTGACACTCCTTCAATGACGCCCTTGTTATGCACGCATCAAACAGAGAGCACCATATTTGAGTACTTTCACATGCATATATAACTATAACACCACCTCATTTATGTAATTAATTTTCCATTTGACTTTTGACATCCTCCACTTTACATTTTTTGAAAAATATGAATGTAAATGATCCTAATGAGATCCAAATGTATGCGAAAATGTACCGATAAAGTTGATCATAAACTATACCACAATAGAATATCTATTCGGGAACAAAAAAAAGAAAAACAACGTGCTCTAGTCTACGTCCACATATCTTGATATCCAAATCAATCACCCAACTAACAATTCACAAAGGTTAAAAAAAAGAAAAAAAGAAGGCGCCTCTAAACCCTAACTTTAGGCAACACAAAAATCTGGTGCAGTGACTTACCGTTGTGGAAAATATGCTGCTCTCAAAATCTGAAAATCATGGGTGATTTTTTTACTAAGACAGTAAATCAATCACACGTTTACAGAATTACAGCTACCCCATGATGTAATTGAGTGAAAAAAAGAGAGTGAGAGAGATGATATCTTTCACAAAAGGGTAATAGGACTGACCTTGGCCCCACACCTTATCAGTTCCAGGTATTGCTCAGGTGGTGAGACCCAGCTGCTGGTAATCACCTTAACCAATGTACATTGTCACTGACAAACAGGTGGATCATTCTTCCTCCTTTTTTTTAATTCCTCCCTTTTTTTTTTACTTCTCAAAAAAATAAAAGAAAAAGAAATTTACTTTTTTGGTTTTTTTCAAAAAAAATATTGGTTCAATATGATTTTGGGTTTTGCTGGCACAATTAGATATCAGTGGACAGTGGTGGGTTTATAAATGACCCTACTTTTGTGGGCCCTACTAAAAACTCAATACTTTGATCTGCACCATCAATTTTGTGGGCCACCTATTGATGGGCTCACTGAATGATTGGGTTGGGGTCACTCTGGTAATATACTACTACTACATATCTTTTCTTTTATGTATCATACTATCATATGATATGATGATGTATAGTATGAATATAATCTAGAGCTCCTCTATCAACGACCCATGTTGTTAAGTTGTGACACTGTTGTTACTTTTATCATTATTTTTATAAAAATAAAAAAAAATCCCCTTTTTTTTGGAGGAGAATTTAAGTTGGCAACTTGGGTGTTATCCTTTACAGACATAAGTTGCATTATTGGCTTTGTAATCTATCTGATGCAGATAGAAGCCAACTCATAATATTAAAAAAAACACATGTATTGTGGGTTTGAATTTTACTTCTATTACTGTTTTTTTCTTCTATTCAAATCTATGGGAAATTATTAAACAATATAACGTAGTTGGCCTATTGTCCTTCATCCATTATAATAGGTGTGCTCATTTAGGTTATGTAGAGACCATAAATTGGTCGTCGTTTTTTTTATGTTTTTCAATAAGATGTAAGTGTTCTTCAATAAGATGTAAGTGACTCGATTGTCTTTCATACTATTTGGCATATGCTGGATAAAAAATGATTTGAATTAAAACGAGTATTACTCTCTTTAATTATGTTCATACTCGTTTAACCTTAGTTTGATTCAATTCGAGCTATCAGTAAAACTCAAAGTATGTTCAAACACGCTCATTTCAAATTTGATGTTTGGAATAAACTTTTTTTAATATTATCAAGTCAAGTTAATAAGCTTGCTTTGTATGGAAACAAGCTTATGATCTTATAAAAATAAGAAGTAAATTAAAATGAAAGTAAAAAAAAATTGCGACCTTTTTAATGAGAAGATGTAAATAAATTAGCTTCTTGTACACAAACAATTATTTTTATGAGCATAACTGAAATGATATACAAGAGTATACACGAAGTTTGGAATCCGATATAAAAAAAAAAGCTTAAAAAGTTGTTCCAAATTTTGTTCTTTAATTAGATTAAAAGGATGTTCTATTCAACTTATTTGAGCTTATTAAAATTTATCGAAACTTATCAAAATTTATTGAAACTTAATTTATATGATGTTAGTACTTATTGGAATCTATCTTAACTTATCAAAATGTATTTTTCTAAAATAAGTTAACTGAATATCGTCTAAGTAAATATTAAGGTTTAGCTAACCTTGAGTTGAGTTGCTCACCAACGGTTTAGCCTCATTTACACCACTAAGCATATATAAGTTGTACCTCATATATAATAAGAGTTTCAGGATTGTTGGAAGAATTCCATTGAGATGATAGAGAGAGAAAGAAGTTCAATGAACTGATTTTTACAAACTGAAAAGCTTAGCTGTAACTAATCTAACAGCTTGCTATTTATACTAACTAACTATATAACAAACTAAGCTGATTAGGATTGTAATAATTTACAATATAGCTTATACACCCCTTCAAGCTGGACTTGGGAGACAAGACCAAGCTTGGAACATATAGAAAAATGTTGTGGGGAAGGAAGAGCCTTTGTAAGAACATATGTAAGTTGTTGATGGCTGGAGACATGAGTAGTAGTCAGGAAGCCTGTTGCTACTTGCTCTCTAACATAATACATATCTCTTTTGAGATGCTTTGTCTTCTCATGAAACATAGGATTGTGAGCCAAATGTTCTGCAGAAGTATTATCACAATACAAGGATATAGGAAGAGAGACTGGGACATGTAAATCTTTCATCAAACCATGAATCCACACAAGTTCACTAACTGCATTAGACATGCTTCTGTACTCTGCCTCTGTGGATGATTTACTGACTGAGGATTGTTTCTTAGTTTTCCATGAAACTAAGTTAGAACCAATAAACACTGCATATGCACTGGGTGATATACTACTAAACTGACAAGCACTCCAATCAGCATCATTATAAGCATGTACAATGAGATCAGTGTTAGTATGATAATACAAACCATACTCCAAAGTACCTTTGAGATACTTAACAACATGAAGAGCAGCCCTTAAATGAGGAGCGAATCTAGCATACAGAACTTCAAACGACGATCACTCCTTCATTCGGAAAGCTTTTCAAGAGTTTCTTTTTTTGATTCAGCTTGAAATTTCCTGAATTTTATTAATATGCAAGCCTTTGAGAGTCGCAAGGCCATTTACATTTTTGTTTTATTGTTCAAAGTTTACGATAGTTTACACCTTGTATTTGTAATAGTCTAGCAAAATAGTGAAATCATGGCTGATGGTGACCTTGCTAGGATGTTACAAGTAATAACTCAAAAGTTAGAAAATTTAGAAAAGAAATCAGAAGAGAATGAAGAAGACAGCTAGCGAAAAATCTCCTTGAAACTGTCCATAGGTGAACAGCCACAAAGGAGTTACAAACTCCTTAAATCAAGCCCCCAGTGATACTCATTTAATGAGTTGTTACAAGCATCTCCTAATCAGCAAATTATGAACTCATTAGGGTCCTAAATACACTCTAAATAGCTGGCCAAATGGAGATACTTTAAGAGTAATCTCTTGGCTTTATTACAAGCTAAAAATAAAACAACAAAAGCAAATAAAACAAAAACTCATGCCCAAACAGAACTTGGGCTTAACAAGCACACATGCCATCTTCTCCATGCTTTCACACGTCTGTTTTGATGCAGCAACAAGTGGGCTTCAATCATACTCCCATGTAAGTAACAAATCCGGGCATAAAATCAACACTAAAGCACCGCTTGCAACCTTGGATTGTAAGATAATCCAAATCCAAAAATTGGAAAGATCATCTAAATTGAATATTTTGAGTCGCCTTGACGCACATGTATCACGAGGACTATGCATAAATTGGCTCAAGTGTTGCACTGCATAAGACAAGTCAGGTTTAGTAAGACCAAGATACAACAATCTGCCAACTAATCTTCTGTAAGCATCAGGCTCAGCTAAAAGATCCATTGATTCTGTACATAATTTCAGTTCTGATGAAAGAGGAGCACTGACAGGAGCACAATCCTCCATACCAGTATCAGCAAGAATATCTTTGATATATCTCTTCTGGGATAAGAATGTACCAGCTGCAGATCTTTTAATTTCAATCCCAAGAAAATAATTCAGTTCACCTAAGTCTTTTATAGTGAAAGCTACATCAATGGCCTTTTTAACAATTTGAATCTGAGTCAAAGAAGTCCCTGTCACCAACATATCATCCCCATATACTAAAATCACCAATAAGCCCCACCTTGTGTTCTAGTAAACAAAGAATAATCTTGTTTAGATTGCTGAAAGCCAAGAGAAATTAAGAATTTTGTCAATTCTTTATTCCATTGCCATGAAGCTTATCTCAACCCATATAAAGATTTATTTAACTTGCAAACTTCACCATGTTGAGCTTTAGTATATCCAGCAGGTGGTAACATGTATTACATCTAGTTGACACATATGCCACTGATGTATATTAGCCAAAGCAATTACAACTTTTATTGTGGCTAACTTGGCAATAGGGGAGAAGGTTTGAGTAAAGTATTGCCCTTTAACTTGTTGATAACCAATAGCTACCAACCTAGCTTTATATCTCTCAATTGCGCCATCAGGCTTGAGTTTGGTTTTATAAACCCATTTAGAACCTATGACCTTCTTTCCTTCAGGTAAAATAGTCAACTCCCATGTTTCATTATTTTCAAGAGCTTGAAGCTCTTTATTCATGGTCTCAATCCAATTTGGATCTTTCTTTGCTTAATGATAGTAGTTAGGTTCAACAAGCTGACATGAATTCACAGCAAAGGACGGTGACTCAAAACTAGAGGAAGATGGAAAATTGTTTGTATGAGGAACATAAGTGTTCACAAAATCAAATAATTTTGTAGAAGGTATGACATTTCTAGTACTGTGTATGAGAGGGGGAGGAGTAGGAGAATGATGAGAAGAATTGTGTTCAGATGAAGAAGAAACTATATCATTTAAGAGTGGGGAAGTATGAGAATGAGAAAAAGAAGAATCAGATGTAGGCTGAAAAGAAAGAATAGGAAAAATTGAATTATGCGATGTATGATTATTGTGATCAATCTGAAAGGAATCAGTATTTTCTATGTGAGAAGATGACTTAGAAGTATCATCATCTCCAAAGAATACAAGGTTAGGAGTATGAAGTTGCTGTAGGGAATGTGTAGTGTGATATGGAAAAGATTGTTCAAAGAATATCACATCCCTAGACACTATAGTTGAATGTGTTTCAAGATCATATAGCTTATAGGCCTTTTGTCCATAAGGATAGCCTATAAAAATACACTTCCTAGCTCTTGAGTCAAACTTGTCTCTTTTAACTACCATGTTGTAGGCAAAGTATAAGCACCCAAAACTTCTTAACCCATCATAAGCAGGAGGTGTCCCAAACATTATTTCATAAGGTGTTTTCCAAGATAACACCTTAGTAGGTAGTTTATTAATGAGATGTGTAGCTGTTAAAACACATTCCCCTATGAATTTCTTAGGCAAGTTAGCTTGAAATATTAGAGGTCTAGACACTTCTAATAAGTACTTATGTTTCCTCTCAACTCGACCATTTTGTTGAGGAACATAAGGTGCACTTTTCTGCATCAAGATACCTTTGGCAAGAAATATGTTCACACATTCTTCTTTGACAATGTATGTGCCATTGTCTGATCTCACAACTTTAACAAATTTATTAAATTGTGTCTCAACCATTTGTAGAAACCCAACAATAGTCTTAGCAACTTGCAACTTATTATGCAGCAGATAAGTCCAAGTAACTCTGCTGTAATCATCTAACATAGTCAAGAAGTAACTAGCACCATCCAAATTAAAGCTTTAATTCTATAAGGCCCCCACATATCAGTATATGTTAAATCAAAGCAATATACTGCTCTACTGTTACTAATTGCAAATGGCAACTTGTGATGTTTAGAATGAAGATTTAGTCAAGTTGTGACAATTACATTCAGGAATACGCTTCATATTTCACAAGGATACATGTCCTAGTCTGTTGTGCCATAATTCCAACTTATCTACACCAACATCTTTATTATGACAACCAACAACAGTTTTATTTGGCAACATAGTAGAAGTATCTACTGTATGACAAGCTGAAAACATACCAGTACCTTTATTAGAAACAGAAGATTCAGAACAACCATGGCTGAAGTAGTAATACAAACCACCTTGTTTCTTACCACTTCCAAGCACTTGAAGGCTATATGGGTCCTGAAAATAGCATGAACTCTTGGTAAATTGAACCAAGATACCAACCTTTTCTACCAATTTGCCAACAGACAATAAGTTGTGTCGAAAGCCATTTACTAGCAACACATCATTGATAACCATATTTTCACCCAATCTAACACTACCAACCATTTGCACACATCTGAATGTACCATCAGGTAAACCTATTCTTATTTCCTTCTCTATTCTTCTTTTATTGAATAGAAAAATTTCATCAAACACCATATGATCACAAGCACCAGAATCAACTATCTAAACACAAGCAAAGTCATGTGTTTGTGCAGAATAAGAGGATGTAGTGATATTAATTACCTGCAAAGCTAGCAAATGAATTGCTGCTATGAGCTGGTTGTTTTCCCTTCATGACTCTCATAACCTCTTGACAAATTGAACTTAGCATGTCTTGATCAATTTGACCTCCATGACTCCCAGAACTACCAGCCACAGTGTTATCAAAATCCAGTGGTGACTCAAGTTGTCCACCTTGTCCTGTTTCTTGAGAAATGTTCACATTAGCAGTAAATTTCTTGCTATTACCATAGCTATTTCCAGCAGCATATCTATTTCCAGCAACATGACCATGACCATGACCATTTCCAGTACCTTTAGCTGATTTAATAACATTGTACCATTCTGGATATCCAATCAATTTAAAACATTGGTCTATTGTATGACCTTTATTTTTACAGTGATCACACTTCTTGTCTTGCTTCTCCTTTTTCCAGTCACGTTTACCTTGAAACTTTTGTGTACTATTGTTGAATCCTCCTGTAGAAAACCTTTGAGCTGCCATTGCACTACTTTCAGCCACATCCATAACTCCAGAAATTTCTTTTTGCTTCTCAATTTGCTGAGTAATTGAGAAAGCACTATTGATAGTAGGCATAGGCTCCATTGATAGAATGTCAGTGATAGTGCTATCAAAGCCACTATTTAATCCTAACAAGAACTGCAACAATTTATCCTCAACTTCAAGATCTGTCAATTTCTTCAGAAACTGACAAGTACATTGATTCAAGGCACCACAACTACATATTGGAAATGACCTGAAAGCTTGAAGTCCATCCCATAGCTTCTTGATCTTACCATAATATGCAACAATTGTCATCTTTTCCTGTCTCAATCCATCAATTTCCTTCCTTAATTGATAAATGAGCGGTCCATTAGATTGACCAAACCTTTCACCTAACTCTCTCCACAAATCAGCAGAAGTTGAGACATATGCAAAGTCATCAGCTATAGTTGGACTCATAGAACTAAGTATCCAACTCATCACCATATAATCAGCTCGAGCCCACCTAGAATAATCCTTATGTGTAGCTTAAGGCATAGGCAACAATCCAGTGATAAATCCTTCCTTGTTCTTAGCTATAAGAGCTCTCCTAACATTTCTACTCCATCTAGTGAAATTTACTCCATTAGAATTAAGTAGTGAAGCAGTTTGATTATATGAGTTTGCAATAAAGAGAGGATCCAGATTTCCTCCTGTATTTGCATTTTCATTGTTCTGAGAGTTTGCATTAGAAATTCTAGTATCATCAGATTCCGCCATTGGTGAAAGCTTCAATAACCTCCAGAAAATGTTGAATTAATCAACACTATTTCAAATTCTTCAGGGAAAAGTTGAATCGATCAATACAACTTCAAGAATCTCCACGAAATGTTGATTTAATCAACACAATTTTCAGTGAAAACTTCAGTTTCAAAATCAAGAAATCGCAATTAAGCAATTTCAAATCAGCAATCACAATTGATTGAAGAAGAAATCAATTGTAATTAAGCAAGAAAATTATCGAAACCTCAATCTCATGCGTGATATTGCAGCTCTGATACCATATACAAGAAGAGTTTCAGGAATGTAGGAAGAATTCCATTGAAATAATAAAGAGAGAAAGAAGTTCAATAAACTGATTTTTACAAACTAAAAAGATCAGCTGTATCTAATCTAACAGCTTGCTATTTATACTAATTAACTATATAACAAACTAAGCTAACTAGGATTGTAATAATTTACAATATAACTTATACTTCATATAGCTAGTAATTGCATTTGCATGTATTAAATGGCCTATGCCCGATCCCAAAAAACCAGATACTAGATTTTACGTACTGAGTTAGCCAAAGGGTAGCCAAAATTTGTCATTGTCAATATATTGAGTATATTAATCACTGCCCAGCTTTTAGAGAAAAATGCTCCTTACCAAACTTCACATTAATGATGCAACCAGTGGCTGAACATCAGGGATGCGGGCGGGGAAACCTCAGCAACCCCCAACTTTAATTCTTTTGAAAAAATAAGGTAAAATTTTGCTATAATTTTTATTTAAAATAGGTAAATATATTAAACAGGCTTCTCCTTTTTTTTTTTGAAAATTTTCCTTTGATCCCCGCGAAAATAATTGTTTGGTTCCGTCCCTAGGTGCAACAATTCAGTAAATTTGCTCATACCCATATGAAACTGAAGCAATTCAATCTCCGAAATTTTGCTATTTCAATTTGTTAAGTTGTTAAGGAAACATGAAATTCACAATAGATAGACATTTGTCAAGTAGTTAGGTTAAATTTAGATAGTCTCCTAATAAGTTTCTACGCCCTCGTTAAGTGGCACAGGACCCCAACCTCCATAGCAGCCCTCTGCAACCCCCACGCTCTTCCCCGGGCTGACCCCTTCTTCTTCCTCCTTTCCTCCTCCCCTGCTTTAAAATTTGTTAGAAAAATATTGTTCATCATGGAACCGCCTGATTTTTTTCGGTTCTACCATTGTGGAACCAAAAAGAAAACCGTTTCCTTCTTGCGGAATCGAAATTTATTTTTGTTTCCACCAAACGGAAAAATGGTCGGTTCTACCATGGTGGAAAAGAAAAATTGGTTCGGTTCAAGCTAAAAAAATTCTAAAATTTTTATATTTTTGAGGTAAAAAGGAAAATACAAAAAACGTACAAGATACGTTAGATATTTAGTAAACACGAGCAATAAATAGCAACACTCATTTCTCTAAGCTGATATAAAGACCCTTAATTCAAAACCTCATTAACCAAATTTAACTTGTAAACTAGCAAGACAAGCACACTTTTGACATAACTCTCTATCTGTCTCTCACACATTTTCTCTCTCTCTCTCCCGATTTTTTTCGCTTATTATATTGTTGCCAACCCCCACCTCTGACAACCTACGTGGGGCTCATCCTAATCTTATGTGGTTTTGTTTTAATCGTTAGAACTTGCATGGTTTTTAAGCCTTCATCTAATAGTCTTGTTGGCGATTTTCAACTAAATTAAACTCCCTGGAGCATGCGAATACACTTAATATAATATAAAACAATCTTAAAAGTGGTGGATGAAGCCACAAGATTGGTTATATATTCTGTCAATACTCTCACCATGTATAGATGCATATTCCCATGTTCATTAGTTTTTGTGTGGGATTTTGTGTTTAGCATGTACAATGATTGAGCAAGAGCATACGGACTCATGTACAACTCTAAAGTTGTACCTATTTATTTGCCCAAGTGTGTCTTAGGCTCAAGTTAAAATTCTTGATGGAGCCTAGGTCAAATTTGTTGGGGAGGATGGAGCTAGGCAATATATTTATGATGTTCACTATATTTGTGAAGAAACTTAGGAAATTCGATCCTATATGGAGTTTGCTAGGGTTGTGACTTTGAGTGCTATAAGAACATGGTCTCTAATTTGGTTCTTGTAATTTGTTTTATGTTATTATGAATATTTAGTGTATAATCATTGAGAGTTTACATTATAAAAGAAATAATATTGTTGGAAAGGGTAATATTCTTTACATTTGAATACGTATAGATATTCGAATTGTTCTTCTTAGAGCTTCATTAACCCTATGACAATTGACAAGCCACCCTTTAATCATATTGTGAAAAATTTAGTGCAGCTTATATGTGTTGGATTATAGTCTTCAATATGTAGTTGGAGATTTTGTGTGTGGGTGTTTGTCCCACATGGAAGGAATAGAGTGTTGTTGTTGTCTTTATATTAACCCATGTGATAGTTATATTAAATTGGATGATGGTCTAACTACTTGGGCCAAAGTGAGCATTGGGCTTGGATGTGCTTGTATTTGGGTTATTAATATACTTGTATATTTCTAATCAAAGACTAGCAATTAGCACTTTGCACGTGCACGACGCGCCGGTTAATTAAAGACTTAACATTTTGATTAGTATTTAATTTTCTGCCGAAATATTTTTTTTAATTATTAATTAATTATTTTCGGATATTGGGATAATATTTTATTGACAGTTTCCTATAACTGCCATCTGATTTTATCCCAATATATACTTTTTGGCAGAACGTTATTTAACAATCAGTTTTCAATTTCTCTTCTTCTTCACAGAACGTTTTTCTCTCAAAAAACTCTCTCAACCATGTTCATGGAGGATGAATTAATTGCTGTAAATTCATCCTTAGATTAGGAAATCCTGGGGGTAAATTAGCATTAATCCCGTCAGCGTAATAGTGGGGCTAATATTATCCTAAGGACAGAGAAATACTCGTCCTAGTCTAGTTTCTGTAATTTCATTTTGTTTTCAATTACTTTGTTTCTAACAATATGATCCATAAGTTAGGCAGCACAACATAACGTACAACTGAGAAGGTTGTATTGGCGTATTGAGTTAGCTTGTATAATTTTATCATACACTCGAGTGTACTGTGAGCATGATACACCCAAGGTTATTTTTTTGCTCATTAAAGTTTTAAATGAGCAAATGAGCAAAAATTAGTCTTGGGTGTACCATGCACATGGTACACCCATGTATAATGAATGAACTCTTATAATATATGTTAATAATATTTAGCTTATTGTATTTTTTTTGGAGGCTCGACTGCATGCAGCATGAACTGAATCTAACTCAAATATTAGGCTGCTTGTAGCATAGAAGTATATGATATATGTAATGTAGGATAATAAAACTTCGATGTACAGCTAGTTTAGAAGTTCATAGCATTGTCCTTAAAAAGTAATCCTTAACCAAATAATGATGATCATTTTGTTTAGTTGGAGAGTCTCCTTTAATCCCGACAACTTGAACTAATGGGTTATCTTTGGAATCTCTATGATGTCACTGCTTACATTTACTTTTTCTTTTCTTTCTCTTTTTTTTTTTTTTTTTTTTTTTTTTTTTTTTTTTTTGACAGCTAGAAAACGTACAAACTAGTAGATGGAAATAGGAATTCTAGTTTTACGACTACACGTTGCTAACTCATGTGCCGGGGCAACTTCTTGTCGGCTAACCTTCATTACCTGGCACCACTGGAAACTAAGAGCTATCATTCGAATGTCGGTTATAGTGTGTTGAAGGGAGATATCCAATAGGTTCTCTGTCCTCAGTTGCTGAACCAGATTGTGCGAATCCGTATAGAGCAGTAGTCGTGAGAGATTTGTACCTTTCGCCCAAAGTAACGCTAGAAAGCAAGCTTTGGCTTCTGTTGTAATAGCTGAGTGTGCAAAGAAACAACTACTTTGATAATATGTTTACTGCTCTAATAACATATGGGCCACCCAGGCTGCCCCTCCCATATGAGTCTGCTTATCCCAGGAGCCATCCAATAATATCTTAGCTTCCGGGTTACCCCTAGTGTCTTGCCCAAGGTTTGCAATCAAGAAACCAGGGGGGGCAACTGGCCCTTCCTTTGGATCTATCTTCATCTGCAATCCCTGCACGAAAATCATATGTTGTTTCATGTTTTCCTCCATATGGTGGTGAAGAAAATCAATGGTAGCACGTTGTTGCCGGAACACTTGATTATTTCTCGTAATCCAGATCGCCCATAACGTGCTGATAAACGAGGGGAGTTGAGTGCCACTGTTACCCTCCGCTTTTTTGTAGAAGAGAAGAACCTCCACTATCCAATTCACAAACGTGAGAGGGGAGTCTTCTAGGAGCTGGTTTGGGAGTTTATGTTTTTCCCATGCTGCACAAGCCAGAGGACACTCTCGAAAAAGGTGATTGCAGTCCTCGACATCCTCCAGACATATAGGGCATTGTTCAGTATTACCCATTCCTCGTCTAAACACGTTGGAGGTTGTGGCAATGATATTTTGCCACACTTTCCAAACAAACTTCTCATTTCCAAAAATTTTCGTCAAGCTACCCAATTATCTTCCACTCGATCTAACTACCAACGATTATCATGGGGTTGGAAAGGAATAGTAACGACGAACCGGATGCTACAACAGATTAATGTTTGGAAGGTTGGTAACGGGACCCAAATTGTAGCTTCTAAAGGTAAATGGGTGAATGGTAAAACTCCCATTTTTCGTGATGAAATACCTTTATGGGAAGCTGCAGCACTTCGGGTTTCTGAGCTCATTCTCCCAGATCAGGGCGGATGGGATACCCATAAAATTCAACGTTTTTTTATACCGGAAAGTGCTCGCCTGATTAAAGAAATGGAATTACCTACGCAGTTTGACGTGCCAGATCGTCAAGTCTGGCCATTTACAAAGTCAGGTGAATACTCTACCAAATCGGGATATGCTTTTGTATCCCAACAACAAAATGAAATATGAAGCATGACAACCCAAGCGGACACGACCTTTTGTCGTTACATTTGGAGTATGAACATCATGCCAAAAAAAAAAAAGTACTTTTTCTTTTCTTTGACATTGAAAAAACGTACCTTAAAGAAAACTAATAGAGAATATATTTAGGATGATATTTCTCACAAGTTTAAGATATAATTTGTATAAATTTATCATTATATCTTTCGAATTCCTACAATAGTTAGGACGAGTATTTTATGACTATTTATATTCGATCAATGGAATCACTCTAAATTGAGGAGTTTAGATAATCGAACAAAAACTTACAAAATTAAAAGCTATAGAATGAAATGGTATTAGTTCGAGCTCATTGCTTACATTTTCGAATCATACACAAGTCCTATCTCCAGCTTAACTTATGGACTCCCCGTTAATTTCAGTGACTAACCAGCTTTTCTTAAAAAAATTAGATCCCTCCATAGTAGCACCGTACTTTTAAAAGAAATAAATCATAAAAAGTTACAAACCCTCTATAGTACTATATACTTTTTGAAAGGAAAAATCTTTACTGTTTTTGAAATATGAAAAGTAAGAGACTGTTTCTTTTTCTATAAAAGAAAATGAGTGACTTGAATTATTCAATTTGAATCTTTTGAGAGTGAGTGGACTATTGCAGAAGTAGTTGATACGAGAACTAATATTTTAGCGACTAAAGTAGAAGAATATAATCATTGGGCCACTTTTTTTTTTAAAGAGATATTTCATTAATTGATGGTCAAACGGCATCTACAATAAGTATTAAAGAAAAACAAGACATAATCAGACAAGATCAAATCAAATTCGTCTTCGAATAAACTACAATGAACCAGATAGAGCAATACAACGCAACCTCCTTGTATTTGCTGAATCACGCAGCTATTTATGAGGAAGTCTATCATTTTGACATAGTTTGGGGAAGAAAATTCTTGATTTAACCATGTTGGCCTCATCCGAATTTCCAGTACTTCGATGTTGATGGTTTTGAACTTCAATTAATATGAACAATTTCTCATACCAATTTTTAAACTTCCACGTGGGAAGAGAATAGAACCAAACTCCAAACTCCCATGAAAGGAGAGAAAGAACCCAAAAATTGGGTAGAAAACTCTAAAAAAAAGAGAGAATGGAAGATTATTAATAACAAAAACAATGAAAATCAGAAGAAAAAAGAAGAATGGGGGCTTACCACCATCGAAATGATGATGGCAGCCCCAAAGTAGAAGAAAAGGATTAGGGTTTTTTTGGAGGAAGATGAGAGAGAAGGATGCTAGGTTTTTTTTTCTGACTCGGTTATTACCTAGTTAGAGTATCATTGGGCCACCTAATTTGTTGTATTCAGAAAAAAGTTAAAATGGAAATCAAGGTTTAGGAAATCCTAACTAATACTTATACTCCCTCAGTTTTTTGAAAAAAACTTATATGGATTTGGTCCACACTAAATTAGTGTGGACCTAATGCTAATTCATGTGATTTATGAAAAAAAGGGTTACTATATACTCCCTCCGTCCCAATTTAGTTGCTACATTTGCTTTTTCACAGTTTACGAGATGCAACTTCAGACGCCAATATCTTGAGTTATATATATGAAAAAATTATAAAAATTGTATATTTGGAAAATACAAATTGGAACGAATCAAACAAGATCCGACATGACTATGTTTTTTCTTATGTATATAAACTAAAAGACAGTCAAAGTTATAACGTGAATAGTGCCAATGGTCAAAATGTAGCAACTAATATGGGACGGAGGTAGTAATAAACAATAGATATAAAAGATGAGTAAATATAGATGGTAAAGTTTGACTATGTGAAAGAAGAGGTTATTATGTCACAAATTGAAAATTTCATTATGATAAATTAATGTGAGAAAGGATGACTATATTGAAAAAAACGGTCACTGTGGTAGATGGTAACTATATAGTGTAACTTAAGATTTTAAAAGGTTACTATATAATTAAAAAAAAAGGGTCACTATGTTGAATAAGTGGTTTTGGTTCACAATAATATTATTGTGGACCATGTCCACACAAGACTAACTCCAGTTTTTATTTGTGCTTCCTATTTAGAATCTTTTTTAGAGAGAAAAAATCAAAATAAGAAGAACAAATGGAAACAGAGAGAGTAGATATCTTGTAAACCTCAATTACGCATCGTTTTCCGTCTTTGATGCCCTGGCTGGAGTTGACGTTTAGTTTATGATTCGAATTTGTAATATATACCTTATTAAAAGTATACGTTTAATGGTATATGCATTTGTAGGGGTTGATTTTAAGAATTAAAAGTAGAAATATTCATTATTAATAACATCAATTGACAAGTAAATTTATTCATTTTGTCATGAATTCCTAAACTAATTAATGCCATTGTAAAAAAAGTACTCCCTCCGTCCTATAGTATAGTGCATGTTTCCTTTTTGTACGGTTTTCAAGACGTACCTTTGACCTTCGATATCTCCAATTTTGTATTTGATAAAAATATAAAAAATTGATATTATGAAAGTGCACATTGAGACAAACCTAACAAGATCACACATGAGTATATTTTTTTGTATATATTATGAGAATATTTGGTCAAAGATTTTAAAGTTTGACCTCAAAAAAGAGAAACAAACACAATATTATGGGACGGATGGAGTATTTGTTACTTGTCATTAGGCTTCAGGATTGCATATATCAAAATTAAATGTAATCTTGCTGTCCAATTCTTTGGTTACATATATATATATATATATATATATATATAGCCTAATTAAGGGTCCGTTCTGTTCAACTTATTTTAAACTTATATAAGATCATATAAGATAAGATAAGATAATATCAAATAAAATAAGATCAGATAAGATAAAATAAGATACACACAATAAACTATCTTATAAGATAAGACAAGATAAAATAAGATAAGATCAGTTGAACAGAACGGACCATAAACTCATACCTTAACAGTCAAGGGTGTACTTGTACATAGCCCAATCTAATAAAGTAGGGTTTTTGCTTGTCGTAAATCTTTTATTACTGTTGATATAAGAATTGTAACTCTTACCATGTTTTTCTTTTTAATTAGGATTAATAATCAAAATCCATCCTAAGTGAGGACTCTATTTTCATTCCCTTAACTGAAAATTTTAAAATATGAGTGCCATATTTCTATTTCTTTAGGTAAGGATGGTTAAGGGAAAATACCACTCACTTAAGTCTGGTTTTTTTTTTTTGGTTAAAATCATCATTTGTTAACCAGCTTTCAGATCAAGGTAGAATAGATAAGCCAAGCGTAATTTAATTTTTTTTTTTTTTTTTTTTAAGAAAGCCAAGTAAGATGTATGTTAGTTGAACTATCATTCAAATTACAACCTACAAACTAGCCAGTTAGGTAGAAAGACAAACCTTTTAGGAAGGACATCCTAAACTACTTTTTTTTTTTTTTTTTTTTTTTTAAAGAAAGAGAAATTTCATTAAATGAAGGTCAAACGGCATCTATAATAAGTATTAAAGGAAAACAAGATATAATCAGACAAGATCAAATCAATTTCGCCTTCGAAGAAACTACAATGAACCAGATCGAGCAATACAGCGCAGCCCCTTTGTATTTGCTGAATCACGCAGCTATTGATGGGGAAGTCTATCATTCTGACATAGTTTGAGGAAGAAAATTCTTGATTTAACCATGTTGACCGCATCCGAATTTCCAATACTTCCATGTTGATGGTCTTGAACTTCAACCAATAGGAACAATCTCTCATACCAATTTTTAAACTTCCACGTGGGAAGATACTAGAACTAAACTCCAAACTCCCATAAGAGGAGAGAAAGAACCCAAAAATTGGGTAGAAAACTCTCAAAAAGAGAGAGAATGGAAGATTATTAATAACAAAAACAATAAAAACTAGAAGAAAAAAGAAGAATTGGGGGCTTACCATCATCGAAAGGATGATGGCAGCCCCAAACTAGAAGAAAAGGATTAGGGTTTTTTTTTTGGAGGAAGAGAATAGAGGGGAGAGGAGTAGACTAGGGTTTTTGGATAGGGTTGATGAATACTGACTCGACGAAGTTTACATCCTAAACTACTTAGTTTGTGAAACAATAGCAAAGTTAAGTTTTTTTTAACTTTCAATTTGTAGGTAATTATTTTAAATAAGAAAAGGATATTAGAAGCATCTTTATTTAATATGATCTCGTAGTGAATGAAAAGCATATTTATTAATACCATTCTTAATTTGAACGTGTCATAACTCATAAGGCCATATATAACTCAAATAACTCGTATAGCACGTTACTTCGCGAAAGTGGTGATTAAGCCTCCTAAGTTTGATCAAATGTGAGATTAGACCCCTTAAGTTTTACTTGTGGTGATTAACCCCCACAACTTTACCCAAATGTGAGATTACACACTTATTATTATATTCAACCATTTTCTCATTAGTAAATAATTTTTTAAATACTAAGATATTAGATTATACGTATTTTATACAACTTATTCTTCCTGGCATGGCTATGAGGAAGATGAGAATAATTGCATAGTGATAGGGGCTAATCTGGCAAGGCTATGAGGAATAAGAGATGCACGTTCAGTGAAGAAATTGTTTTTTTTTTTTTTTATGTATTTTATACTTAATATGTATAATTTATGTATTTAAGATATTTTATATCATCATAAATTATTTTTGAATTTTTTCTCAGGTATTTTTCCTACAAAAAAAAAAATTGTATAGAAAAAATGGTTATATATACTAATAAGTGTGTAATCTCACATTTGGGTAAAGTTGTGAGGGTTAATAACTACAAGTGAAACTTGAGGGGCCTAATCTCACTTTTGAGCAAACCTAAGGGGCCTAATCATCACTTTGCCCCATGTCGCTTAATATGAACTAGTATTTTTGGTCTGGGCGATGCTTAGGGTCAGTTACAATTATCAAATATATTACACAAATTCTTATATGTATTATAGGTGTGATCAGCCCATATTTAAAGCCCACACGGGATTTTATAGTCAAAAACAGCGACCCAGATTTTCTCTCTCCTCTTTTCTCCTCTCTTCCTCTTTCCTCTTTGAAATTTCTGGAGTTGAGGACGATAAATTTCACGACCCATATTTTCTCACTCCTCCTTTCCTCTCTCTTCCTCCTTTCTCTTTGAATTTCTGGAGTTATCATGGTTTTGCACTTGTAATGGATGAACTTGTAACAAGTAATTTCACGACCCAACATCCCAGCAATCAGACTTCGTGGGTTCTGCACTTAATGGATGAACTTGTAACAATTGAAGTTATCATGGTTTCTGTCAAAATTCAGCAATTCATCTCTTTAATTCTTGTTGTTCTTCCTTTTTTTTATTTTGGGGTAAATGGTTCTTATATCTTGTGCTTGGAGTGAAAATTTGGTTTTGAAGCTTTTAAATTAATATACATGAATTGATATGTTAGGTTAAGGTAACCTCAGTTGTTTATATGAGTAACCTCATTTGTTCATATCAATAACCTTATTTATTTATACAAGTAACCTCATTTGTTCATATGAGTAACCTTATATATTCCTATCAGTAACCTTAAAATATTATATGTGTAACCCTATTTATTTTTGCAGTAACCTTGTTTAATCCTATGAGTAACCTATTTTAATCATACCAGTAACCTCATTTATTCATACTAGTAACCTCATTTATTCATACAAGTAACTTCAATAAATCATACAAGTAACTTCATTTAATCATATGAGTAACCCCAAAGGTTCACAAAAGTAACCACATTTATTCAAACGAGTAACCTCATTCATTTATAACATTGAGTAAACTGATTAATAACCTCATTTATCCAGATGAGTAACCCCATTCATTCATAAGAGTAACCCCATTTATTGATACGAGTAATCTCATTCATTCATAAGAATAACCTCATTTAATCAAACAATGATGCTGTTTAATCGTACGAGTAATCCCCATTTATTCATACGGGTAACCCCATTATTTCATACGAGTAACCTCATTCATTCATAAAAGCAACCTCACTTAACTATTTAATCATACAAGTAACCCTGATTGTTCACTAAACTAACCCCATTTTTCATATAAGTAACCTCACTAAATAATAAGACGACCTATTTAATCATACTAGTAACCTCAATTGTTCACAAAAGTAACCTCAATTTTTCATACGAGTAATCTCATTAGTTTACAATACTAACCTTATTTAATCATATGATGCCCTATTTGATCAAGTAATCCCAATTGTTCACAAAAGTAACCCATTTTCTTCATACGAGTAACCTCATACGCTTATAAAAGTAAACTGATTAGTATTCCCTTTAGCAATAATTATAAGACTTTATTATGTTTTACTTTGAAACATTAAGCATTGAAATTATAGTGAATTAGTGGTTAAACTCTCATATTTCATTTTAAAGGTCATGTGTTCGAATCCTATAAACTACATATTGTTAATATTTTAAAATGAGATTATAAACGTCCATTTAAATTTAAATATAATCTAATACTTCATAAAATATACATCAATAAGTTCAAATAAATTCACTCCAGGAAAATGTGGATTACTCCAAGCGAAAAGAACGCACCTTAAAGCATGACAAAGATTCAAATCCCGTAATGATAGTTTACAAATTAATTCATTCCCGTATTACAAACTCTCAAAGAAAATTTGTAAAGAAAAGTAAAAAATAGAGAGGGAAGTACTCCCTCTGTATTTTTGAAATGCATTGTCAAATACCCACAGTCAAAGCAGACAAACTAAAAAAATACACAAGAAGTACTTATATAATTAAAGTCATTACACTAAGATACTATGGCTTATAATTACAAAAATCATTATTCTTATTAGTAGTATATTTTGCTTAACATGTCAACACATGAACTTCTTATATATATCAGTTTCGTACATGAATTACTAAATTAACTAGTATTTAGGCCCGGGTGATACCCCGGGGTTTCTCTATGCTACAATTTAGTAGTAGTTAAATAAGTCATCTCATACTCATTTAAAAAATTCATCTCATTCATTATATGGATTTTAAAATTTTTCCATTCATATATCATCATTAATCTTGATTAAATAAGGAATAATAGTATGGTGGAGTGATGGTTGGATCTCTTTCTTTCATACTTGAGGTTGTGGGTTGAAATCTTCATGTTAACAATGCTTCTATTTTTACTATATGAGAAAGACGTGGATAGAATCATAGAATGTTACTGAATGAGGGATGGTGACACGTGGCACATATACGTTCTTAGGAACGCTTTTTAATATATTAGTATAGATAGATATGCAATATGATTACCTTGAGGCTTGAGTGAGTATTTATCTAATAAATAGAACATTTGAGGGTGTTTAATGGGGTAAAATAAAGAAAGGAAGCACATGAAATAATATCCCTGTTTGATGAGATATACAAACAACCCATATGGGTTGATTTCCAGACATGTTTTTGTAAAGATGAAAGGTTCACTTTCAAAGGTAATTGTTTTTAGCATTTATGGGGTTTTTAGGTTAGCATGTAGTTAACATGGGTGCCAAAACCATAATTGTGAAATGGAAATTGGTCTCAATCGTACACAAGCTGCACATGCCAGTTAATCCACGAGGGTACAAAATTTGTGGTCCATCATTGTATCCCTAAAATGGTACCTCACTATTGACAAGACCTACCCCTTGAAACCATCTCATTCAATTGGTCATTCACACTCTTCACTTTCAGACACTGAACTCAAAACTAGGTCGGCAATCCCCATTTTGGCAAAATTTGGAAGTAGTAAAGTTTATTCTCAACATATTTTAGATGCTAATAAAGGATCCTACCACTCAAATCTCTCTTTGATTTCCTTAATTGGGTTAGGTTACTACTTCAGTTTTTCATATTAGTGTTTGTGTGTTCTTTGATCGTCAAAACATTGGTCGTATCTATCTATAATTAGCTTTTATACTCCATATAAAAAAAATATAATCAATACAATCACGTGAGTATTGTTGTTAGATATATGTTAATGAGTATTTTTTGTATACCAACTTTAATAATATTACTACTACATACTCCAAATAATACATATTAATGGTCATTATATGCAACTAGGGGTGTCAATGATGCGAGTCGAGTTCGAGTTTGAGCTACATCGACTCGACTCGTTAGCATTTCTAGTCGAGTTTGAGTTGAGTCAAGCTCACTCGAGTCGAGTTTTGGCCGAGTCGAGCTTTGACCGAGTAGATTCCGAGTAGCTTGCAAGTGTCTCATATTAAAGCAATAATAAGTTAGAAAAATGTTGAATTTAGGTATTTTGCTATTGATAATCGGGTATTCGAGCTTCTCACGAGTTCTGGAGTCCTGTATGGAGTTGCTCAACTCGACTCACCAGCATCTCGAGTCGAGCTCGATCTCGATTCGAGCTCACTCGAGTCGGGCTTTGACCTAGTCGATCTCGAGTAGCTCGCGAGTTGTCTCGTCTCATTTACTCCCCTATATGCAATTAGTGCAATGAATATTGTGTATCAGCTTGTAAATGAAACTGGAAGGAAGGGGAGTGGTCATAATACTGCCCCTTCTTAGTTGATATTTTTGATATTATATTTTTATATGCTACCTAAATTATTTTAATCTGTATAGACTGTATAAAGGTGGATGATAATAGATTTTTTTTTTTTAAAAAGGATTAATAACAAAGTTGTAGAGTGGTAATAATTACAAATATCCCACATTTTTTTTTTTGCAGTTAAGGACCCAAATCCTATAAATTTAATAAAAAAACATTAGTTAAAAGCTGACTGCCAAAATAATGATCATTTGATTATTCTAAATGATATTCATATTACCCTAAGAAAATGATATTTATATTCAATTTGCATGAGATAGAGGGACTCTGCCTCTGGCCTGTGAGTATGGGATACACAAGAGATGCTTAATTCTTTTGGGTTCATTTTCCTTTTGGTGAGCCATCATATCATGTCATGTGGACTCCACCAATAATACATTGTACACCCAGCATTAATCACAAGAATGCTGCAATATATGGTTTTGCATTTGTTAGATTATGTAAATAATCTTCTACTCCTATCTATACTTAGAGATATACAATAGCTATTTACATAATCTAACAGCACTTTGTGATGTTGTAAAGGTTAAAGGTATTACCACTAGTACAAAATTGACGATTTGCGTCGGATCTGGAACCACCATTTGCGTCAGACATCGGTCCAACGCCACAGGTCTCGACACAAATTTGGGAGACATGATCTGCGTCAGACTAAGACACGATGCAGATTCAAAGCTACTTGCGTCGGATGAACACCATGTCCGACGCACATGACGCCTCGCGAAGCCCAAATATACTTAGCAAGCACCAAATATTTGATGTTCATGTATCATATCAATCATAAGTAGGGGCGAAGCTACGGGGGGGCTGGTAGGGGCCTGGCCCCTGCAGCCCAACTTCGCGGCCCATGTATATTTAAGGTGGCCCCTGCAGGATTTTTAAGTTATATCTTATTAGTTTGGGCTTTATGTCAAATAAATGCTCTTGGCTTAGTGGTAAAGTTAGGATAGATGAAAATAGTTTTTCCAATGAGGTCAAAGGATCAAACCATGATAAACATTAAATTGAGTTTTTATTTTTACCAAGCTTCAAGAGGAAGTTGTATAGGTGTCGTGTAATTGCACCCAACTGGCAGTGGCAGCTACTTTACCCATTCTTTGTCATTTTCACTTCTAATTTCTACAATTCTACGTCTGACTGCTAAGCTTCTTCATCCTCTTTTTCTTTATTTATTTTATCTTTTTTATTTTCTCCCTTAATTTCAATTTTCAACCATTCTACTACTTCTTTCCTTCCCCAAAATCAGGTATGTGCGACCAACTTTTTCATCTTCTTCTATTATTCATTTATATTTTATTGCCCTTGCTTTGTGCTTTCAATCTTTCTACCTCTATCTAAACACTTTTTTTTTTTTGTCTTTTGTCGATTGTTGATTGTTTAATTTGTTTAATTGCTTGCGAAAAGATTTGATGTAGACTCTTTAGTTGATGATTTTGGTAGTTTGAAAGTACGTAGGGTGCAATTTAATTAGATTTTTTTTATGTTACTTAGTTGACATTTGAATTGAGAGAATTACTTTTTGAAGTATATACAGTGAGAATTTATAATTTTGCTTTAAATATTCTTGGTCCCGTTAACTTTTGATTCCTGGCTTCGCCCCTGATCATAAGTATAACGTTCTTTTGTTCTTATCAACACTTACACAACCAGCTGTCAACTAACCAAGCAAGGCTTGGCCTAGTGGTAAAGGTTTGGCCTTATGACTTCAAGGTCATGGGATCAAATCTCACTAGAGGCTCTTTTGGGGTGAGGTTTCCCTTACCATCCCCTATCCCTCCAAGTCGAGCCCGACTCGCAAACCTTTGGTTATACCGTGCGAGTACCAGGTTCGATAGGGTCCTTCATCTTACCAACTTAAAAAAAAAAAAAAAATGTCAACTAAATCAAGTAAACTTACAATTGAGCAAATCTCATTTCATAGCTTGATCTTTTATCCTCACCCCCAAATTATTTTTGGTTTCACGACCAATGCTTGGAATTAGGGTAAACCTATATATATTGGATAATTCCCAAGGATTCTTCCTATTCATTTGTACCTTCATAAAATCCAATATGGATGATAAGTCTTCCTCCAAAAGGCATGTTCGGGACTCCAGTTGCAATACAATAATCCTTTAGAGCGTACAAATACACGCTTATCTCATGTAGACGCAATTTCCTACCTGCCTAGATACAATAAATCTTGAGTTGAGCTAAAGTAGCTCATAAAAAAATAAAAACTATGCTCATTATTAGCCCTAAACAATTGCATTCTATGATAAAACGAACTATTCAAATCAGTTAGACACAAGTATGACATGAATTCTTGAAAAAAAATCATTAACAAGTAATATTTTCGAAGAAGGCTACATTTACCTACACGATAATCCATACATCAGAATTATGAATTCTATATACATATATATATATAAGTTCATAAGAGAACCACCCTTATAGTGAGAACCACTCATTTTTCCTCATTTTACGAAGATTTTGCTCATTTCCAATGTTTTTGCTCATTTTATGAGTGAGAACCCTCTTATGGTTAGAACCACTTAAAATGAGCAAAAACTTCATAAAATGAGCACAAAAATAAAAAATGAGCAAAAGTATAAAATAAGTAGAAAATATTAAATGAACAAAAACATAAAATGAGTAAAACAAAGAATGAGCATAAAAACGTTAAATAAGCAAAACGTAATATGAGGAAAAACGTTGCGAAATGAGCATAAAAACGTTAAATGAGCAAAAATATAAAATGAGCAAAAACGTTGTAAAATAAGCAAAATCTTCGTAAAATGAGCGGTTCTCACAATTCTCACCATAAGGGTGGTTCTCATATGAACTTAAACCATAAGAATTAAGATGTTGATCTTTGGATTTTGATGATGAAAGTAACGCACATTCAAAGTTCTTATGTGTGCAAGGATAAGAAGTGAAATTGCTATAAGAAGACATGCATCTGTCCTTCAAGTCAGCAAATAAGTTTGTGCGTGCTTGAAGCTATAGCATCTTAATAACAATAGTGTTACCAAGAATTGGGATTCCTAAGAGCATAAAACGTACGTCTAAATTTGTGACTGCCAATTAGAACGACTAAAGTTTAAATCATTGAGCACATTTTATTACTATTATTTGTGCATATTTTAAAAAATAAGACCTACAAAAGTTACAAGTGGTTGTGGCTTTCCATTGGAGAGGTTGTAACTTGAAATTGTAATATTTTGGAAAAACTAATGTGCAATAGCAAGCTACAAGTGGTTGCATATCGTTACTTATCTTAATAAATATTTTGCCTTGTTAGAATTCTTAGGATAATTTATCATGCTAAAAACCTTGATAAAGTGGATGTCTAGTTTTTACCAAGTGATGTAATAAGTTCAAGTTATATGAAAAAGAGTTTCGAGAACTATAGACTACGTAGAAAATTTATATGGACCTAATGCCAGAACATGTGATTTATGAAAAAAAAGGGTCAATATGTTAAAAATAATAATAGATAGGGGTTGTTTGGTTCTAGATATGGAATAAAAAGGGAACAAACACAATAAGAGGATGGGTTGGGAATAGTAACAAATATGGTTACCTTTGTTGAGCGATCGGTTCAAGCCAAGTAATGGAAATGAATAGTAACCATTACCACCAAGTAATGGATTTTGTTACTTAAAGGGGAGGGTAAGGTAACAAATTGGGGGAATTCATCACTTGCCACCAGGTAATGGTTTTCGATTGATGAGGGGTTAAATCAAATGAGAAGAATGGTAATCAGTAATTGATTCCGTTTATTAGAGGCTAAAAATAGTGAACCAAACAACCCCTAAAAGAGACATAGCTAAAGATTGTAAAGAGTGACTTACTTTGTGAGGAAAAAAAGGTTACTATATTATAAATTGTAACTTTTATTATAATAAACTAATGTAAAAAAGGGTGATTGTATAGAAAAAAAAATTGCCACTATGTTACATAGTGGTATATTAATTAGTGTACGCAACTTTGGATTGTAAAAGGTGACTATATGAATAAAGGGGGTCACTATGTCATGCGGATGACTTTGGTCCACATTAATATTAGTGTGGATCAGGTCCACGCAAGACTAGCTCTAAATTAAGTAAATTAGCTAACCAGGAAACTAGGCTAATAATGGGAGAGATTGTGGTTAAAAGGATTGGATTACCCTTAGGCAAGGAGCAGCCGAAAGGGTATAATAGGTATCTTGAACATATTTTGTTTATCATTAATGGGAATAAATAGGTTTTATGTCCATATGGATCGTGTACACTTGTGAAGCATTTTCATACGAAGTTCTTTCTTGCAATTTCACAATCCTTTTTTATTTTATTGACAATTTTTTTTGATGGTAGGGAGAAGGAACCAGTCTAGACCTTAACCTGCACGGTGTTCTTAGTCTTGTATTTGCGGGCTAGACACTTGAGAGTAAGGGATAAAGGTAACGAGAATCTTTATCCCTAAGTACCACGATGGAGAGATTCGACCTTGTGACCTTAAGGTTACAAGGTGAGTCTCCAACCAACTAAACCAAGCAAGCTTGGCATTTTATTGACATATCTATAAGATAAAATTGTATTAATACTTATATATGATACTAAGATTTATCTCCTATGTAGTTACTTGGATATATCATGATTCATGGAGTTAAGGAACTATTATAATATATCACTACGATATATAAAATGTGCAAATAACAATGGGGTTGTTTAGCGATCAGTTGTTGGCTGGTTTAGTTGGCTCGTTTGACTGGCCGGAAGCATTGGTTGTATGTATTGACGTTTTAAATTGGCTATTTGTAAAAGTGTTTGGTAAAATTAGTCATGGCTGTTGGCTGTTTATTAGAGAGTTTGTGGGCCAACAAGCCAAAAGCCCATCCAAAAAGCTGCTCCAGACTGCTTTTTTATTTTGGTTAAAAGTCATCTTTTCAGCCAACTAAAAAGCCAATAACTTAACACTTTTTTTTGGTTGTTTGACCAAACTGAAAAGCCAAAAGCCAATGATGAAAAAGCCATTTACCAAATATCGCCAATGACATTTTGTGATTTTTAAGAAAATGAAATATAATCAAATTTTCCGAAAATTCCCTTATTTTACGATGAATTACCAGAATGTTTTTCAAAAGTACACAAAATGTCATAGTAATATAGTACTTTATTATTATTTCAACTTACCGTAATAATTTGGAGTAGCACTCACTCCGCAAGTTAGACCCACCTTAATTAGCTGACGTTCTTTATTATTGACCCAATTAAGGAGGGTCGGTTTGCGCTGTAGATTCAACATTGAAGGGCACAAAATTTGCCGTAGTGTCTAACTTTTATCGGAACTTTTCAGCACCCTTATTGTCGGAGTTGGGCGTGGATTTAATTGTTTATGAAATCACAAGTACTACCAACTAATTGTGTTTAAGTGGGACTTTGCAACTCAAATCATTGCTTATTCACGTCGACAGTTGCCTGATTAGTTTATGAAAGAAAAGACATTTTTGTTTCTTGAAATGCCATTATATTATGCAAAATCGTACGTCCTACCTAGTGTTTAATGATTGACCCACCATTAAGTATTCCCTGATTTGTTGGTAAACACACTGCAAATTTTTTGTGTTTTTGTTTTGGTCTTATGCGAATTGCTTATGTTGGTTGTTAATTAGACACCTTAATTCATCAGTGACTTCTTATTTTGCAAAATATTTGTTCATCAGCTTTTAGACCCGTGAGTGAATATTAATAGTATGTACTATAAATCTGAAATAAATTTGTCGTATAGTATATATGCTAGAACAATAATAAGCATCCTATCTGTTTCAAACAGGTCGGCCCTTAACATGTCCAAAGTGGGATATGAAACACAGAAACAGAGCCTCACTTTCAAAGGGGCTCCTAATTTAAAAAAATCTTTTCCCTAATTCAAAAAAAAATCTTTAAACATAAAAAATTTGAAGCTGCTAGTCGAGATGTGTGCAAATTTCTTGAATTTAGCTCTTCTTAGAATGTAACAAATTAAAGATTTTAGTTTGATGCATGTTTGTTATTTGATTTACTTGCATATTTTGGTGGTTTTATTCAATTTTTTTTTTATGTATGGGCCTATTTTTCAATATTAGCATAAGACCTTCATATTGTTTGGGTTGAGGCTGATTTCAAATTCTTGTTTTATTTAGTTTATCAAAAAGACAAAAAGTGGACGTACGATCTTGCATTTAGTTGATTTCAAATTCTTATTTTATAAGTATGCTCAATTAATATGATGCATCTATTAATAAACATATCGTAAGAAAATCTTGTTTTGAAATATCTTTCAAACTATTTATAATGGCACAAAAAATTAAAATCTTGATGTCTACACCCTGCATTTTCTAAAAAATTTCCTATTTATTAAGGCAAAGTTTAGAGGGAGTGTGAAAGTTGATATTGTGGTTGTGACTTGTGAGAGAGTGTAAAATTTTATATGTAGATGCAACAAGCGAGGTAAGACGTGAATGTCATCTAGCGTAGTTGGTAAAGTCTTGTGGGATGGTTCAGAACAATTGGAATTGAATCCCGTCTACATCACTGCGTTTAGTAGTCGTTCATCTACACCCAAAAAAACAAGTGGAGTAAGATAGTGTGGAAAATAAACAAAGTTTTACCAAATAAAGAATAAAGTTATAATAGGAAGATTTTTAGAAACCGAAATTAAACGGAAAGTAGAAAGGTCTTTAGAAAACGATATAGTATATTGAAAGTTAGTATGATTAATTTATTTTACTTAATTATCTCTATTTATATTTAGAAAAAATTGACTGAGACCATCACATGATCCAAGCTTTATACCAAGACAAGTTATTTAGACAACACCCTTAACATTGGGAAAGCAATGATATTGATGAAGTAAGTTTAAGTATATGATCACATTTTATCTTTAGTTTTGAGATCATTGCAAGATTAACCGGATTAATGGATAAATTTCTTGTATACTATCATAATTTTCAAACAAGTAGTTGTAGGACCAATGACATTCTTAATTTAAATTAAATCTTGTTTTAGTGTATGAAAAGTGGTTACAACTTGCTAGAGATGTAGATAATAGAAAGAATTAAAAGAGAAAAGTGTAAAACGACAACTATGGAAAAATTCACAATAATAATTGCAATTATTGTTTGTGTTCTTATAATAATCCTCATTATTGATTATTCTTAATAATCCCAATAATAGGGAACAAATTTCTAGAATAATCCCAAATCACCATAAACTTGCTTAATCAATTCAACTTTTGTTAGCTTTTTAGCAATTTTCTACTTCTTTATTTAACCAACTAAATTAGTTATTTGAAGTCACTACATTATTTCATCAAGACGCCTTAACATTTTATTAAAACTAGCCTTATGTGCACACCATGTGTGCGTTAATTTCAAAAGTTTTTAATTCATTATACGTTATAGTACTGATTATACTTAAAATGTGAAACATTAATAATTATAAGAATATAGATATATTAATTCACTAATATAAAAAGGTTGAAGATCTGAAGTTTGGCTCGGTTACCAAACTAAAAAAGTTAGTGAGTTATTGTGATTTTTAATTTTAATTTTTCTATGACTGGATTGCGGACAAAAATAATAAACATAATGAGTTGCTTTGATTGAATTAAAGAGTATCAAAATTACTGATATATTATGATTTGAGTTGACAATTTATGGAAGAAATGACATCATTTTCTTTTCTCCTTTATAACTATTGAATTTATAGGGATGATTTTGATTTTTTTTATTATGTACTTAGTATATTGATACACTAAAATTTTATATTTGTGCATTAATTAATTTATTTTACTAATGGACATAAATTAAATAATGTGATTTTTAATTTTTGGATAAAATGTAATTGATTGTTATATTTCTTTGCTACTTTATTGATTGATTGGTCTTCCCTTTTCTTTGTTTAATAATTGACTCTCTTTTTTCAAAACTAAATTATCCCTATTATATACTCCCTCCGTTCTCTTTTGTTCTTCCTATATTCCCCATCGGGAAATTTCATATTGTTCTTCTTATTTTGAATCTTTCCGTTTAAAGACTACTTTTTGGACAAAATTACTCTTAGTAAAATATAAAATATCAACTTTGTCCCTCTTTTGTTCCCTAGTATTCCCCACTATATTTATTACCCACTCCTCACAAGCCAATTACATTTTCTCTGTTATTTAACCCCATTTACTCTTCATTTCTCTTTGTACTATGTACTTGACTCTTTCTCTTTCTTCCATAATTTTCATCTTCTTTCGCTCATCTTCACCCCTACAGATAAACCTTAGGCAAAACTAAAAGAATGCCAGACAAACAATGGAAGCAACACACAAGACAATAACTGAGGGGAGAGAAGGAACAACAGCACGCAACAAGCACAACCACGCAATTGCAACAACACCGGTGACTAGGAAACCGGTGACTAGGAAAATGGGGAAGGGTTTTACTCAGTCCCCCAAACACCCACACCACTCGTTTCTTCTTTCCCCATTCTCTAAAACCCTAATTCCCCCATTAGGTTTATCCTCTCAATCTCATCCACAAAAATGGCGACTTCTCTTCTTCTTATAAGGCAATTATCACCTTCGTTAACACCATCATCAAGGTGCGCACTCGCCGCCTTCACTTCCTTCTTCCACTCCACCTAACCTCTGTCAGTATCATCATCAACGGTAAAAGACGCCGGATTTCTGGGCAGTAACAACCATAATCAGCCGTTGAATTCAAACCGTGCTTCGAAAGTGCAAAAAATATTCAGTCGCGTTTGAGTTTCCGAGCATCTTTTGCGTCGCACGCTGCGGATTTTGCTGTTGTCGATTAATCGAATGACGATAAACGAGAGGAGGTGAAGGTCTTGATATTTCGAAGCTTAATGTTCATCACGAAATCGTTTCTTGTTTTTCTAGGAAAGGAGTATAGCTTTGAAGATATATGGTTTGAGATAATAACAAAATCAGTTTGTGATTTTATCTGTTGATTAGAAGTTGAAGATGATTTAAAGATTATTAGTTAAGAAAAAGGGAAGCAAATAAAATCACCATATATCATTTTCGGTGGTTGCTTTCTCTCTCTTCACTATGAGCATTGGGTTAATGCATGCATATGAGTAAGGTTAAAGAGATAGAATCTAATTATTAAATTGGTTTATTTCTCCTTAGATAAGGGGAATCTAACCAAACATTTAATGTTGTATTGGTTCCTCCCCTAATTCCAAATGAGAAGAACAAAAGACACTAAGGGAAAAAAAAAAGAAATGGTTGCGCTGGAAGGGCTGCGTTTTTTGTGAAACGCAACCCTTCGTGTATGAAGGGCTGCGGTTTTCAAGGAAATCGCAGCGCTTTTAGTGAAGGGCTGCGGTTAACTAGAAAACGTAGCCCTTCCTACTGTATGAAGGGCTGCGGTTTTAAGGCTAACCGCAGCCCTATTAATGAAGGGCTGTGGTTAGCTTAGAAACCGCAACCCTTCATACACGAAGGGCTGCGTATTCTGGGCTAACCGCAGCCCTTCACAGCCCTTCACATCTACATTTCAATTTTGCGCGCATACACATAGTAGCTTAATTAGACACCCAAATTTCCCTCCCTTAGAAAAATTTGGACAAGCGAAAAACCATTCCCTCTCACTCACTCACTCCGAGGTTGCATCTAACCCTAACACCCCATCACCGGGCCCTTGCCTGAGCACCGACATTGACGCACCATCGCCGGAACTGTCGCCTGAGCAACGCGCCATCGCCGGAACTGCGCTCCTTCTTCTTGTCTTCTCTCGTCCACTTCACCTTGATGCCACCACCACCACTACTGCATTGTCGGTAATTCCCCTCTCACTCTCTCTCCTCTTTTTCATTTCTCTAATTAATTTGTTTAATTTCATTTCTCTCCTATTTTGTGTTGTAAAATGTGATTGTAGGGGGGTCGGGGAGGGGGCGAGGGATGGTTGGTAGAGGTGGGGGGTGATGGGCGAGGGGTGGGGAAGAGGCTGGGGATCTTTGGGCGGGGGTGGGGGAGGGTTGGCGAGGGTGGGGGGAGGGCGACGGTGGGTGGGGAGGGCTGGGGATGCTTGGGCATGGGGTGGGGGATGGTTGGGGAGGCTGGGCAAGGGGTGAGGGGAGGGCTAGGGAGGGCTCGGGGTGGGCAAATTATCAATTTTGTGTAGTTTATGGTTAATTAATCTAGGTTGTTAGTTAGTTTTGGTTTTCTTAATTGAATTATGTGATTAATGTGCCGTGTTTGATTTGTTAATTGTAGGAAAAAGAAGCTAAGGAAGGCAAAACTATCTCTCTTCTCATAATTGCTCCTCTTTGGTGTTGAGAGGTACATAATTAGCCTAATTCTCTTGTTTTTTGTTAGATGTTGATGAGGAAAAATTGTCATGTGTTCCAATTTGAGTAAGATATATGATAATGTGTATGTATATTTCTTGATATGAGATTGTATGAAAACGCAATGTAATTTAGCTATGAAAACTATAAGTTGTTTGAATCATCATCATATGCCTAGATACCCGTTCAAGACTTACTCATTAGGAGTAAGTCTTGAATAATCCCCGGTTTGGGACTGTTCTTGGACGTTTGATCTCACTTAGGCGGTGAATGTGTGTCTTCTTTTCAATTATGAGGAAATTCTTGGCATATCGTTTCTCTACATTGTTCTCTGGGTACATATGTAGATAAGCAATTATCTACATTGTGTACTTGGAGAAATATAGGGAAATGCTGCCGGATTTTCCTTAGAATTGAAAAGTTGGCATATATTCACTAGTGAGATTAGACGTCCAAGGATGGGTTAGGTTGGAGTGATAAGGACCTTCGGATGCATGCATACATTTGAACATGTCACTATCTTAGCTTGCTCTATACGTGTGTGATTTGAATATGTGAGTGTATGTACTTAAATAATGAGTGATGCATTATAATTATTGGTTGTATTTAATTATTAGAGGTCTTCTTGAATGAGATGGATCGTACTTGGATGTATGGTAGTCGTGAATCGATTGAGTTTGTGAATGGGGTCTCGGAATTCTGTACATCTGCATTACAATATCAAGCATCCTCTGGAGCAGTCGACTTTTATTGTCCTTGTGTCGACTGTAGAAATGTGAGCAAGGTTAGTAGTATACATTTGCTTAGGGAGCATGTCTTTCGCCGTGGGTTTAGGCCTCAATACCACGTATGGGTTTGGCATGGTGAGCAGGGGAAGTATATAGGAAACTCTAGAGTAATGAACGATGTATGTGAAGAAAAGAAGGATGATGAGTTCGGCGATGAGAATTGGGATGATGAGTTTGCAGATGATGATAGGGATCGGGTAGACGAGATGATACACGAGGTTGAAGATCAGTCGTGTAAACGACCTCATATTTTTGAGTCTATGTCTAAGGCTGCTGAAAAGTCGTTGTATCCAGGTTGTACAAAGTACACCAAACTATCCGCCGTGATAACACTGTTCAACATTAAGTCGAAAGCTGGTTGGACGGACTCTAGTTTCACATCGTTGTTGGAAGTTTTAGCGGATATGCTCCCTGATGGAAATGAACTGCCAAATTCGTACTATTATGCGAAGAAACTGATGTGTCCTTTCGGTTTAGAGTACGAGCGGATACATGCTTGTCCTAACAATTGTGTGCTTTATCGTAATGAGTATGAGCATTTACATGAGTGTCCACGTTGTGGATTGTCGAGGTACAAGCGTGAAGGAGCTGGAGGTAGTGAACGACCACCAGCTAAGGTGTTGTGGTATCTACCCATAATACCTAGATTTAAGCGCATGTTCTCAATTAAAGGAGATGCGAAGAATTTGAGGTGGCATGCAAATCGTAGGAAGAAAGACGGTCTGCTCAAGCATCCCGCTGATTCACCTGAGTGGAAAAGTATCAACAGGGTGGATAAGGCATTTGGTAATGAGGATAGGAATCTGAGGCTTGGATTATGTACGGATGGCATGAACCCTTTTGACAATCTTAGTTCGCAGCATAGTACATGGCCAGTAGTTTTAGTGGTTTATAACTTGCCTCCTTGGTTGTGCATGAAACGCAAGTACATCATGCTGTCGCTTCTTATATCGGGGCCCAAACAACCTGGAAATGACATAGATGTATACCTCCAACCGCTTGTTGAA
This sequence comes from Beta lomatogona, assembly GCA_947646795.1. Lineage (NCBI taxonomy): Eukaryota > Viridiplantae > Streptophyta > Magnoliopsida > Caryophyllales > Amaranthaceae > Beta > Beta lomatogona. The sequence goes on along the minus strand of CANSNZ010000336.1, from coordinate 162,232 downwards.
GATTTACAGAAGATGTGGAACGAAGGAGTGTTAGCATTTGATGCGTATGCTAATGAGATGTTCACTCTGCGTGTCATGCTTTTTTGTACTATGAACGATTATCTAGCTTATGGGAACTTATATGGGTATAAGACTAGAGGAAAATAACCCTGCCTGATTTGTGTAGATGACATGAAGTCTACACACCTTAAGGGTTGCAAACATGTCTATATGCGCACACGAAGGCTCCTCACCGGAAACATCATCTGCACCCTCCAAATTACCATTTCAAGTATGGAAAACTATCAAACCTGAAGAGTGGGAATCATTTGTTGCCAAAAAAACAACCCCACAAGCTATTGTAAGAATATTTTATTAAGATTTACTACCCTTAGACCTAGTATTATTGTATAACACCGTACCTAACCTTTGTTTATAATTGTGTGTTTTAGGCAAGTCGTGAGAAAAGTAGCGCGAGTGCAAAAGCTAGGAAGTATTATCATCATTTGGGTGCTCATTCGTACAATGAGACGAGAGAGAAGTGGATGTTCAACCATTACCCCACAATAGGGTCGACAACGGCAACGGGGACTAGCTCTACGACGACAGTTGCACAGCCTCGGCAACCAGATGGAGTCCTCGATTGGTGGTGTTCGATGCATGGGGTTGATGCAAAGGGAAAAAAAAGTCTTGCCTGATCCCGGAACACAACAGATAGCCAACGCCATTGTAAGTACAAAGAAAATGGTTATATAAGGTATATATAATATAACTTTTGCGTTCACGAACATTTCTCTCTTATCCTTATGTAGATTGGCTTGAAGGAAAAAGAGGCAACTGGTGAGTTCACCCCTAAAGGACACATTGATGGATTGCACGAAACTTTAGGAAAGGACCACAGTGGACGCGTGAGGGGCGTAGGAGGTGTCCGCCTCGGTTTGAGAAAGGTATATGGTGATCAATACACTACAGCGACAAAATCAAGTGCAAGTAGTGTGAATTCGGCAGCGTCAATAGATGTGAAGGCTATGAAAGCTGCAATTCGGGATGAGCTCAGGGAGGAGATGACACATAACTTCAACGCCATTTTGGAGCAAATGGGTTTACCGACTTTTGCTGCATTCAAGAAGGGTAGTGATATTACACCTAGCCAGCCGACCAGTGATCCACGAACATCTATTGATCATATGATACCTTTACCTGATCCACATGTAGTACCCGAGTTGAAGGTAATCACTTAATCCTTTTGCTTTGTTAAACAACTATTGTTCTTAAATGCATGAAATTCTTACTATAATAATGTTGTTTCATAGACTAACTATAAATGGAGTTTTTTTTTAAAGGAGGAGACACCATGTGAACTATTAGCTCGAGGAGATGGTTATGATAGTTTCATTCTGGTAGCTTATGGCCATGCACAAGCCCCTAGTGACCGAGTACGATTGCATAACCAGTTAGTGGATGATAATCACTATGTGGTCACCCTTAATGAAATTGTGTCTGGTTTCGAAGAATTGCCTCTTCCGCTGCTGAAGCCAGAAGTTGGTCTACAGTTACTGAATGATGCCGTTGGCAGTTATGTTCTATGGCCGCGTGCATTGGTGCGGTTTTCAGATGAGGTACAATGATTAACATACACATATATATATGCGTGTTTTTCTTTTATAGTTCCTATGATAGTCAGTAATATCTTTACTTTTAACTAATTACTAGGTTTGGGGAAAGGCCGGCTCGCATGACAGCAAGGCAAAGAAGGCATGTTAACCTGATAAGAAGGCAAGTTTACGTGATGAAGGTGAACAATATGTGTTGAAGGGAAATGTTTCTATGACAAAGAATCCACTTATTATCGAGCCAGAGGTGGTGCGAGGCCTTAGTATTCCATGCTATTGGTTACATGAGTGCGCTAGCGATTTACCCGATGATAGTACAATAGAGGTTCCTTTGGGGGAGCAACAATTCCACTACTTTGAGGAGTCATTGACATTCATTTCTAAGCTCGATATTAAAGAATTCTTATGTGGGGTACAACTGAATGTTTCCATGATACAAACTTTCATGAGGTGATACATATACATATGCCTTAAGTAGTTTTCAATTCAACTTCCATAATAAGTAAGTTTACTTTTAATCAATATGATTTCTCAGGTTATTATACAATGAATTGATCGGAACATCAAGTGATGAGTTAATGTTTGGTTGGTTATGTCCAAACATAATATGAGATGACAATTGCTTAAAAAACAAAGCCGAAGTGAAAGAGTATCTCGATATGAGTTTCAAAGCATCATCTCGTTCTGGATATCATCAGATCATCCTTGTCCCTTATATTGAACAGTATGCTTGTTAAACTCGCTTTACTTTTATTATTCGATAATTAAATTCACCTATTAATTATTCTATGATTAATAATAACTATATTTTCTTGTTGTAGGGCTCATTGAACACTGCTTGCGATATGTTTGTCACGTAACGAAGTCTACCACTTTGATTCTTTGCGTCGACAACCACCACGGTCCTTACTAATCAAATCATTGTTAAATAGGTAGCCTAATCGAAACACAATATATGCGCACTTATTAATATTACACATTATTCATCATCTTTATATATATATAAACAATTAGTACATCTAATCTTATGATAATGTATTGATGTAGTGTGATGAAGCATATTAGTGCAACAGGACTTCGAGCACCAAAAGCTCCTACTTGGATATCAGTCGAGGTAACATGACTAATTTGTTTGTCCTTATATAGAATTACTTTTCGCCACATACTACACATCTAACATGAATGTCATTGGATGCATCCTTTGGTGAACATTTAGTGTCCGCAACAAGATGATGGACTTGCATGTGGCTATTACGTGCTGAGGTACATGTTCGATATCGTCAACCATTGCACTAACGTCGATGATCTTCGAAAGGTATGTAACTTATTAGTATATGTTAGTTTAGATTAGATCGATTGGTAATAGGTATTAATTGGTTTAGAAACCAAAGTAGCACATGCATATTTTTGGAAACGAAAAGGTTATTTAAGGCCTATTTTTGCCTTTTCGCTTCCAATTCTTAGCTTTTGAGTAACTTCACTCCAAAATATTTTTCAACATGATAATATGAGGTATAATATAACTAGTGTGAACATTTTTAGGCTTGCATTTATTGTTTGTTGAATTTTGGGAACAAAAAGGTCATTTTAGGCCTATTTTTACCTTTTCGCGTCCTATTCGTACTTATAAAGTCATTTAACACCAAATTCATTTTGAACATGATAATATGAGGTATAATATAACTATTGTGTAGATTTTTAGGCTTGCAATTGTTGTTGGTTGAATTTTGGGAACGAAAAGGTCATTTTAGGCCTATTTTTGCCTTTTCACGTCCAATTCGTACTTATCGAGTCATTTAACCCCAAATTAATTTTGAACATGATAATATGAGGTATAATGTAACTATTGTGTAGATTTTTAGGCTTGCAATTGTTGTTGGTTGAATTTTGGGAACAAAAAAGTCATTTTAGGCCTATTTTTGCCTTTTCGCGTCCAATGCGTACTTATCGAGTCATTTAACCCCAAATTCATTTTGAACATGATAATATGAGGTATAATGTAACTATTGTGTAGATTTTTAGGCTTGCATTTGTTGTTGGTTGAATTTCGGGAACGAAAAGGTCATTTTAGGCCTATTTTGGCCTTTTCGCGTCCATTTCGTAATTATCGAGTCATTTAACACCAAATTCATTTTGAACATGATAATATGAGGTATAATGTAACTATTGTGTAGATTTTTTAGGCTTGCAATTGTTGTTGGTTGAATTTTGGGAACGAAAATGTCATTTTAGGCCTATTTTTGCCTTTTCGCGTCCAATGCGTACTTATCGAGTCATTTAACCCCAAATTCATTTTTAACATGATAATATGAGGTATAATGTAACTATTGTGTAGATTTTTAGGCTTGCAATTATTGTTGGATGATTTTTGGGAACGAAAAGGTCATTTTAGGCCTATTTTTGCCTTTTCGCGTCCAATTCGTACTTATCGAGTCATTTAACCCCAAATTATTTTTGAACATGATAATATGAGGTATAATGTAACTATTGTGTAGATTTTTAGGCTTGCATTTGTTGTTGGTTGAATTTCGGGAACGTAAATGTGATTTTAGGCCTATTTTCGCCTTTTCGCATCCAATTCCTATTTCTCGAGTCATTTAACTCCAATTTCTTTTTGAACATGATAATATGAGGTATAATATAACTAGTGTGTAGAGTTTTAGGCTTGCATTTGTTTTTGATTGAATTTCGGGAAGGTATATGTCATTTTTAGAACTACTAACTACGGTAAATGATTGAATTTTTATATTATGTCTTTATTCCTTGGTTGTTTTGCAAGGTTTATATGAATAACACACAAAGTTTGAGGGCCTTCACCATAGAGGAATTACAAGAAGTTCGGGATAAGTTGGCGTCCTACCTTTGTGATGATTGCTTATGATACATTTTGGTGGATTTCGCGATATAATTAGCTAGATCTACTAGTTGGTATCAATTCTATGTACACTTTTTACATTATTAAATATATATATTTAAAGTTAATTATTACGTTGAAAAACTTGTCATATATTGCAATTCGATCGGTTTTTTTTGTCGAAATGAGGTGTTGGGTGGGGGGCTGCCACGGTGGGGTGTTGGGCTGGAGTAGGTTTGTAATCCCCCATAATTTTAAAGGATTTTATAAATATATTTTAGTATTTGTATATTTATATTTTAGTTTAAATGATTTTATTATTTAAAGAAGGTTGACTATTTTAAAAGTCAAATGAAATTATTTCAAGGATTTAAGAAAGTTGAAAATATTTTAATTAGGCATGCTTTGAAAAAGGTTTGAAATATGAATTTGATTTAGAAAAGAAGTCTAATGGGCTTGAGGAACCCAAATTCTAAGTAGATTAGGAAAGAGGAGTTATATTGATGCTAGGAGTCCTCATTTATCAATCCTAGTTATCATCGAATTCTATTTAAACTCAATCTCCTTTTCCTAAGCCCAAAAGGAAACCCTACCTATAAATACCTTAAGCCCAATTATTTTACCCTACACAAAGATTTATTTTTCTCTCTCTCTCAAAACTCACGGCTTCCTCCTCGTCCTCTTCCACGTGAAATTCAGCTTTCTTCCTCTCAAGTTTTTCTTTCTTCTTCTTCAAGTAACGCTTTCTTCTTCGCTAAGAAACGTCACCACACCACCGTTGACCGCCGCTGCTGCCGCCACTGCTCTCCCTTGGCCGGCGCATCATCACTTCCTCTTGTGTTGGTTTAATTCTTTTCTTTTTCCTCAAGTTTTCCATTAAAGACTATGTTTTTATGCTTTATTTTAATGTTAATCAAGATTATCAATGTTAATTTACTGTTTTAATGAATAATCTTGATTCATATATATATTATATTATAAGAATAAAAATTCAGATTTGTTTATTATTGTTAGATTGAAGTTTTAATAATTAAAGCATGGATTTTTAGGGTGTTAATTATTAGAAAACCATAGTAGCATATTATATACTATGAGATTGATTTAATTTATGATTTTAAGCATGTTTAAGTGGGTTTAAAGAAGGTTTTATGATTTTATAAGTTGCTGGAATTTCAGAAAGTATTTTATTTAGGGAGTTTTAAGAATTTTAATTACTAGTATGGTAGTACTATGCTAGGAATTAAAAGTAATAGGAGTTTTGATAGAAAAATCAACGTTTGAATATGTTTAAAGGGGATTTTAAATATTTTAAAGTTGCTGTCCTTATATTTAAGAGTATTGATTTTAGTTATATTTGATTTCTAGGCGGAGAGTATTCCGTAGGAGATTTTTAAAGGGGCTAAAGTGGCCAGTCGACTAGTTTACACAAGGTACGTACATACCTATGTGATGATTGAGATAGTATCATGATTTTATGAAGGAGAATTATGTAGTATCATGTATAGGAACTATGTTGAGTTCATGTATGATATTTATTATGTTGGATTTTGCATGTTTTATGCCTGTGTGCAAACATGTTGATTATAATATTTGATTATGAGTAGAATACATGTTTGTATGGAATATTGATGCAAGCATGTTAATTGGATTGGGAACTTTATTTATTAATTCACATGGGGGAATTAATATATTTATTAGTAGTGGATCATGTTTGATCATTGTTCCCTTTTTGTATTTCACTACTTTATGAGGACTGTGGGCCTTATTTGGTAAGTTGACAAGTTATGCCTTTGAAAGGTAAGATTGATTGTTGGCTAGGTTCAACAAAGTAAGAAAGGTTGGAATTAAAGAAAGTAATCTTGGATTGTAAGTCGTGTGATCACTTATTAAATCCTAAGATAAAAGAAGTTCAGTTGTGAATGTTTGAATTATATTCTGTGTTGCTTGTATGTGTATCATAACAAGTGATAAATTGTTAATCACGTAAAGTGTAACTTGGATAGTAATAAGCTTTAGACTGGTGCACGTCTGAAGTTGGACAATCAGGAGTTGGGGTACATGGTGAGCGTGCCATGGCTTTTTCTGGGAATTGGATTGATCACCGTTCCTCTTTTTATTCAAAGGTTCCTCGATATCGCAGGTCATTATGGAATACGGAGTCGCGCCCGTATTTCGTCTTCCTAGGTGAAGGCTGGTTTTTAGTTAGACAACTCGGTCCAATAACTATTCCATTTAATATAATAAAAGATGATTAGAGTTTAGTTCAGTAGAAGTTATCTGCAGAATGTTATATTGTTGTATTATTATTTACATCTGTTTATTATTTCATAGTATCATGATTAGGATTGTTTATGTATTGATATGTAGTACTCAGCTTTGCTGATTACGTGCTTTGTTTGTGTGTGTTGATCATGGCTTTGCCTTATTGATCCTGTGATGACCCAATTTTGGTGAGCAGATTCTCTAGAGCATTGACATTTACGGGTTCGCGAGATGTAGCATCATTGGGGATGCGGGGAATGGAGAGCTTGTGAAATTTTATATATCATATTTTCTGCATCAGTAGGAACTTATTATTATTAGTTGGTTTGATAGACTTTTATAGAGTGGTTTATTTATGAAGTACTTATTTAATTATTTTTAAAGTTTAGTTTGTTGTTTTCCGCTGCAAAGTTCTGAATAAGCCGATACGTTATCACACGGGCGATAATACTTGGGTAATTCTCTAAGTTTTATATTATAAAGGCATTTCTGAAAAGAGAGAATTATCGGGGTGTTACAAAGTGGTATGTGGGAGCTTTAGGTTATTTTCAAAACTTTTAGGCGCCTAATTAACTTACTAGTTATTTGAATAAACCCTTAGAATTGCTCATACTTATTCATTTTATAGGAATATGTTTTTTTTATATACAAAATTTTTTTTAAGAGGACCGAAATTTTTTTAGAGGAGTTCGAAATTTTTTACGGTTCGAAATTTTTTTTATTTTGTCCGAAATATTTAATCTTTTTTTTATTGGCCGAAAAAAAAAAAGAATTTATTTTGGCTCGGGATTTTTTTTTAAGATGTCCGAAAATTATTTTTGTTAGTCGTAAATTTTTCGACACTTATTATTATTATCTTATAAAAGTGTCTGCATTATTTTTCATGCCTTTGAAGTTTTACTTGTTGCATTGTGAGAATGGGTAGTATAGGAAGGGCATATAGGATAGAAATATTATATGCCTGCATTGAATAGCTAGTTCAGCATGTTAATATTTTTCTTCCCTGCTAACTATTCATGATTATTTTTCTTCCCTGCTAACTGATTATATATTTCTTCCCTGCTGATTTTTATATTTTGTGCCTATGATGTTAATGGCATCTTTTTATTGTTATTGTTGGGAATTACGTACAGGGAGAGTACTAAAAATGTTATTGAATATATGTATTTGTTGTAGATCATTAATCATGTCTGCCAGATTAGGAAGCTATTATAACCCCATTGTTCTGAGTGACGATGAAAGTGATGAGGACATTGCACCTATTGATAATGAATATACCGGTTTTGAGTGGGTTATGCGTAGGATATTAAGGTCGGGGAGCAGGCCGGTGATGATGAGCTTATTGTGGAGTAGGACCGTGCTAGGGGTCAAACCAGAAGAGACATTTACCATGCATCATTCAGGGTTGAAACTGATTCAGAGTCAGAGGATGAAGAACCTCAACCTTCGAGGAGATCTAAACGACAAAGGAGATATGTCGAGTATTATGATGAGGACATAGATGAGTCTGAAGATGAGATCTTCGTACCTGGGCTATACATAGAAACTGAGGACAAAAATGATAATGTGATACCTTAGGTTACTATTTATTTATTTATTTTTTATTTTTTTTAGCAAATAGAGGAAATAATATTATAATCGGTTGGTTAGTCGACCAACAAGTGATAGCATAGTTTTTTTTTTTTTTTTTTTACAATCATGGTTTTCTTTTAGGAAGGTATAATATTACAGCAACATTTATTTCATTTAAATACCCGTTATGGAAGAATAAAAGTTATTACTTAATTATGTGAGTGAGTAAAAATTTATTCTAGGCACGTAATGGGGATATTTTTATTTTCATTATGCAATTATATTCTTGCTTGCTTGTTTCTATTTGCATGCTGATGTGAATATATTTTACATGGATGATTATGTGATTATTAGAGAACATTTCATGTTGAACTTGGAACTAGTCGAGAAATTGTCTGTTGATGCGATCTTTAATGATCAAATTAAATGTTGCCTTCCTAGATGGAAATGTGAGTTATCTTTGGAACCTAAAGTAGAGTTATATTACTTACGGGTCCCAAGTAGAATGGCTAACAACAACGATCTAGGCTGGCGATATTCGCCTCTTGGCGGAGAAATTGACTCGGGAGAGAGGCGAGCGTCCCGAGAGTGCCGAGGGGATATGTTTGAAAGGCTAGCTAAGGTTAAGCCACCATACTATAAGGGACAAGCGACCCTACCTTCCTAGAAAACTGGATTAGGGAGTTTGAGAAACTTTTTGAGGTTGTAAACGCCACGAAAATTTGAGAGTGGGTCGGGCGTGTTGTACCTTAAGGATGAGGCTGATTTATGGTGGAGGGAGAATGGAGCTAGACTGAGTGCTATAGAAGGATTCAATTGGGATGCTTTTGTGACTGCTTTGAGAGGGAAGTTTTACCCTGCATTTATGAGGAAGCAGAAGGCCCAGGAATTCATTAACCTTAGGATGGGTAGTATGACCATTTCTGAGTATTACAGTAAATTCATAGCACTTGTCGAGGTTTGCACCCGAGGTTGTAGCTACTTGCGGAGTTGAAGGCTCAAAGATTTGAGCAAGGGTTGGTCGATGAGATACAACCCGGGGTTAGGAGGTGAGACCTTTACATCCCTAGATATTGTGTATGGGAGAGCCGCCCACATTTATGGACTCCAGTCGAGGCGGGATAAAAAGAATACTGTGGTTGGTGAGAAGAGGAAGGACTTTAATCTTAGGGGAAATCGGGGAATTTCAAGAAGAGTAGGAATGGTAATGGGAGTTTCCAAGGAAACAATAACCAAGATAACCGCAATAGGGGTCGAGCTGAAAGAGTGTATCACTGCAAAGAAGTGTAGCAACAATCACCCTGGTAGAGGCTGTAAAGGTGACCCAGTGATTTGTAACTACTGCCAGAAGAAGGGCCATATGGAGTATGAGTGCTTTGCTAAGCAAAAGAAAGAGCAAAATGGCAATAGGGGTAGTAACCAAGTGAGGTCCGGATTTAACCGGTCGGGAAATCGGGGTTCGAAGCTGCGGGGGCACGAGAACAATCAAGGAAGCTATAGCGAAGCTTGCTAGTGAGAACAACCGAAACAAGGCTCGGGAAACCGTTCGTGATGAGTCGAAATGAAGCTGAACGATCTGCCGACGTAGTGTCCGGTACTTTTTCTATTAACACCCTGCTAGTTAAAGCATTATTTGATTCGGGGCGACTTATTCTTTTGTCTCGTCGATCTGTTATTAAAAGTCCGGGGCTAGTAGATTTTGAAGTGATTAATTTGCCTGTTAGTATACCTACTTGGTGAGACCATAAGGTGTACCAAGATGTTTAGAAACTTGCCTCTCAAAGATAGGAGGCTGTGTTTTTCCTTCGACTTGATAGAGTTTAATCCGGGAGACCTAGATGTAATTACAGGGATGGATTGGCTAAGTTTATACAAGGCCAAAATAGATTCTGAAATTCAAAAAGTAGTTTTAAGGAATCCTTTGGGTAAGCTGACTTCGTATAGACGTTTTGGAAAATCCAAGAACTTTGGGGTCATCTCTGCAATGCAAGTGAAGAAGTTGATGAAGAAGGGGTGTGAGTTATATTTCTATAGTGTGCAAGATGTGAGTAAAGAAGTTGGGGTAGGTATTGAAGATGTTCCGATTGTGAATGAGTTTATGGATGTGTTTCAGAGTGAGATTTCGGGTATGCCGCCGGTTAGAGCTTTGTTGAGTTCACCATAGACTTAGTTCCTGGAACTGCTCCTATATCTAAGGCACCTTATAGAATGGCACCTCCGGAAATGAGTGAGTTGAAGACGCAGTTGCAAGAATTGTTCGATAAGGGTTATATTAGACCTAGTGCATCACCTTGGGGAGCTCCTGTGTTGTTTGTCAAGAAGAAAGATGGGAGTATGAGGTTGTGTATCGATTATAGGGAATTGAATAACGTAACCATCAACAATAAGTACCCTTTGCCTAGAATCGACGACCTATTTGATCAATTAAAGCGTGTTCTCGAAAATTGATTTGCTTTCGGGGTATCACCAGTTGAGAGTAGCTGACAAGGATATACCTAAGACTGCATTTAGGACTCGTTACGGTCATTATGAGTTCACTGTAATGCCTTTTGGGTTAACCAATGCACCTGCCATATTTATGGACTTAATGAATAGGATTTTCCATGAGTTCTTAGATAAGTTTGTGGTCGTATTCATTGATGATATCCTGATCTATTCGAGGAACGAGAAAGAGCATGATGAGCATTTGAGGATCATATTGGAGACGCTTAGGAAGAATCAATTGTATGCCAAGTTCTCTAAGTGTGAGTTTCGTTTGGAGAAGGTAGCATTTTTGGGTCACTATGTGTCTAAGGAAGGAGTCTCTGTAGATCCCGCTAAGATTCAAGGCTTGTGAGTGAGTGGCCAACTCTGAAGAATGTGTCTGATATTCGAAGTTTCTTAGGTCTAGCTGGTTATTATAGAAGATTTGTGAGAGATTTCTCGAAGATAGCAAGACCTATGACCAATTTGATGAAAAAAGAGTCAAAATTTGAGTGGAGTGAAAAGTGTGAAGAAGCCTTTCAGATTTTGAAGGATCGTTTAACCTCCGCGCCTGTTTTGACCCTACCTGATGGGAATGAGGGATTTGAGGTATATAGTGTTGCTTCGAAGAATGGTTTGGGATGTGTGTTACAACGAGAATGGGAAGGTGATTGCGTATGCGTCGCGTCAGTTGAAACCTTATGAGGCTAATTACCCTACCCATGATCTAGAGTTAGCTGCCATTGTGTTCGCTTTGAAGATTTAGAGACACTACTTGTATGGGGTGACTTGTAAGATATTCACAGATCATAAGAGCTTGAAGTACATCTTTACCCAGAAAGACCTTAATATGAGGGAGAGAAGATGGCTAGAGTTGATAAAGGACTATGACTTAGACATCTAGTATCATGAGGGGAAGGCAAATGTAGTCGCTGATACGTTGAGTAGAAAGTCGAGTCATAGCATGAACGCCTTGATAGTACCTGAGGAGTTGTGTCGAGATATGCAAAGGCTTAGCCTAGAAATTCTAAATCATGGGGAGATCGAGGCAAGATTGAGTGCTTTGTCATTGGGATTGTCAATTTTCGACGAGAACAAAGAGGGTCAAGTTGGGGATGAGCACCTAGAGAAGATTAAGTAAAAGATGGGCCAAGGTAAGGAAAGTGATTTTAAGATCCATGATGATGGTAGTCTGAGGTTCAAGGGTAGGTGGTGTATACCACAAAAATGTGATGAGCTTAAGAGACGTCTTATGGATGAGGAGCATAATACACCGTACTCTATGCACCCTGGGGGTGAAAAGCTGTATAAGGACCTTAAGCAGATCTATTGGTGGCCAAACATGAAGCGAGAGGTAGCTGAGTATGTGTCTAAGTGCCTAACCTGCTAGAAGGTGAAGATAGATCACAAGCGACCCATGGGGAAGGTCCAACCATTAGAGGTTCCGGGATGGAAGTGGGATTCCATATCGATAGATTTTGTAACTGCTTTGCCTAGAACAAGGAGTGGCAATGATACTATTTGGGTTATTGTGGACCGTCTGACAAAGTCGGCCATTTTCATATCGATCAAGGAGACATGGAAGAAGAAGCAACTTGCGAAGACTTATGTTAAGCATGTGGTGAGACTGCATGGAGTTCCAAAGGATATCATTTCTGACCGTGACTCTAGATTCCTTTCGAAATTTTGGAAGAAGGTTCAATTAAATCTTGGGACAACATTGAAGATGAGTACGACCTTTCACCTGCGACTCGATGGTCGGGCCGAGAGGACTAACCAGACAATGGAGGATATGTTGAGAGCATGTGCTATTGATTTTCAAGGTAGTTGGGAGGACCAATTAGACCTGATCGAGTTTTCTTATAACAATAGTTACCATGCGAGCATTAAGATGGCACCTTTTGAGGCATTATATGGACGGAAATGTAGAAGCCCCATTTGTTGGAATGACTTTAGTGAAAATATAGTCTTGGGGACATAGTTTATTGAGGAAACCGTTAAGAATGTCAGACTGATTCAGGCTAGAATTCAAGCTGCGCAAGATAGACAGAAGAGTTATGCTGACTTGAAGCGACGCGAAGATGAGTTTGCTATAGGTGATAAGGTGTTCTTGAAAGTATCACTCACTAAGGGCGTCATGAGATTTGGGAAAAAGGGCAAGTTAAGCGCTAAGTATGTAGGCCCATATGAGATTTTGGAGCAAATTGGGAAAGTTGCCTACATATTGGCATTGCCAATGGAGTTTGAAAAGATGCATGATGTGTTCCATATTTCTCAACTTAAACGTCATATTCCTGACGAACGTCATGTCCTAGAGCCTGAACGAATACAGATCGATAGTAGCCTCACATATGAGGAAAGGCCTGTCAGGATTCTCGACAGAAAAGTGCGTAGTACACGCAATAAGGATGTCCACATCGTGAAAGTACTTTGGTCTAACCACGAATCTGAAGAGGCAATGTGGGAAGCCGAAGATGAGATGAAAAAGAAGTATCCGGACTTGTTCCTTGAGGTGAGTTACGAGGGCGTAACTCGTTTTCTTTAAGGGGGATAGAATGCGATAAATTTCGCGCTTTTTGTCTATTTTTATGCATATGTATGCCTATGTTGAGCAATTTGCACATGTTAGTGCTAAAGAAGTAGACTCTCCGCATAAGAAAGCGTGTTCATAAGTAACACAAGTGTTTAAGTTAGCAAAAGTGTGCACAAGTGGCACAATTCTTTGTAAACTTTTGAAAAGTTGAGTTCAAGTTTTGAAAAATATGTGAGTTTTCGTGTCAAGTTTCGGGACGAAACTTCTTTTGAGGGGGGTAGACTGTAATCCCCCATAATTTTAAAGGATTTTATAAATATATTTTAGTATTTGTATAATTATATTTTAGTTTAAATGATTTTATTATTTAAAGAAGGTTGACTATTTTAAAAGTCAAATGAAATTATTTCAAGGATTTAAGAAAGTTGAAAAATATTTTAATTAGGCATGCTTTGAAAAAGGTTTGAAATATGAATTTGATTTAGAAAAGAAGTCTAATGGACTTGAGGAACCCAAATTCTAAGTAGATTAGGAAAGAAGAGTCATATTGATGCTAGGAGTCCTCATTTATCAATCCTTGTTATCATCGAATTCTATTTAAACTCAATCTCCTTTTCCTAAGCCCAAAAGGAAACCCTACCTATAAATACCTTAAGCCCAATTATTTTACCCTACACAAAGATTTATTTTTCTCTCTCTCTCAAAACTCACGGCTTCCTCCTCGTCCTCTTCCACATGAAATTCAGCTTTCTTCCTCTCAAGTTTTTCTTTCTTCTTCTTCAAGTAACGCTTTCTTCTTCGCTAAGAAACGTCACCACACCACCGTTGACCGCCGCTGCTGCCGCCACTGCTCTCCCTTGGCCGGCGCATCATCACTTCCTATTGTGTTGGTTTAATTCTTTTCTTTTTCCTCAAGTTTTCCATTAAAGACTATGTTTTATGCTTTATTTTAATGTTAATCAAGATTATCAATGTTAATTTACTGTTTTAATGAATAATCTTGATTCATATATATATTATATTATAAGAATAAAAATTCAGATTTGTTTATTATTGTTAGATTGAAGTTTTAATAATTAAAGCATGGATTTTTAGGGTGTTAATTATTAGAAAACCATAGTAGCATATTATATACTATGAGATTGATTTAATTTATGATTTTAAGCATGTTTAAGTGGGTTTAAAGAAGGTTTTATGATTTTATAAGTTGCTGGAATTTCAGAAAGTATTTTATCTAGGGAGTTTTAAGAATTTTAATTACTAGTATGGTAGTACTATGCTAGAAATTAAAAGTAATTGGAGTTTTGATAGAAAAATCAACTTTTGAATATGTTTAAAGGGGATTTTAAATATTTTAAAGTTGCTGTCCTTATATTCAAGAGTATTGATTTTAGTTATATTTGATTTCTAGGCGGAGAGTATTCCGTAGGAGATTTTTAAAGGGGCTAAAGTGGCCAGTCGACTAGTTTACACAAGGTACGTACATACCTATGTGATGATTGAGATAGTATCATGATTTTATGAAGGAGAATTATGTAGTATCATGTATAGGAACTATGTTGAGTTCATGTATGATATTTATTATGTTGGATTTTGCATGTTTTATGCCTGTGTGCAAACATGTTGATTATAATATTTGATTATGAGTAGAATATCATGTTTGTATGGAATATTGATGCAAGCATGTTAATTGGATTGGGAACTTTATTTATTAATTCACATGGGGGAATTAATATATTTATTAGTAGTGGATCATGTTTGATCATTGTTCCCTTTTTGTATTTCACTACTTTATGAGGACTTGTGGGCCTTATTTGGTAAGTTGACAAGTTATGCCTTTGAAAGGTAAGATTGATTGTTGGCTAGGTTCAACAAAGTAAGAAAGGTTGGAATTAAAGAAAGTAATCTTGGATTGTAAGTCGTGTGATCACTTATTAAATCCTAAGATAAAAGAAGTTCGATTGTGAATGTTTGAATTATATTACGTGTTGCTTGTATGTGTATCATAACAAGTGATAAATTGTTAATCACGTAAAGTGTAACTTGGATAGTAATAAGCTTTAGGCGGTGCACGTCGAGGTTGGACAATCGGGAGTTGGGGTACATGGTGAGCGTGCCATGGCTTTTTTTCGGGAATTGGATTGATCACCGTTCCTCTTTTTATTCAAAGGTTCCTCGATATCGCGAGGTCATTATGGAATACGGAGTCGCGCCCGTATTTCGTCTTCCTAGGTGAAGGCTGGTTTTTAGTTAGACAACTCGGTCCAATAACTATTCCATTTAATATAATAAAAGATGATTAGAGTTTAGTTCGGTAGAAGTTATACGCGAGAATGTTATATTGTTGTATTATTATTTACATCTGTTTATTATTTCATAGTATCATGATTAGGATTGTTTATGTATTGATATGTAGTACTCAGCTTTGCTGATTACGTGCTTTGTTTGTGTGTGTTGATCATGGCTTTGCCTTATTGATCCTGTGATGACCCAATTTTGGTGAGCAGATTCTCTAGAGCATTGACATTTACGGGTTCGCGAGATGTAGCATCATTGGGGATGCGGGAATGGAGAGCTTGTGAAATTTTATATATCATATTTTCTGCATCAGTAGGAACTTATTATTATTAGTTGGTTTGATAGACTTTTATAGAGTGGTTTATTTATGAAGTACTTATTTAATTATTTTTAAAGTTTAGTTTGTTGTTTTCCGCTGCAAAGTTCTGAATAAGCCGATACGTTATCACACGGGCGATAATACTTGGGTAATTCTCTAAGTTTTATATTATAAAGGCATTTCTGAAAAGAGAGAATTATCGGGGTGTTACAAAGTGGTATGTGGGAGCTTTAGGTTATTTTCAAAACTTTTAGGCGCCTAATTAACTTACTAGTTATTTGAATAAACCCTTAGAATTGCTCATACTTATTCATTTTATAGGAATATGTTTTTTTTATATACAAAATTTTTTTTAAGAGGACCGAAATTTTTTTAGAGGAGTTCGAAATTTTTTACGGTTCGAAATTTTTTTTATTTTGTCCGAAATATTTAATCTTTTTTTTTATTGGCCGAAAAAAAAAAAAGAATTTATTTTGGCTCGGGATTTTTTTTTTAAGATGTCCGAAAATTATTTTTGTTAGTCGTAAATTTTTTGACACTTATTATTATTATCTTATAAAAGTGTCTGCATTATTTTTCATGCCTTTGAAGTTTTACTTGTTGCATTGTGAGAATGGGTAGTATAGGAAGGGCATATAGGATAGAAATATTATATGCACGCATTGAATAGCTAGTTCGGCATGTTAATATTTTTCTTCCCTGCTAACTATTCATGATTATTTTTCTTCCCTGCTAACTGATTATATATTTCTTCCCGCTGATTTTTATATTTTGTGCCTATGATGTTAATGGCATCTTTTTATTGTTATTGTTGGGAATTACGTACGGGGAGAGTACTAAAAATGTTATTGAATATATGTATTTGTTGTAGATCATTAATCATGTCGCGCGATTAGGAAGCTATTATAACCCCATTGTTACGAGTGACGATGAAAGTGATGAGGACATTGCACCTATTGATAATGAATATACCGGTTTTGAGTGGGTTATGCGTAGGATATTAAGGTCGGGGAGCGATGCAGTGATGATGAGCTTATTGTGGAGTAGGACCGTGCTAGGGGTCAAACCGGAAGAGACATTTACCATGCATCATTCGGGGTTGAAACGATTCGAGTCGAGAGGATGAAGAACCTCGACCTTCGAGGAGATCTAAACGACAAAGGAGATATGTCGAGTATTATGATGAGGACATAGATGAGTCCGAAGATGAGATCTTCGTACTGGGCTATACATAGAAGCGAGGACAAAAATGATAATGTGATACCTTAGGTTACTATTTATTTATTTATTTTTTATTTTTTTAGCAAATAGAGGAAATAATATTATAATCGGTTGGTTAGTCGACCAACGGTGATAGCATAGTTTTTTTTTTTTTTTTTACAATCATGGTTTTCTTTTAGGAAGGTATAATATTACAGCAACATTTATTTCATTTAAATACCCGTTATGGAAGAATAAAAGTTATTACTTAATTATGTGAGTGAGTAAAAATTTATTCTAGGCACGTAATGGGGATATTTTTATTTTCATTATGCAATTATATTCTTGCTTGCTTGTTTCTATTTGCATGCTGATGTGAATATATTTTACATGGATGATTATGTGATTATTAGAGAACATTTCATGTTGAACTTGGAACTAGTCGAGAAATTGTACTTGTTGATGCGATCTTTAATGATCAAATTAAATGTTGCCTTCCTAGATGGAAATGTGAGTTATCTTTGGAACCTAAAGTAGAGTTATATTACTTACGGGTCCCGAAGTAGAATGGCTAACAACAACGATCTAGGCTGGCGATATTCGCCTCTTGGCGGAGAAATTGACTCGGGGAGAGAGGCGAGCGTCCCGAGAGTGCCGGGGATATGTTTGAAAGGCTAGCTAAGGTTAAGCCACCATACTATAAGGGACAAGCTGACCCTACCTTCCTAGAAAACTGGATTAGGGAGTTTGAGAAACTTTTTGAGGTTGTAAACGCCCGAAAATTTGAGAGTGGGTCGAGCCGTGTTGTACCTTAAGGATGAGGCTGATTTATGGTGGAGGGAGAATGGAGCTAGGCCGAGTGCTATAGAAGGATTCAATTGGGATGCTTTTGTGGCTTGCTTTGAGAGGGAAGTTTTACCACTGCATTTATGAGGAAGCGAAGGCCCGGGAATTCATTAACCTTAGGATGGGTAGTATGACCATTTCCGAGTATTACAGTAAATTCATAGCACTTGTCGAGGTTTGCACCCGAGGTTGTAGCTACTGCGGAGTTGAAGGCTCAAAGATTTGAGCAAGGGTTGGTCGATGAGATACAAGCTGGGTTAGGAGGTGAGACCTTTACATCCCTAGATATTGTGTATGGGAGAGCCGCCCACATTTATGGACTCCGATCGAGGCGGGATAAAAAGAATACTGTGGTTGGTGAGAAGAGGAAGGACTTTAATCTTTGGGGGAAATCGGGGGAATTTCAAGAAGAGTAGGAATGGTAATGGGAGTTTCCAAGGAAACAATAACCAAGATAACCGCAATAGGGGTCGAGCTGAAAGAGTGTATCACTTTACCAAGAAGTGTAGCAACAATCACCCTGGTAGAGACCGTAAAGGTGACCCGGTGATTTGTAACTACTTGCCCGGAAGAAGGGCCATATGGAGTATGAGTGCTTTGCTAAGCAAAAGAAAGAGCAAAATGGCAATAGGGGTAGTAACCAAGTGAGGTCTGGATTTAACCAGGTCGGGAAATCGGGGTTCGAAGCTGCGGGGGCACGAGAACAATCAAGGAAGCTATAGCAAGCCTTGCTAGTGAGAACAACCGAACAAGGCTCCGGGGAAACTGTTCGTGATGAGTCGAAATGAAGCTGAACGATCTGCCGACGTAGTGTCCGGTACTTTTTCTATTAACACCCCTGCTAGTTAAAGCATTATTTGATTCGGGCGACTTATTCTTTTGTCTCGTCGATCTGTTATTAAAAGTCCTGGGGCTAGTAGATTTTGAAGTGATTAATTTGCCTATTAGTATACCTACTTGGTGAGACCATAAGGTGTACCAAGATGTTTAGAAACTTGCCTCTAAAGATAGGAGACTGTGTTTTTCCTTCTGACTTGATAGAGTTTAATCCGGGAGACCTAGATGTAATTCTGGGGATGGATTGGCTAAGTTTATACAAGGCCAAAATAGATTCCGAAATTCAAAAAGTAGTTTTAAGGAATCCTTTGGGTAAGGCGACTTCGTATAGACGTTTTGGAAAATCCAAGAACTTTGGGGGTCATCTCTGCAATGCAAGTGAAGAAGTTGATGAAGAAGGGGTGTGAGCTATATTTCTATAGTGTGCAAGATGTGAGTAAAGAAGTTGGGGTAGGTATTGAAGATGTTCCGATTGTGAATGAGTTTATGGATGTGTTTCCGAGTGAGATTTCGGGTATGCCGCCGGTTAGAGCTGTTGAGTTCACCATAGACTTAGTTCTCGGAACTGCTCCTATATCTAAGGCACCTTATAGAATGGCACCTCCGGAAATGAGTGAGTTGAAGACGCAGATTGCAAGAATTGTTCGATAAGGGTTATATTAGACCTAGTGCATCACCTTGGGGAGCTCTCGTGTTGTTTGTCAAGAAGAAAGATGGGAGTATGAGGTTGTGTATCGATTATAGGGAATTGAATAACGTAACCATCAACAATAAGTACCCTTTGCCTAGAATCGACGACCTATTTGATCAATTAAAGCGTGTTCTCGAAAATTGATTTGCTTTCGGGGTATCACCAGTTGAGAGTAGCTGACAAGGATATACCTAAGACTGCATTTAGGACTCGTTACGGTCATTATGAGTTCAACTGTAATGCCTTTTGGGTTAACCAATGCACTGCCATATTTATGGACTTAATGAATAGGATTTTCCATGAGTTCTTAGATAAGTTTGTGGTCGTATTCATTGATGATATCCTCGATCTATTCGAGGAACGAGAAAGAGCATGATGAGCATTTGAGGATCATATTGGAGACGCTTAGGAAGAATCAATTGTATGCCAAGTTCTCTAAGTGTGAGTTTCGTTTGGAGAAGGTAGCATTTTTGGGTCACTATGTGTCTAAGGAAGGAGTCTCTGTAGATCCTGCTAAGATTCAAGCTGTGAGTGAGTGGCCAACTCCGAAGAATGTGTCTGATATTCGAAGTTTCTTAGGTCTAGCTGGTTATTATAGAAGATTTGTGAGAGATTTCTCGAAGATAGCAAGACCTATGACCAATTTGATGAAAAAGAGTCAAAATTTGAGTGGAGTGAAAAGTGTGAAGAAGCCTTTCAGATTTTGAAGGATCGTTTAACCTCCGCGCCTGTTTGACCCTACCCGATGGGAATGAGGGATTTGAGGTATATAGTGATGCTTCGAAGAATGGTTTGGGATGTGTGTTACAACGAGAATGGGAAGGTGATTGCGTATGCGTCGCGTCGATTGAAACCTTATGAGGCTAATTACCCTACCCATGATCTAGAGTTAGGCTGCCATTGTGTTCGCTTTGAAGATTTGGAGACACTACTTGTATGGGGTGACTTGTAAGATATTCACGAGATCATAAGAGCTTGAAGTACATCTTTACCCGGGAAAGACCTTAATATGAGGGAGAGAAGATGGCTAGAGTTGATAAAGGACTATGACTTAGACATCTAGTATCATGAGGGGAAGGCAAATGTAGTCGGCGATACGTTGAGTAGAAAGTCGAGTCATAGCATGAACGCCTTGATAGTACCCGAGGAGTTGTGTCGAGATATGCAAAGGCTTAGCCTAGAAATTCTAAATCATGGGGAGATCGAGGCAAGATTGAGTGCTTTGTCATTGGGATTGTCAATTTTCGACGAGAACAAAGAGGGTCAAGTTGGGGATGAGCACCTAGAGAAGATTAAGTAAAAGATGGGCCAAGGTAAGGAAAGTGATTTTAAGATCCATGATGATGGTAGTCTGAGGTTCAAGGGTAGGTGGTGTATACCACAAAAATGTGATGAGCTTAAGAGACGTCTTATGGATGAGGAGCATAATACACCGTACTCTATGCACCCTGGGGGTGAAAAGCTGTATAAGGACCTTAAGCAGATCTATTGGTGGCCAAACATGAAGCGAGAGGTAGCTGAGTATGTGTCTAAGTGCCTAACCTGCTAGAAGGTGAAGATAGATCACAAGCGACCCATGGGGAAGGTCCAACCATTAGAGGTTCCGGGATGGAAGTGGGATTCCATATCGATAGATTTTGTAACTGCTTTGCCTAGAACAAGGAGTGGCAATGATACTATTTGGGTTATTGTGGACCGTCTGACAAAGTCGGCCATTTTCATATCGATCAAGGAGACATGGAAGAAGAAGCAACTTGCGAAGACTTATGTTAAGCATGTGGTGAGACTGCATGGAGTTCCAAAGGATATCATTTCTGACCGTGACTCTAGATTCCTTTCGAAATTTTGGAAGAAGGTTCAATTAAATCTTGGGACAACATTGAAGATGAGTACAGCCTTTCACCCTGCGACTGATGGTCAGACTGAGAGGACTAACCAGACAATGGAGGATATGTTGAGAGCATGTGCTATTGATTTTCAAGGTAGTTGGGAGGACCAATTAGACCTGATCGAGTTTTCTTATAACAATAGTTACCATGCGAGCATTAAGATGGCACCTTTTGAGGCATTATATGGACGGAAATGTAGAAGCCCCATTTGTTGGAATGACTTTAGTGAAAATATAGTCTTGGGGACATAGTTTATTGAGGAAACCGTTAAGAATGTCAGACTGATTCAGGCTAGAATTCAAGCTGCGCAAGATAGACAGAAGAGTTATGCTGACTTGAAGCGACGCGAAGATGAGTTTGCTATAGGTGATAAGGTGTTCTTGAAAGTATCACTCACTAAGGGCGTCATGAGATTTGGGAAAAAGGGCAAGTTAAGCGCTAAGTATGTAGGCCCATATGAGATTTTGGAGCAAATTGGGAAAGTTGCCTACATATTGGCATTGCCAATGGAGTTTGAAAAGATGCATGATGTGTTCCATATTTCTCAACTTAAACGTCATATTCTCGACGAACGTCATGTCCTAGAGCACGAACGAATACAGATCGATAGTAGCCTCACATATGAGGAAAGGCTCGTCGGGATTCTCGACGAGAAAAGTGCGTAGTACACGCAATAAGGATGTCCACATCGTGAAAGTACTTTGGTCTAACCACGAATCTGAAGAGGCAATGTGGGAAGCCGAAGATGAGATGAAAAAGAAGTATCCGGACTTGTTCCTTGAGGTGAGTTACGAGGGCGTAACTCGTTTTCTTTAAGGGGGATAGAATGCGATAAATTTCGCGCTTTTTGTCTATTTTTATGCATATGTATGCCTATGTTGAGCAATTTGCACATGTTAGTGCTAAAGAAGTAGACTCTCCGCATAAGAAAGCGTGTTCATAAGTAACACAAGTGTTTAAGTTAGCAAAAGTGTGCACAAGTGGCACAATTCTTTGTAAACTTTTGAAAAGTTGAGTTCAAGTTTTGAAAAATATGTGAGTTTTCGTGTCAAGTTTCGGGACGAAACTTCTTTTGAGGGTAGACTGTAATCCCCCATAATTTTAAAGGATTTTATAAATATATTTTAGTATTTGTATAATTATATTTTAGTTTAAATGATTTTATTATTTAAAGAAGGTTGACTATTTTAAAAGTCAAATGAAATTATTTCAAGGATTTAAGAAAGTTGAAAAATATTTTAATTAGGCATGCTTTGAAAAAGGTTTGAAATATGAATTTGATTTAGAAAAGAAGTCTAATGGACTTGAGGAACCCAAATTCTAAGTAGATTAGGAAAGAAGAGTCATATTGATGCTAGGAGTCCTCATTTATCAATCCTTGTTATCATCGAATTCTATTTAAACTCAATCTCCTTTTCCTAAGCCCAAAAGGAAACCCTACCTATAAATACCTTAAGCCCAATTATTTTACCCTACACAAAGATTTATTTTCTCTCTCTCTCTCAAAACTCACGGCTTCCTCCTCGTCCTCTTCCACATGAAATTCAGCTTTCTTCCTCTCAAGTTTTTCTTTCTTCTTCTTCAAGTAACGCTTTCTTCTTCGCTAAGAAACGTCACCACACCACCGTTGACCGCCGCTGCTGCCGCCACTGCTCTCCCTTGGCCGGCGCATCATCACTTCCTATTGTGTTGGTTTAATTCTTTTCTTTTTCCTCAAGTTTTCCATTAAAGACTATGTTTTATGCTTTATTTTAATGTTAATCAAGATTATCAATGTTAATTTACTGTTTTAATGAATAATCTTGATTCATATATATATTATATTATAAGAATAAAAATTCAGATTTGTTTATTATTGTTAGATTGAAGTTTTAATAATTAAAGCATGGATTTTTAGGGTGTTAATTATTAGAAAACCATAGTAGCATATTATATACTATGAGATTGATTTAATTTATGATTTTAAGCATGTTTAAGTGGGTTTAAAGAAGGTTTTATGATTTTATAAGTTGCTGGAATTTCAGAAAGTATTTTATTTAGGGAGTTTTAAGAATTTTAATTACTAGTATGGTAGTACTATGCTAGAAATTAAAAGTAATTGGAGTTTTGATAGAAAAATCAACTTTTGAATATGTTTAAAGGGGATTTTAAATATTTTAAAGTTGCTGTCCTTATATTCAAGAGTATTGATTTTAGTTATATTTGATTTCTAGGCGGAGAGTATTCCGTAGGAGATTTTTAAAGGGGCTAAAGTGGCCAGTCGACTAGTTTACACAAGGTACGTACATACCTATGTGATGATTGAGATAGTATCATGATTTTATGAAGGAGAATTATGTAGTATCATGTATAGGAACTATGTTGAGTTCATGTATGATATTTATTATGTTGGATTTTGCATGTTTTATGCCTGTGTGCAAACATGTTGATTATAATATTTGATTATGAGTAGAATATCATGTTTGTATGGAATATTGATGCAAGCATGTTAATTGGATTGGGAACTTTATTTATTAATTCACATGGGGGAATTAATATATTTATTAGTAGTGGATCATGTTTGATCATTGTTCCCTTTTTGTATTTCACTACTTTATGAGGACTGTGGGCCTTATTTGGTAAGTTGACAAGTTATGCCTTTGAAAGGTAAGATTGATTGTTGGCTAGGTTCAACAAAGTAAGAAAGGTTGGAATTAAAGAAAGTAATCTTGGATTGTAAGTCGTGTGATCACTTATTAAATCCTAAGATAAAAGAAGTTCAGTTGTGAATGTTTGAATTATATTCTGTGTTGCTTGTATGTGTATCATAACAAGTGATAAATTGTTAATCACGTAAAGTGTAACTTGGATAGTAATAAGCTTTAGACTGGTGCACGTCTGAAGTTGGACAATCAGGAGTTGGGGTACATGGTGAGCGTGCCATGGCTTTTTCTGGGAATTGGATTGATCACCGTTCCTCTTTTTATTCAAAGGTTCCTCGATATCGCAGGTCATTATGGAATACGGAGTCGCGCCCGTATTTCGTCTTCCTAGGTGAAGGCTGGTTTTTAGTTAGACAACTCGGTCCAATAACTATTCCATTTAATATAATAAAAGATGATTAGAGTTTAGTTCAGTAGAAGTTATCTGCAGAATGTTATATTGTTGTATTATTATTTACATCTGTTTATTATTTCATAGTATCATGATTAGGATTGTTTATGTATTGATATGTAGTACTCAGCTTTGCTGATTACGTGCTTTGTTTGTGTGTGTTGATCATGGCTTTGCCTTATTGATCCTGTGATGACCCAATTTTGGTGAGCAGATTCTCTAGAGCATTGACATTTACAGGTTCGCAGATGTAGCATCATTGGGGATCTGGGAATGGAGAGCTTGTGAAATTTTATATATCATATTTTCTGCATCAGTAGGAACTTATTATTATTAGTTGGTTTGATAGACTTTTATAGAGTGGTTTATTTATGAAGTACTTATTTAATTATTTTTAAAGTTTAGTTTGTTGTTTTCCGCTGCAAAGTTCTGAATAAGCCGATACGTTATCACACGGGCGATAATACTTGGGTAATTCTCTAAGTTTTATATTATAAAGGCATTTCTGAAAAGAGAGAATTATCGGGGTGTTACAAAGTGGTATGTGGGAGCTTTAGGTTATTTTCAAAACTTTTAGGCGCCTAATTAACTTACTAGTTATTTGAATAAACCCTTAGAATTGCTCATACTTATTCATTTTATAGGAATATGTTTTTTTTATATACAAAATTTTTTTTAAGAGGACCGAAATTTTTTTAGAGGAGTTCGAAATTTTTTACGGTTCGAAATTTTTTTTATTTTGTCCGAAATATTTAATCTTTTTTTTATTGGCCGAAAAAAAAAAAGAATTTATTTTGGCTCGGGATTTTTTTTTAAGATGTCCGAAAATTATTTTTGTTAGTCGTAAATTTTTCGACACTTATTATTATTATCTTATAAAAGTGTCTGCATTATTTTTCATGCCTTTGAAGTTTTACTTGTTGCATTGTGAGAATGGGTAGTATAGGAAGGGCATATAGGATAGAAATATTATATGCCTGCATTGAATAGCTAGTTCAGCATGTTAATATTTTTCTTCCCTGCTAACTATTCATGATTATTTTTCTTCCCTGCTAACTGATTATATATTTCTTCCTCCCGCTGATTTTTATATTTTGTGCCTATGATGTTAATGGCATCTTTTTATTGTTATTGTTGGGAATTACGTACAGGGAGAGTACTAAAAATGTTATTGAATATATGTATTTGTTGTAGATCATTAATCATGTCTGCCAGATTAGGAAGCTATTATAACCCCATTGTTCTGAGTGACGATGAAAGTGATGAGGACATTGCACCTATTGATAATGAATATACCGGTTTTGAGTGGGTTATGCGTAGGATATTAAGGTCAGGAGCAGACAGTGATGATGAGCTTATTGTGGAGTAGGACCGTGCTAGGGGTCAAACCAGAAGAGACATTTACCATGCATCATTCAGGGTTGAAACTGATTCAGAGTCAGAGGATGAAGAACCTCAACCTTCGAGGAGATCTAAACGACAAAGGAGATATGTCGAGTATTATGATGAGGACATAGATGAGTCTGAAGATGAGATCTTCGTACCTGGGCTATACATAGAAACTGAGGACAAAAATGATAATGTGATACCTTAGGTTACTATTTATTTATTTATTTTTTATTTTTTTTAGCAAATAGAGGAAATAATATTATAATCAGTTGGTTAGTCGACCAACAGTGATAGCATAGTTTTTTTTTTTTTTTTTTTACAATCATGGTTTTCTTTTAGGAAGGTATAATATTACAGCAACATTTATTTCATTTAAATACCCGTTATGGAAGAATAAAAGTTATTACTTAATTATGTGAGTGAGTAAAAATTTATTCTAGGCACGTAATGGGGATATTTTTATTTTCATTATGCAATTATATTCTTGCTTGCTTGTTTCTATTTGCATGCTGATGTGAATATATTTTACATGGATGATTATGTGATTATTAGAGAACATTTCATGTTGAACTTGGAACTAGTCGAGAAATTGTCTGTTGATGCGATCTTTAATGATCAAATTAAATGTTGCCTTCCTAGATGGAAATGTGAGTTATGCTGGAACCTAAAGTAGAGTTATATTACTTACAGGTCCCGAAGTAGAATGGCTAACAACAACGATCTAGCTGCTGATATTCGCCTCTTGGCGGAGAAATTGACTCGGGGAGAGAGGCGAGCGTCCCGAGAGTGCCGGGGATATGTTTGAAAGGCTAGCTAAGGTTAAGCCACCATACTATAAGGGACAAGCTGACCCTACCTTCCTAGAAAACTGGATTAGGGAGTTTGAGAAACTTTTTGAGGTTGTAAACTGCCCTGAAAATTTGAGAGTGGGTCAGGCTGTGTTGTACCTTAAGGATGAGGCTGATTTATGGTGGAGGGAGAATGGAGCTAGACTGAGTGCTATAGAAGGATTCAATTGGGATGCTTTTGTGACTGCTTTGAGAGGGAAGTTTTACCACCGCATTTATGAGGAAGCGAAGGCCCAGGAATTCATTAACCTTAGGATGGGTAGTATGACCATTTCTGAGTATTACAGTAAATTCATAGCACTGTCGAGGTTTGCACCCGAGGTTGTAGCTACTGCGGAGTTGAAGGCTCAAAGATTTGAGCAAGGGTTGACTGATGAGATACAACTGGGGTTAGGAGGTGAGACCTTTACATCCCTAGATATTGTGTATGGGAGAGCCGCCCACATTTATGGACTCCAGTCGAGGCGGGATAAAAAGAATACTGTGGTTGGTGAGAAGAGGAAGGACTTTAATGCTGGGGGAAATCAGGGGAATTTCAAGAAGAGTAGGAATGGTAATGGGAGTTTCCAAGGAAACAATAACCAAGATAACCGCAATAGGGGTCGAGCTGAAAGAGTGTATCACTGCAAGAAGTGTAGCAACAATCACCCTGGTAGAGACTGTAAAGGTGACCCAGTGATTTGTAACTACTGCCAGAAGAAGGGCCATATGGAGTATGAGTGCTTTGCTAAGCAAAAGAAAGAGCAAAATGGCAATAGGGGTAGTAACCAAGTGAGGTCTGGATTTAACCAGTCAGGAAATCAGGGTTCGAAGCCTGCAGGGGCACAGAACAATCAAGGAAGCTATAGCAAGCCTGCTAGTGAGAACAACCAGAACAAGGCTCCGGGGAAACTGTTCGTGATGAGTCGAAATGAAGCTGAACGATCTGCCGACGTAGTGTCTGGTACTTTTTCTATTAACACCCTGCTAGTTAAAGCATTATTTGATTCGGGGGCGACTTATTCTTTTGTCTCGTCGTCTGTTATTAAAAGTCTGGGGCTAGTAGATTTTGAAGTGATTAATTTGCCTGTTAGTATACCTACTGGTGAGACCATAAGGTGTACCAAGATGTTTAGAAACTTGCCTCTAAAGATAGGAGACTGTGTTTTTCCTTCTGACTTGATAGAGTTTAATCTGGGAGACCTAGATGTAATTCTGGGGATGGATTGGCTAAGTTTATACAAGGCCAAAATAGATTCTGAAATTCAAAAAGTAGTTTTAAGGAATCCTTTGGGTAAGCTGACTTCGTATAGACGTTTTGGAAAATCCAAGAACTTTGGGGTCATCTCTGCAATGCAAGTGAAGAAGTTGATGAAGAAGGGGTGTGAGTTATATTTCTATAGTGTGCAAGATGTGAGTAAAGAAGTTGGGGTAGGTATTGAAGATGTTCCGATTGTGAATGAGTTTATGGATGTGTTTCCGAGTGAGATTTCGGGTATGCCGCCGGTTAGAGCTGTTGAGTTCACCATAGACTTAGTTCCTGGAACTGCTCCTATATCTAAGGCACCTTATAGAATGGCACCTCCGGAAATGAGTGAGTTGAAGACGCAGTTGCAAGAATTGTTCGATAAGGGTTATATTAGACCTAGTGCATCACCTTGGGGAGCTCCTGTGTTGTTTGTCAAGAAGAAAGATAGGAGTATGAGGTTGTGTATCGATTATAGGGAATTGAATAACGTAACCATCAACAATAAGTACCCTTTGCCTAGAATCGACGACCTATTTGATCAATTAAAGCGTGTTCTCGAAAATTGATTTGCTTTCGGGGTATCACCAGTTGAGAGTAGCTGACAAGGATATACCTAAGACTGCATTTAGGACTCGTTACGGTCATTATGAGTTCACTGTAATGCCTTTTGGGTTAACCAATGCACCTGCCATATTTATGGACTTAATGAATAGGATTTTCCATGAGTTCTTAGATAAGTTTGTGGTCGTATTCATTGATGATATCCTGATCTATTCGAGGAACGAGAAAGAGCATGATGAGCATTTGAGGATCATATTGGAGACGCTTAGGAAGAATCAATTGTATGCCAAGTTCTCTAAGTGTGAGTTTCGTTTGGAGAAGGTAGCATTTTTGGGTCACTATGTGTCTAAGGAAGGAGTCTCTGTAGATCCTGCTAAGATTCAAGCTGTGAGTGAGTGGCCAACTCTGAAGAATGTGTCTGATATTCGAAGTTTCTTAGGTCTAGCTGGTTATTATAGAAGATTTGTGAGAGATTTCTCGAAGATAGCAAGACCTATGACCAATTTGATGAAAAAAGAGTCAAAATTTGAGTGGAGTGAAAAGTGTGAAGAAGCCTTTCAGATTTTGAAGGATCGTTTAACCTCCGCGCCTGTTTTGACCCTACCTGATGGGAATGAGGGATTTGAGGTATATAGTGATGCTTCGAAGAATGGTTTGGGATGTGTGTTACAACAGAATGGGAAGGTGATTGCGTATGCGTCGCGTCAGTTGAAACCTTATGAGGCTAATTACCCTACCCATGATCTAGAGTTAGCTGCCATTGTGTTCGCTTTGAAGATTTGGAGACACTACTTGTATGGGGTGACTTGTAAGATATTCACATATCATAAGAGCTTGAAGTACATCTTTACCCAGAAAGACCTTAATATGAGGGAGAGAAGATGGCTAGAGTTGATAAAGGACTATGACTTAGACATCTAGTATCATGAGGGGAAGGCAAATGTAGTCGCTGATACGTTGAGTAGAAAGTCGAGTCATAGCATGAACGCCTTGATAGTACCTGAGGAGTTGTGTCGAGATATGCAAAGGCTTAGCCTAGAAATTCTAAATCATGGGGAGATCGAGGCAAGATTGAGTGCTTTGTCATTGGGATTGTCAATTTTCGACGAGAACAAAGAGGGTCAAGTTGGGGATGAGCACCTAGAGAAGATTAAGTAAAAGATGGGCCAAGGTAAGGAAAGTGATTTTAAGATCCATGATGATGGTAGTCTGAGGTTCAAGGGTAGGTGGTGTATACCACAAAAATGTGATGAGCTTAAGAGACGTCTTATGGATGAGGAGCATAATACACCGTACTCTATGCACCCTGGGGGTGAAAAGCTGTATAAGGACCTTAAGCAGATCTATTGGTGGCCAAACATGAAGCGAGAGGTAGGCGAGTATGTGTCTAAGTGCCTAACCCGCGAAGGTGAAGATAGATCACAAGCGACCCATGGGGAAGGTCCAAGCATTAGAGGTTCCGGGATGGAAGTGGGATTCCATATCGATAGATTTTTTGTAACTGCTTTGCCTAGAACAAGGAGTGGCAATGATACTATTTGGGTTATTGTGGACCGTCTGACAAAGTCGGCCATTTTCATACCGATCAAGGAGACATGGAAGAAGAAGCAACTTGCGAAGACTTATGTTAAGCATGTGGTGAGACTGCATGGAGTTCCAAAGGATATCATTTCTGACCGTGACTCTAGATTCCTTTCGAAATTTTGGAAGAAGGTTCAATTAAATCTTGGGACAACATTGAAGATGAGTACGACCTTTCACCTACTGCGACCGATGGTCGGGCCGAGAGGACTAACCGGACAATGGAGGATATGTTGAGAGCATGTGCTATTGATTTTCAAGGTAGTTGGGAGGACCAATTAGACCTGATCGAGTTTTCTTATAACAATAGTTACCATGCGAGCATTAAGATGGCACCTTTTGAGGCATTATATGGACGGAAATGTAGAAGCCCCATTTGTTGGAATGACTTTAGTGAAAATATAGTCTTGGGGACATAGTTTATTGAGGAAACCGTTAAGAATGTCAGACTGATTCAGGCTAGAATTCAAGCTGCGCAAGATAGACAGAAGAGTTATGCTGACTTGAAGAGACGCGAAGATGAGTTTGCTATAGGTGATAAGGTGTTCTTGAAAGTATCACTCACTAAGGGCGTCATGAGATTTGGGAAAAAGGGCAAGTTAAGCGCTAAGTATGTAGGCCCATATGAGATTTTGGAGCGAATTGGGAAAGTTGCCTACAGATTGGCATTGCCAATGGAGTTTGAAAAGATGCATGATGTGTTCCTTATTTCTCAACTTAAACGTCATATTCCTGACGAACGTCATGTCCTAGAGCCTGAACGAATACAGATCGATAGTAGCCTCACATATGAGGAAAGGCCTGTCAGGATTCTCGACAGAAAAGTGCGTAGTACACGCAATAAGGATGTCCACATCGTGAAAGTACTTTGGTCTAACCACGAATCTGAAGAGGCAATGTGGGAAGCCGAAGATGAGATGAAAAAGAAGTATCCGGACTTGTTCCTTGAGGTGAGTTACGAGGGCGTAACTCGTTTTCTTTAAGGGGGATAGAATGCGATAAATTTCGCGCTTTTTGTCTATTTTTATGCATATGTATGCCTATGTTGAGCAATTTGCACATGTTAGTGCTAAAGAAGTAGACTCTCCGCATAAGAAAGCGTGTTCATAAGTAACACAAGTGTTTAAGTTAGCAAAAGTGTGCACAAGTGGCACAATTCTTTGTAAACTTTTGAAAAGTTGAGTTCAAGTTTTGAAAAATATGTGAGTTTTCGTGTCAAGTTTCGGGACGAAACTTCTTTTAAGGGGGGTAGACTGTAATCCCCCATAATTTTAAAGGATTTTATAAATATATTTTAGTATTTGTATAATTATATTTTAGTTTAAATGATTTTATTATTTAAAGAAGGTTGACTATTTTAAAAGTCAAATGAAATTATTTCAAGGATTTAAGAAAGTTGAAAAATATTTTAATTAGGCATGCTTTGAAAAAGGTTTGAAATATGAATTTGATTTAGAAAAGAAGTCTAATGGACTTGAGGAACCCAAATTCTAAGTAGATTAGGAAAGAAGAGTTATATTGATGCTAGGAGTCCTCATTTATCAATCATAGTTATCATCGAATTCTATTTAAACTCAATCTCCTTTTCCTAAGCCCAAAAGGAAACCCTACCTATAAATACCTTAAGCCCAATTATTTTACCCTACACAAAGATTTATTTTTCTCTCTCTCTCAAAACTCACGGCTTCCTCCTCGTCCTCTTCCACGTGAAATTCAGCTTTCTTCCTCTCAAGTTTTTCTTTCTTCTTCTTCAAGTAACGCTTTCTTCTTCGCTAAGAAACGTCACCACACCACCGTTGACCGCCGCTGTTGCCGCCACTGCTCTCCCTTGGCCGGCGCATCATCACTTCCTATTGTGTTGGTTTAATTCTTTTCTTTTTCCTCAAGTTTTCCATTAAAGACTATGTTTTTATGCTTTATTTTAATGTTAATCAAGATTATCAATGTTAATTTACTGTTTTAATGAATAATCTTGATTCATATATATATTATATTATAAGAATAAAAATTCAGATTTGTTTATTATTGTTAGATTGAAGTTTTAATAATTAAAGCATGGATTTTTAGGGTGTTAATTATTAGAAAACCATAGTAGCATATTATATACTATGAGATTGATTTAATTTATGATTTTAAGCATGTTTAAGTGGGTTTAAAGAAGGTTTTATGATTTTATAAGTTGCTGGAATTTCAGAAAGTATTTTATTTAGGGAGTTTTAAGAATTTTAATTACTAGTATGGTAGTACTATGCTAGAAATTAAAAGTAATTGGAGTTTTGATAGAAAAATCAACTTTTGAATATGTTTAAAGGGGATTTTAAATATTTTAAAGTTGCTGTCCTTATATTCAAGAGTATTGATTTTAGTTATATTTGATTTCTAGGCGGAGAGTATTCCGTAGGAGATTTTTAAAGGGGCTAAAGTGGCCAGTCGACTAGTTTACACAAGGTACGTACATACCTATGTGATGATTGAGATAGTATCATGATTTTATGAAGGAGAATTATGTAGTATCATGTATAGGAACTATGTTGAGTTCATGTATGATATTTATTATGTTGGATTTTGCATGTTTTATGCCTGTGTGCAAACATGTTGATTATAATATTTGATTATGAGTAGAATATCATGTTTGTATGGAATATTGATGCAAGCATGTTAATTGGATTGGGAACTTTATTTATTAATTCACATGGGGGAATTAATATATTTATTAGTAGTGGATCATGTTTGATCATTGTTCCCTTTTTGTATTTCACTACTTTATGAGGACTGTGGGCCTTATTTGGTAAGTTGACAAGTTATGCCTTTGAAAGGTAAGATTGATTGTTGGCTAGGTTCAACAAAGTAAGAAAGGTTGGAATTAAAGAAAGTAATCTTGGATTGTAAGTTGTGTGATCACTTATTAAATCCTAAGATAAAAGAAGTTCAGTTGTGAATGTTTGAATTATATTCTGTGTTGCTTGTATGTGTGTCATAACAAGTAATAAATTGTTAATCACGTAAACTGTAACTTGGATAGTAATAAGCTTAAGACTGGTGCACGTCTGAAGTTGGACAATCAGGAGTTGGGGTACATGGTGAGCGTGCCATGGCTTTTTCTGGGAATTGGATTGATCACCGTTCCTCTTTTTATTCAAAGGTTCCTCGACATCGCAGGTCATTATGGAATACAGAGTCGCGCCCGTATTTCGTCTTCCTAGGTGAAGGCTGGTTTTTAGTTAGACAATCCGGTCCAATAACTATTCCATTTAATATAATAAAAGATGATTAGAGTTTAGTTCAGTAGAAGTTATCTGCAGAATGCTATATTGTTTTATTATTATTTACATCTGTTTATTATTTCTTAGTATCATGATTAGGATTGTTTATGTATTGATATGTAGTGCTCAGCTTTGCTGATTACGTGCTTTGTTTGTGTGCGTTGATCATGGCTTTGCCTTATTGATCCTGTGATGACCCAATTTTGGTGAGCAGATTCTCTAGAGCATTGACATTTACAGGTTCGCAGATGTAGCATCATTGGGGATCTAGGAATGAAGAGCTTGTGAAATTTTATATATCATATTTTCTGCATCAGTAGGAATTTATTATTATTAGTTGGTTTGATAGATTTTTATAGAGTGGTTTATTTATGAAGTACTTATTTAATTATTTTCAAAGTTTAATTTATTGTTTTCCGCTGCAAAATTCTAAATATGCCGATACGTTATCACACGGGCGATAATACTTGGGTAATTCTCTAAGTTTTATATTATAAAGGCATTTCTGAAAAGAGAGAATTATCGGGG
Source organism: Beta lomatogona (assembly GCA_947646795.1). NCBI lineage: Eukaryota > Viridiplantae > Streptophyta > Magnoliopsida > Caryophyllales > Amaranthaceae > Beta > Beta lomatogona. The sequence continues at coordinate 128,385 of CANSNZ010000336.1, read as the reverse complement.
TGTTACAAGGTTGGGCGGGTGGGGTCTTTGGGTGGGCGGGCAACAGCGTGGGTGGAAGAAGGGGCGACAGGGGGTTGGGGATGGCGAGAGGGTGGGCTGGGGTGGGCCGGCGAAGTGGGTGGAGGGGCCGACAAAGCGGGGGTTGGGGTAGGGGGTGCAGGGGGTGGGGCGGGGTAGGGGTGCAGAGGTGCGGGGCCGGGTGGGGTGGGGTGCGGGGCGGTGGGCCGGCGCCGGGGTGGGGGTGTAGGGGGAGTGGGCTGGGGTAGGGCAGGGTGGGGGTGCGGGGCCACATGGTGGGGGTTAGGGCGGGCGGGGAGTGCGGGGGTGGGCGTGCGGGTGGTAGGGTCGGGTTTGGGTCTTGGGCTAGCGAGATTTTTTTTAAAAAAAAATTCCGAATACGAAGGGCTGCGGTTTTAGGCCTAAACCGCAACCCTTCACTTATACAAGGGCTGCGTATTTGGCCTAAACCGCAGCCCTTCGTTGTGAAGGGCTGCGGTTTAAAACCGTAGCCCTTTTTTTCTAGTGAAGGGCTGCTACGGAAAGGGGTGCTGGCCAAAAACGCATGTAATGCCCCGACTACTAATCAACGTCATTATGTTAGTTAATCGGTTATTAGCAGCGGAACCTATATAGTCGGTGCGTTACTGTCGTACTTTCCAATTGGAAAGCACAAGGCAAACATAAGTTCTTAGAAGCCTAAACTTGTTATAGCCAGAAAACGTAATTATCCATTAACAAAAACTTAAGTTAAAACTTAGTCATTGTACATAGTCGGACATTTATTATGATCATAAGTGTTTAAGAAAGCTTTAACTATTAAACTACATAACTACTCCTCACTGCTACGCCATCCCATTAGCATCAGCAGTACCTAAAACAGAAAACAAAGCGTCATGAGCCGAGGCTCAGTAACATACTACTCTAACAACGTAAACTCATTTCAAATTTATTAGCAAACAGGGAGGAGAGAAAAAGTAAAACATTTCATAAACATAACACTTGATCATAATCATTATCATATATCTTTTATCACGTTTATAAGCATAGATCATTTATATGGTAACTTGGCGAGTATAACGGAAGGGACGTCTCCCCAGAACATAACATCATCGTAAACGGAAGGCAGCCACCCGAGGACGAAAGCCCTCACAAACGGAAGGTGGCGTTAGTGCCCAAAGTATAGTAATGCGGTGCCACCCGAGGACATTAGCCCTTATAAACGGAAGGTTGGGAACCGACCAGAAGGTACGTGCACGACCAAGATAACTGAATACTGCCAAGAACCGTCTTTCACTTGAATTTATCATGTTTCATAACCTTTAAGTATATTCATAATCATTATGATATAACGTATCGTCATGTAACGTCATCATTTTATAACATTATTCCATATCATCACATTCATCACAAAACATTTCATATCCCGCAATCCATATACAAAAGAATACTTATTAACGTAGACATTATTATAGAACATATTTAAAAGGGGAATGCGGGTGTTAGCAATAGACGTTACCTGAAATCCTGCGTAATGACTTTCGTAGCCGGGGGAGGCTTGTAATATCCTTTTTCCCTTTTAATCTAATCAAGAAATTAAGTAACGAAAATAAAAATATTCATACTCACTTTAACTTAACATTTAGGCCTTTAGTTATTATTATTAAGTTAATGCTTAGTTAATTATAAGTGGTCTTACTAGTGCTATGTAAATTAAAGGTTGTCCTTGAATTTATCATATAAGTTGATATTTAAGCATTACATTACTTAAATGGCTCTTTACTCAATAAAGTGGCGTATTGTTAAACCATCATTAAGCAAGTTATTAATATTTCGTTGAGTATTTCAAAATTATGATTTTATTTCAGCATTAGAAATGGGTAATCAATATTAGTAAAGTATAGTCAATATTGTTGAGTAATATAAGTTATAGCTTATACTCAAATTTATATAATTTGGTTTTAGTCTATAAAATTATATTAAGTTTTTCTTCCTAATGTAGAAATGGCTTAATAAACTTTAGCAACTTATATCATATAAGTTAAGGGAGGTCATTAAACATTAGCCTAACAAGTAACAAATTTATAATTAGTCATTAACCCAACATCATCAATAAATATAACTAAAACTTATAAGCCCAATATGACGAGTTGACAATAACCAAATTAAGGCTATGACTCAAATTTTTTAATTAAGCCCAATAGTTGCTAAGTAGGAAGATAGTCCAATAATTAGTTATAATAGAATTTAATTAAGCCCAAAAGAAAGGTATGTATAACATACCTGCTAGTTTGCTACTGGAATTAAACAAGGAATAGAGGAGATGGACGTGCGAGAATGGGACAACAGCAGGCGCGATAGGGGCGACGGGAATGGCGGCGGTACCGCGGCTGCGGCGCGGTAGTGCAGCGAGTGCAAGGGGGAAGAAAGAGAGCAACGAGAGGGAGGAAGAAGGGGTGCGAGTTTGGGTTAGCGTGGATTCATGACTGGTGGCTGGTACATGGTGGTACCGTAGGTGGTATAATGCTATTCTGGTGAAAGGAGGGTGGTGCAGCAGTGGGGCGAGGGTGGCAGCAGGTGGTGTTGGTGTTTGAAGAGAGAATGAGGGTGGTGTGGTGTGATGCTTGGTGGACATGGCTATTTATAGCCATTGTTAAGTTTCTAGAAAGCTTTGAAGATAATCATGGAGTGTAATAGAATTTGAGTAAGAATTCTCCTTTTGAGATGATGGTAGCAACACTTGGTTGGTTGGGAGAGAAAAGAAATGCACCTTGGTTTGCCATGTAAGAGGAGGAAGGTAGAAGAAGGTGGAAGGAGGAGGAAGGAAGGTAGAATAAGGAAGAAGAAGGTGGGAAAAGAAAGTCAAAATTTTTGGCTCAAATTTATCCATCTAATTCTATTTTTTTTTTCCTTCTAATATTATTACTACTATTATTATTATTATTATTATTATTATTATTATTTAAACCAAAAATAATTTCACCTTATAATTCATATGTTATATTAAAGGAGAAGTTGTGCATACTTTTTATTGTGATTTTTAATTACCTACTTGTTAAGCTAATTATAATTCATAACTACTTAACAAAAATTACATTCTTCTCTTTTATTTATTTAAAAATAAAATACCTTAATAGCTTATAATAGTTTATTCAATTACAATTTCATTGATAACCTAATTAGTAAAACAATAATTAGTTAGCTAATTAAGCATGTTCAGATTTTCAGGATATTACATCCTCACCCCCTTAGAAAAAGTTTCGTCCTCGAAACTTAAATAACATAGGTCAAAAGCAAACATTTCGCATTTATCAACTTAAGCATTCATAAGCATATAAGATTCAAAATCACATAATCATATACACATAGTTGCATGAAATTCACCTATTCGAATAGGTGAGGGTGTTTTGTTCTCATCTGGTCCTCTACTTCCCAAGTAGCTTCTGATGACGTGTGATTAGCCCATAAGACCTTCACCATGAGAATCACTTTATTTCTAAGTTGCTTTTCTCTATGATCGAGAATTTCGATTGGCTTTTCATCATATGTCATGTCGTTTCTTAGCTGCAAGGGCTCGTGTCTAATTATGTGGCTAGGATTCGATATGTATTTCCACAACATTGACACGTGGAAGACATTATGGACCTTATCTAAAGCTGTCGGTAGCGCCAAACGATAAGCTACTTCGTTAATTTGCTCTAGAATCTCATATGGACCAATATACCTCAGACATAGCTTACCAGATTGACTGAATCTCATGATACCCTTAGTAGGTGAAACCTTTAAGAAGACATGATCACCTACTTCGAATTCCAGTGGTCTTCTTCGACAATCTGCATAGCTCTTTTGTCAACTCTGTGCAGCTTTCATTCTAGTTTGAATAAATCGTACTTTCTCTGTCGTTTCTTGTATCAAGTCAGGTCCAATCATCTGAGCTTCATCAATATCATTCCAATAGAGGGGTGTTCTGCATCGTCTTCCATAAAGTGCTTCATATGGAGCCATTTTGATGCTAGCTTGATAGTTGTTGTTGTAAGAAAACTCTGCTAGTGGCAAGTATTTCTCTCAACTTCCTTGAAAATCCAGTATACATGCTCTCAACATGTCTTCAAGAGTCTGAATTGTTCATTCTGTTTGACCATATGTTGCCGGATGAAAGGCTATACTGAAATCGAGTCTCGTGCCAAGAGCTCTTTGTAACTCTTTCCATAATTTCGCTTAGAATCTTGAGTCTAAATCAGACACAATAGAACTTAACACTCCATGTAATCTGACAATTGTGCTCACGTACAACTCAGCTAGCTTATCAAGGCTCCAGTTATTCTTAATGGCCAAGAAATGCGCGAATTTTGTCAATCTATCCACAATCACCCAAATAGAGTTCATACCTCGTGATGATGGTGTAATCCCATAATAAAATCCATCGAAATTGAATCCCATTTTCAAGAGGGAATATCTAGTCACTAGTGGTAAAAAAAGCAACGGCTGCGGTACAAGGGCCGCGTTTTTTGAAAAACGCAACCCTTAATAGTGAAGGGTTGCGGTTATTGAGAAAACCGCAGCCCTTTTGTGAAGGGTTGCGGTTTTTAGGCTAACCGCAGCCCCTTGGGCCTAATTATTCCGCGTTTATCATTCATTTGTAGCCCAGTTCACTCATTGCAAGACCCTCTCTCATTCTCTCTCTCTCCCGTGGTCCTCCTCTCTCACCCAAACCCTACCTCTCTTCCCCCACCCCGTTTCTTACTCTTCGCCTGCTGCGCTACTTCCCATTCAGTTCGGCTGTGCTCCTCCTCTTCCCGGCGCTCTCCGTGCTGCTCTCTCTCTTTCCCCTTCGTGCGGTGCTGCTTTCTCTCTCCCCCCTTCGTGCGGTGCTGCTCTCTGTCGAGACGGCCACCAACAAGGTTTCTCTCACTTTTTTTTGTTTTGAAATAAGATAAAGATTATTCTGTACATAAATGTCACACTGTTAAAGTATGAATGAGATATATGTTGATTTTGTTAATTTGTTGTTGTTCGATTTTATGATTATCTGATGTTTCGCCTGAAATTGATTTGATTAGGTTAATTTTGTTGAAATAGATTTGGTTGATCTCCCATTTTAATTTGATTTTACATTTTACTGAATATTATTTGGAGGTTTTCTATTTTTGATGATATGGGCATGTTTCATTGATTGAATTTTATGGGCATATTTCGTTGATTGGATTCTGGATTTTATGGGCTCCCTGAATTTCCTTGTTCTTCTTGGAATATATAGTATGATTGTTTGGGTTGATTTATAGATGTCAATAAACTGCAATTATCTTCAATAATGAATTCCCACTTTGCTAAATATGCTTTTGAGTTGAAATCAATGTATTTTGCTAAGAAAGTGAAGTGCTAAATGGCAAACCATGCAATGTTATTCTTCGTATTTTCTCTTTTTTCCCCTTGCTTTGTTCTTTCTTCACCAACAGTTGCCTCTGATCCTGAACCTGTAGTACACGAGGTACATAGGTAGGTGCATTCTTATGGCTCCACTTGTTCTTTATTATGTCTTGTATTGTTTAATCAATTCAAGTTCCGAGAGTTCGGGAATTTTTTGAATGATGGGTCCGTTTTTCGTTAGTTGCATTTACAATGTACCATCTCTGTTTGGATGTAGTTGTCACATTACCAGTTCAAATGGAACAATTGAAGAAAAGGAGTAGTAAAATGTGTCACATTATCTTTAACTAAAGGTTAATGAAGATGGTACTTTTATTATAGTTATTACCATTTGCCATTTGGTACAAAATTGAATCCTAGAAGTTTAGAGTTTAGACTTTTGTGTAGAGTCCTTAAAATGCTCAACATTTTCTCTGAGAATTCAAGCCTTTAGGATGTGTTGAACTTTTGCTTTATTTTCTTTTAGGAAAATGGTCTTTTGATTATAAAAATAGAAATGTCTTACATGCGCAGTCTTACATGTTCTCCCCTGTCTATGCAGGAGTATCAATGAGTCCATTGCTAGGAGAAGCTTGATCAACAAGGAGTTGATTGCCAACCCAAAGCCTCTACCAATAGGGTAATTCAGGTATAGTATTTATGCTCACAATATGTTCAATCTATATGGTGCAAAAACATGGATATGCTTGGATTTTTTAAGTTGACAATTTGATTTTGTTATTCTAGCTTTTGATGAACTTGAAGTGTGGAATCTGATTTTGTATTTCTCAGCAGTTTTCTTTTCATTGCTTCTTTCTGTTTTTTTTTTCCTGGTGTGTTTTTCTAGTCAACTGAGTTTCCTCTAAAATCTTATTTGAGCTTATACTTTATTGACCTGAATCCTTAGAAAATCAATTTTTAATGACCGTTTTAACCCCCTGTTGTCCCCCTTGCTACACCCCCACCCCGCCCGCCCCCGCTACACCCCCCAAGCACCCCCTCAACTGCCCAAGCAGCACCCCCTGCCAGGCACCTCCACCCTAGACCAGGCACCCCCCTGCCCCCCCTCCCCCCCGCCAACCCCCACCCCTGACCCGGCACCCCTGCTGCCCAAGTACCGATCCCCACCTAAATAATGGATTCTTCGAACAGCGATAATGCATATGTTGATTGTTTGAAACAGAATTACAACTACGTCTGCTCTTCCTACACTCCCTCAGAACTATGACAAAAAGGAGTTGATTAGTTTACCTCAATGTTATGGAAAATGTTAAAAAGGAGTTGATTAGTTTACCTCAATGTTATGAAAGTTTGCGGCTTGGGTGATGCTGCTACCGTTGTAGGTAAGATGATTTGTGCCTTTCTTTTTTTACTGGTTGCCCTTTTCCACTTTCCACATTACTTTTTGCACCCTGACTACTTTATATTCTATAATGATATGATTTTTATGGTGTTCGTAACTCCTTTAATTGGTCTGATTTCATTCAATTCAATGCTTCTCTTTTTTTTTTTTAACATGAATTTCATACATCTATGTAGTGAACTGAATGTATGGTACATAAGTACCGCTGTTTATGATTGGAGATTTCTTTTGTTATTTGAGTAAGCCTACTTTTGATGGGAGCCTTTTGAATAAATTATAGGTTGTCGACTTCGGACAACTTGCTCCTGACAATTCAAGAGAAGATAAAATGGGTTGATACCATGAGTGAGATGGACAAGAAACATAAAAAAGAAGTTGAAGGCATGTGATGGAGCGGTTCACTGAACCGCTGGTTTTGGACAAGGGCAACCTTGCACGGATATCTGCAATTGAATACGACTGGGCTTAGTTTTTGGACCATTGTCAATCTCCAACCTTTACAAACATGGCAAAAGTTAAAAGCCCCATGAACCTGTGTTTATTATGTATGTTTATTCGTATTTTTTTCTCTATTTTTGTATAAAAAACATAATTCGTAATGAATAATGATACTTTTACATATATATAACTGTTTGGGAACATTTAGGGTTAAAAAAATGCAAAAAAAAAAATTTATTTTTATTTTTTTGGGTCACAAGGGCTGCGGGACTGGGCAATAACCGCAGCCCTTGGTGGGTTAAGGGCTGCGGTTTTTGTCTTGACCGCAGCCCTAAACGTAACCGCAGCCCTTCCTAAATGCCAAGGGTTGCTAGTCTAATGGCTGCGGTCAAAAAACGCAGCCCTTAGGCCCCTTTTGACCGCAGCCCTTGGGCTTTTTTCCTCTAGTGAATGGTTGCAGCAATCCTGCAGGCCTCTGGTGATCGATTTTTATCCTTTGACAAGTCAGATATTTTGCTACAAATTCTGCAACTTCTTGCTTCATATTGCTCCACCAGAATGTTTGCTTTAGATCCTTGTATAACTTATTTCCTCCAAGGTGAACAGAGAAAGGATTGTTGTGAGCTTCTTCCAAAATTCTTCTCTTTAATACTTCATTGGCAGGGACACATATTCTACCTTGATATCTCAACATGCCATCATCTTGGATCACAAATCCCGGTGATTTTCCCTTTTTCACATCATTCCTTATCTTTTCCAACTCCAAGTCTCGATTTTGTGCCTCTTTTATCTCTTCCAACAGAGTCGGTTTCAACTCCAATGCATACAATTGTGCCTCAGTTCTCTGCTGTATAACTCTCACTTCCATCTTCCTTAAATCGTCGCTAATTTCTTTTGGCATGGTTACGATTGCATTTAAATGGGATTTTCTGCTTAAAGCATCAGCTACAACATTTGTTTTTCCAGGGTGATATTGGATGTCAAGATCATAATCTTTTAGGAGTTCTAGCCACCTACGTTGCCTCAAGTTTACCTCTTTTTGTGTGAAAATGTATTTAAGGCTTTTATGGTCGGTGAAGATCTTGCATGAAACACCATAAAGATAGTGTCTCCATACTTTGAGAGCAAACACAACTGCGGCTAGTTCAAGGTCATGATTTGGGTAGTTTTGTTCATGGGGTTTGAGTTGACGAGAAGCATAGGCTATTACTTTCTCATTCTGCATTAAGACACACCCTAACCCATGTTTGGAGGCATCACTATACACAACAAATCCATTTGTACTAGAAGGGAGGGTGAGAACAGGGGCAGAGGTAAGACGTTTCTTTAACACCTGGAAAGCTGCTTCACATTCATCACTCCATTCAAACTTGACCGACTTCTTCACCAATCGTGTTATGGGCATAGCTACCCTGGAAAAATCTTTGACAAATCTTCTATAGTATCCTGCTAAACCCATAAAACTCCGAATTCCAGAGACGTTGGTAGGTCTAGGCCACTCCATGATAGCTTTTATTTTATGAGGATCAACAGAAATTCCAAGATCTGAAATGATATGTCCTAAAAAGGCAATTTCTTTCAACTAGAACTCACATTTCTTCAACTTCTCGTACAACTTATTTTCTCTTAATACTTCTAACACCTTCCTCAAGTGTTCTTTATGCTCATTTAAGTTGCTCGAAAATACTAGGATGTCATCGATGAATACGACCACAAACTTATCAAGGTAGGGTTTAAATACTCGGTTCATGAGGTCCATGAAAACAGCAGGGGTGGCATTGGTTAACCCAAAGGGCATTACTGTAAATTCATAGTGACCGTATCGGGTCCTGAACGCAGTTTTTGAGATATCTTCTGGCTTAATGCGAAGTTGATGGTATCCAGATCTCAAATCTATCTTAGAAAAAGTAGTTGCACCTCAAAGCTGATCAAAAAGATCATCAATGCGGGGTAATGGATACTTATTCTTAATAGTAATCTTGCTTAACTCTCGATAATCGATACATAACCTCAGGGTTCCATCTTTCTTCTTAACTCCATGGTGACACACTAGGTCGAATGTATCCCTTTTCGAGCAATTCATCTAGTTGCTTTTTGAACTCTTGTAACTCAGCAGGTGCCATTCGATAAGGTGCCTTTGAAATTGGAGCGGATCCCGGAATAAGGTCAATGCTAAAGTCTATTTCTCTTTGTGGAGGCATGCCAGGTATTTCCTCCGGGAATACATCAGGATATTCACAAACTATGGGAATGTCGGACAAAGAGGGTTCAGGGGTGGTTAAGTCTACTACTTTGCAAAGGTACCCATGACAATCTTTTGCAAGCAACTTAAAGGCTTTTGAGGTTGAGACAATTTTGGGTTTGACTTCTCTTCTTTGGTAAGAAACCCTACATACATCTGGTCTTCTAAGAGTTTTCTTATGGTTAAGGCAATTAATGTCGGCTTTATATTTAGACAACCAATTCATTCCCAAAATTACATCAAAGTCGGTTAATTCAAATTGAACTAGGTCCGCTAGAAATTTACAGCCTCCTACTAGGATAGGGCAATTTCTATACATAACATTACATGAGATGGATTCACCATTTGGGAGTGTAACAGACATGGTAGAGAAATCAGGGCATGGTTTTGTGTTTGATTTTCTAGAAAATGCAACTGATATAAATGAATGGGAAGCTCCATAATCGAAAAGAACATAAGCAGGAATAGAGTCGACAGGGAAAATACTAGTAATGACGGTATCATCTGTTTCTGCTTCTTCACGTTGCATCATGAATACTCTTCCGGCTTGCGGGGGTCCACGGGAAGGATTTCTGTTCGTGTTGGCATTGCTTGCATTTCCACCAAAACCAGAGTTATGAACATTCCTTTGATCCCTTATTATGCCACGATTAGTGACATTTTCGCTTTGCCAATATGGAATTGGGCAATTCCTAATCACATGATCAGGTTTACCACACCGATAACATTGGTCATTTCCTCTTCGACAATCCTTTTCTAGATGGCCTTGTTTTCCACATTTACTGCACCGAGGAACTTGCCTTTGTTTACGATTATCTCCTGAGTATCCTGTGTTCAGCCTCTTGTTGGAGTTGTTGCTAGGTTGGCTTTCTTGAGGCTTCCCTTTCCTTTTACCACTTTCAAAAACCTCTTTCCTAAGCTTCGTTTTCCGCTCCACATTGATGGCTCTATTGTAGAGTTCCTGGTAGGATTTGCTCATATGAGATGCAAGCTTTTCCTGGAGATCAAGGTTCAAACCACCTTCAAACCTGTTCATCCTGTGACGATCAGTCGTCGCTAAGTCTGGAGCGAATCGAGCAAACTCATTAAATTTCACAGCATACTCCAGCACTGACATACCCCTTTGTTTCAGATGGATAAATTCAGGTTCCATTTGAAGCTGCAAAGATTGGGGATAAAATTGGTTTCTCATGGACTCTTTTAACTTTTCCCAACCAAAATCAGCCTGGTTTTGCATCTCTTTGGTTGTTTTCCACCAAAGATCTGCTTGCCCTTTCAGATAAAACACAGCAAAATTAACCTTCCACTTATCAGGACACTGAGTGGCGTCAAACAATTTCTCCATCCTGTTCAACCACTCCTCAAATTCGGTGGGTCTGGTTTTTCGTCATAGGTTGGCGGCTTATGAGCAAAGAACTTCTCGAACATATTCGAGCATTCCTTCTGCTCTGTTTTGGTTATTTGTCGATTGCCTTGTAGAAGTTCCATCATCATAAGCTTCATCAATTCCATTTGATTGTCATTCTTATTTTCAGTGGAATCTCCGGGAACAGAGTCGCTTCGCAAAGCATCAACCCTTGCTCTCATTTCCTCAAGCGTAACATTGGACTCATGGTTTCCATTTCCTCCATTAGTAGGTTCATTCTCACTTGTTGTCATTTTCTAAAACATCAAAATGTTTCACGTTCATGACATATTCTTTTGATGAACAATGCATTCATAATATCATAAAAGTATTCCCATCCCGATCCTATCACTCCCACTCACTTCTAGTTTAAACAACTTATTTTATTATAACTTTAATGTCATATTATTGACTTTGAGAACTAACATATAATTCATGAAAGTTAACCAAACCTTCATTATATTTAAGAAATTTCTAAGGTATTTAACTAATAATGAATGTAAAACCTTTAAGGTTTTACTTGTGGCACCGAAACCTTTGCTCTGATACCACTATGTAACGCCCCGACTACTAATCAACGTCATTAGGTTAGTTAATCGGTTATTAGCAGCGGAACCTATATAGTCGGTGCGTTACTGCCGTACTTTCCAATTGGAAAGCACAAGGCAAACATAAGTTCATAGAAGCCTAAACATGTTATAGCCAAAAAACGTAATTATACATAGTCGGACATTTCTTATGATAATAAGTGTTTAAGAAAGCTTTAACGATTAAACTACATAACTACTCCTCACTGATACGCCATCCCATTAGCATCATCAGTACCTAAAACAGAAAACAAAGCGTCATGAGCCGAGGCTCAGTAACATACTACTCTAACAACGTGAACTCATTTCAAATCGTTTTATTAGCAAACAGGGAGGAGAGGAAAAGTAAAACTATTTCATAAACATAACACTTGATCATAATCATTATCATATATCTTTTATCATGTTTATAAGCATAGATCATTTATTTGGTAATTTGGCGAGTACAACGGAAGGGACGTCTCCCCAAAACATAACATCATCGTAAACGGAAGGCAGCCACCCAAGGACGAAAGCCCTCACAAACGGAAGGTGGCGTTAGTGCCCAAAGTATAGTAATGTGGTGCCACCCGAGGACATTAGCCCTTATAAACGGAAGGTGGGGAACCGACCAGAAGGTACGTGCACGACCTTATAATTCATATTTTATATTAAAGGAGAAGTTGTGCATACTTTTTATTGTGATTTTTAATTACCTACTTGTTAAGCTAATTATAATTCATAACTACTTAACAAAAATTACATTCTTCTCTTTTATTAATTTAAAAATATAATACCTTAATAGCTTATAATAGTTTATTCAATTACAATTTCATTGATAACCTAATTAGTAAAACAATAATTAGTTAGCTAATTAAGCATGTTTAGATTTTAAGGATATTACAACGCAGCCCTTCCATATTTTTCAACTAGTGAGAGAACGGAGGTAGTATTTAGAAAAAGGGGTGTTTCAAACTTTTTAGGTGGACAAAATGTACTCCTTCTTTCCTTATAAAAAGGTCCAGATATTTTGTCCATCTATTTTTTTGATTGAAATACTTTAAGCATATACCATTTTTAACTTGTTTAGCGTGGCAAGTAGAAATAAGAAAGAGTTCTCATATTATTTTCTTTTGTAATTTTTTCATTTAATTCATTAAGGGTATTTTAGTCTTTTTTTAGAGGGATACCATCTTCCTCCCCCTTCCCTTATATAATAGAGATAATCCATAATTAGAATTATTACAAGGGTTTTTTTATCCCAAACTAACTTTAAATTTCAAGTTTTTGCGAGAAACTACCTTTTAAAAAAATATTGTCCTAAACTACCTTACTTTACAATTTTGTTGTTGACAGCTACCATATGCCGGTTTTCGGCGTTGACTTTTGTTTTTTCTGTTCAAAATTGTGGGGAAAACAAAATTACCCTTGTGGAAATTGAGGAGGGTGATTATTTCAATTTTAGTTAAAGTAGAAGAGGAATTTCATGGTGGATTGGTGGTACAAAGTGTCACATAGATATGAGAGAGAGAATGTGCGGACACGGGAAATGGGGAAATTAGGGAGGGAAAAATTAAAAAAGGGATTGAATAGGTCAAGTGATATAACGTGACATTAAAAAACCGAAAAAAACAAAAGTCAACGCCGGAAACCGGCATAAGATAACTGTCAACAACTAAATAGTAAAAGTAAGGTAGTTTGGGACAACAATTTTTTTATAAGGTAGTTTCTCGCAAAAACATGAAAGTTAAAGGTAGTTTGGGACAAAAAATCCTTTTATAATACTGACTCATATAATTGTATAGTTTTACAATAGCCTTCTTCAAAAAAGGCTACTGTAAAGAAGAAATAACATCCACGAATTCCTCCATATCAACAGTGGTTTATTTATGTTAATATATTTATGGATAAATCTTCATCAATTTTCTTTATGTATTTTTGGCATTTTATACTCAGTTTCATATAACTTCCAAAATTCTATACTTTATATTAAATTCTTAATTTATTTTCTGTATTTATATTCCAAATTTATACAATTTTTTTTTTCTTTTTCTCCCTCCTCTACTTTTCAGCCATAGTCACCACCACCTAGCCACCATTACCATCAATTCTCACTGTCGGCCACCCCCACCCCATGCCAGCCACCCCAACTCCTCTGTCGGCCCCCACCCCCCACCAGCAAATTAAAACCCCACCCCTCCCCACACTCGCAGCCCCCCCTCCCTCACCCCTCCCCCCGGTCCCCTCTCCTCTACCTTCGCACGCGTCGCCCGGTCCCCCTCCCCCCTCCCTTCGTGACGCGCCACCTAGTCCCTTCCTCTCCCACTCCCTTCGCGCCCCGCCCCGCCGCCCGATCCTTCCTCCCCTCTCCTCTCCCCTTCTCGCCGCGCCGCCCAATCTATCCTCTCCCCTCCCTCGCGCCGCGCCACCCAATCTACCCTTTCCCCTCCCTTACGCCGCCCCGCCCATCCCCCCCCCGCCGCGCAGCCTCCCCCCTGGCGAAGCCTCCCTCCCCTTCTTCTTCCTCTTTCTCCCTTCCTCCCCTCTTCCGAAATTTGGTTTTTTTTTCGCTTTTTTTGTTCACTGTATTTCAAGGAACCAAATAATGTCGTATATTGTACTGTGTATAAGTTCGTAAATTATAACTACTTAATACATCAAATAATTTTAATTTAATAAATATAATTTTAGAAGTTATCCATAAAGCTGTCAAAAATACATATACAAAAAATAAGAAAGATACCATATTTAACGTCATCCATTGTATATATATAACTGCTGATGTGGAGCAATGTGTGGCTCACATTAAACCATTACTGTAGACACATAATCGTGTCTCCCCATTTAGTGCCCTATGATGACCAATACCCCGCTCCAATTGGTCCGGATCGAGGAAAGAATAAATAACGAGTCTAAAATAAAATGTTTCAAGCCCAAATCCAGTTTCTAACTCTTGTTGTTAATTCATTTCCTAAAACCCTTTTTTATAACTAGTTTTACGAAGCCCATTTCCTAAAATATTTTAAATAACCTTTTTAAATGCCCATCTTCGAAAACCTTATAAAAATAGCTTATGAAAGCCCAATTTATAAAAATCATTTTCTAATTCCAATTTAATTAATAGAATTAATTAATTATATTGATTAGTTTTATTAATAAAAATATCTTTTATAAAAATATTTTTAAATATATTTTTTCTAACTATTTTCTAAAATCTTTTTCAATAAAAATAATCTTTTCCCAAAGTGTTTTTAAATATCTCTTTCTAACTATTTTCTAAAATCTTTTATTTTCTAAAAATCTTTTAAGAAACCCAATAATTTTCGAAAAGCTATTGCAACTCAACTACCTAACCCTACCTAAACTTATATATATCCTCCCTCATAACAAAACCCAGGGATGAACTAAGTAACTCATAACAATCTCACGGCACAAAACACAAACCTCAAACAAATAACACTCGACACTCTCATAATTCCCAACAAAATCCCACGCCATCCTCCATACAACTCACTGCAATACGCCAATTCACCTCCAAACAAAACAAGAACCCACGATCACCATCATCATCACATGCCTATCACCACAAAATCATCATCTTGACCCATCGTACACCATCTGATCGTCTCCAACTGCGAATACTAAGTTTGAGAAACCATAATAATCAACTAATTCCAAAGCATTATCAATATATTCTAAAATAAATCATTTCATCCATCATCCATCATCCATAAATCATAGCTGCATCATCACCTTTTTCTATTTTGCATCAATTAATCTTCATAGTTAGTGATCACCTGACACCTGCTAACATTCATCGCCACATCACCATTGTCATCTAACACATACCACTACCATATACTAATACTTGCGCCTAATTCAACGTAACACGTATTTTTTAAAGGCTCTTACGACTTTCGATCTAAGATCCGTACAAATCAACGATCCCGGACGGTGGTATAATTTCTGAGGGTCAACTAAATTAACTAACTTTATTTATTTTATTTCTTTGTTTATTTTTATTATTTTCTTGAAGTTACTAACACTCTATTCATGATGTAGGTTATTAATATATTCCCGTGATTGTAAGTATTGTACATATTATACTAACTCCCTTTTACTCTTATTTTTGTATATAATATTCATATCATATGATTGTCCTGCATGCCTTTTTATCACTCACATGTTATTATGGTAATTAAGACCTAAAGAATTGTTCTCATTAATTCAGATAATTTGGACAACCTGTTAGGAACATTGTAAAATGATTGCCTAATAACTGATCACTAAATAATTAGTCTTTTTGTGTGTTTCCTGAACCAATCTAGATTAATTATTTTTAGGGTGCTTTAAAACATTATTTGATTATTCAATTGCATAATATCTATTGTGAATCGTTATTTAGTAGAGGCCAGCAATGGGCAATATAGTTTCTGACTATATTGTACCCTCACCCCCGAACTCACTTTTTGGTTCCTAACCATCTATAAAGTCATGACGGGAAAATCTACATTGGATAAGTCCCTAAGATGTCCCTTCCGTTTCAATATCCAATTAGGTTTATGATTCTTTCTTTAAAGAATTGTTGGCGACTTCACAACGTATTTTTAATAAAACCTTAACAATGGGGTAGTCAAATAAACGCGCTCACACCGCGTGTAGGCATTAAAGGAATTCAAAATCCACGCCTACAATTTGGTGACTTCAATGGGGAGGATTTTAATAAAATTAATTTTTTTAAATGAGTGGGTGAAACTTGAAAAATACGATTCATTCTTTTTTTTATGCCTTTGAATAATATTGTTTTGCATATGCATGGCTATTGTTCAGCCGCCATAAGGACAATCTACCTTGCCTCATTAGCACATGTTTTATGTGTGAGGTCACCCCCGGGAGGTTTGCGCTTTGTCCTTCCAAAAAGCTTCCTGAGCGATAGTGTTGGATCTTAGTCATAAGCAAACCTACCCAACCATGCCATTGTTATCTTGTTCCTGACTTGAGAACTGGAGTGCGTCTTACACATGGCCATCTCTTTAAGCAGGGGTACAAAGCGTGGGATCAATCTCTTAGTCATGGACCCTTTTCAGCCTCAACCTAAACCTGACCATAGTTGACGTAGAACTTGACTTTTAAGTTGGAACTTTGCATACTATTATCCTACTTGTGCATCTTTATATGTGAGTGATTTTAATCGCTGAGTATTTACCCGTTTCGAGTACAATGTTGTTAAACGAATTTAAGCGTTAAAAAATAGGAAATCGAGGCATGTTGATAGCTGCCATCCGTGCACTAAAATTGCGTTCAGCGTCGTAGTTCTGCGTCGCATGCAGGTCTGTTGCGTGATGCGCTACACCTTGTGCCACGCACAGTAAGCTCTGTGTTTCGCGCATATCTCCATCGTCGCTCGCGTCACATTTTTCGTAGCTGGTGCAGTCTTGCGCTCAGCGCAGCTTCCTTTTTTATATTTGCTTGCGTACTTGATTTCGGCACCATGAGTCTGGTGTGTTACCATTTTCCTATGGTCTCCATTCTTTCTCCGAATTCCCACCTTCTTCCATCTATACCTTTTTGTTTTCTTTTCTTTAAAAAAAAAATCCATCTAAAAAGAAAATCTCTATCTTTTCCTATCCCCTACCTATTTCGAAAATTCTATCCCCTGTTTTACCAAACTTTTATTCACATCCTTTTTTTCGAAAAATGATCTCCCATCCTTTTTTTCAAAAATCATTCTCATATCTTTTTCAAAATTTGATCCCATCTTCAATCTCCTATCTACTTCAAAAATTCTATCTCCACCTTTTTTTTTCAAAAAAATCTCATCTTTTTTTTTCTTATCACATATCTTTTTCAAAAATTCATCCTTTCATGTATATTATCCATCTTTTCATGTGTATATCAATTAGGATTTCTTTTTTTTTTTAGTGTCCATCGTGTTGTAAAAGTCTAATCCGCTTAGGAATTCTAACTACACTAGAAGTTCGTCTAGCTCATATGTCTAGGTTCATCCAGTTTCACTTCATTTAGAGTTTTTCACCTCATCTAACTCTATCCATGTTAGGAATCTTAACCTTGTCTAGGTTCACCCATCTAAGAAGTCTAGGGTCGTTAGAATTCTTGTCAGCTCTGAAGTCTATAATCCATAGAAGTCCGTGCAATAGGAGTCTAAAACCCTTAGAATCTCGTCCATCTTAGGAGTCTAAGTCCATTAGAGTTCCGCCCATATTAGGAGTCTAAATCCATTAGAATTCCATCCATTTTAGGAGTCTAGGTCCATTAGAGTTTCATTCACTTTAGGAGTCTAGGTCCACTAGATTATCATGCACATTAGGAGTCTAGCATCCTTGAAAGTCCATCAAATCTAGAATTCAAACGTCATTAGAAGTCTATCAAGCCTAGGATTCTGAAGTCATCAGAGTTTCATGTCAATTAAGATTGCATTCATACAAGAATCAACCTGCATTTCATAGTCCGTCGTTCACACACTTCATGCATAACTAGAGTTATTAGACATTTAGGAGTCTCATTGCATCCATCCTCTCCATTTCATTTCATGCATTCCGCATTTAGTAGTCCTGAACTACAAGCGATCTGATTCCCTCTTTTGGGATATGTAGGCAGCCTTTACAGGTTCGAACGCATAGATTGAGTCATGCATACATGCATTAGGTCTAGGTGCATCCAAAATATATATATATATCATGCATTTAGGATGTTCAGATTTGTTCCTAGAAGCTCAACTTCTTAAAACAAACATACTTTCTTTCATTCCATTTCTCTCTCTCCATCATCATTCTATCTCTAAATCTCCCTCGATGATCCACGCAAAATTCAAGAGGCATCGAGATGGGCAGTCCATCGAACAACGAGCAACAAGTCGCTGAAATGGCTAGAATTTTAGCCAAGTTGTCTAGCATGATGGAAGAAATAGCTATAAGGCTTGAGAAGACCGAGTCCGGTTAATCTCCTAGACTCAACAAGAAATTGGAGAGTGTTGTTCATAGGGTAACCAATACAAATTCCTATTTTGAGCCTATTGATAACACCCAACTGTAAGGGAAACTTCCTGAATATTTCTCTACAATTGACATCCCTAGTTTGCGAATGATTTGCTAAAAAAAATGCCGAAGATAATGACCTCAATGCCATAGAAGCAGACACCTCTCTGAGCTCAATTGCTCATTAAGACATTTGGACTCGCTTAGGTCTAATTAGCACGAAAAAATACACTTCTTCTCTTTTATTTAGAAAGAGACCTCCTGAAGATCGAAGCAACGAAGCTGTCTCGTCATGTGACTAGGAGTCCCTGTAACGCCCCGACCTTTAAGCATCTTTATTTGGTTAAATAAATCTTAAGTATTAGCAGCGGAAGACCTAGCTTTTGGTCGGTGTGTTACTGCCGTACTTTCCGTTAGGAAAATACAAGGCAACATACTTACAAAACTCAACATATAATAAGGTGAAAACTTAAACATACTAGATTATATCGATTAAGGTAAAACAGAGTTCATGTTAATTAAACTAATTACTTAGATTACAAAAGCTATAAATGTTTGACTCGTTTAATAACAAATCATCACTGCTAAGTCGTTCCGTGATCCCCATCGGTACCAAAAACAGAAAAACAAAACGTCATGAGCCGAGGCCCAGTAACATACTACTCTAACAACGTAAATTCATTTCAACTCATTTTATTTGCAAACAGAAAGGAGAGAATAATATAGTCAAACCATTTCATAAACATATCAGAAATTTTAAAGAAGGATTCATGTTGTCATTCAAAATTTTATCATATTCATTACTGGAATTCTTCCTTTGGTTACTTGGCGAGTAAACATAAGGCTAAGCCACCGAGGACATATGTCCCCCATCAGAAGGTGGCATAAAGCCATACATCAAAACATAAGGCAGAGCCACCGAGGACCTTTGTCCCCCATCAGAAGGTGGCATATAATGCCAAACATAATGCGGGTACCACCGAGGACGTTGTCCCCCATCAAAAGGTGGCGTTGCCGCCATATAACAGAATGACACGTGCACGACCCACAGAACATAGTTTTGCCATGAACTATCTTTCACTTTCATTTATCATGTTTCGTGGGTTTTAAGTAAGTTTCAGTATCGTAAAGTCATTGCATAAATATCATACCAAATCATTTATAAACATAATTTGCATAGTGAAACATTTCATATCCCGCACACCATAAACACATATCATCAAAACATTATACAAAAGCGTCATAAACCATTGTTGGAAGGGGAGTGCGGGTGTTAGCAGTAGACGTTACCTCGAGTCGCGATTATTATACTTGATAGCCGGGGGAGGCTTGTAATATCCCTTTTCCTTTCTAATCTATTCAAGAATTAATAAAGAACGACTTATTAATATTTTATTCTAGATCTTTAAGCTCCACGATCCATTTCCATCATGTGCCTATGATGGGAAGTTCCTTATTATGACTTTATGGCGAGTTATGAAATTAATAGTTATGAAACCTCATTATCACCATTAATTACTTAAACTATAACTCTTTATTTTACTAACTTGGTCATCAAGTTCCTTTAATATTAATATAATAGATGACACATTTAATATGAGTTCTAAGTCCAACTTATGTAAAATTATTTAGCAACAACTCCTACTTATAAGATTCATGAAAATTCATGTTTAATGACTTGAAGGTGTGATTATAGAACTTTCATGCTTTAGTTAGACTTTTAATAGTAAAGTGATTATCTAACTAATTGTTAAATTCTAACTTGTATTAGTGATACCCCCTACTAGTTAGTGTCCATGAATAAGTGATTTACTTAATTTACAGCTTAAAAAGTGATATTCATATTATTAAGCTACAAAGTGGAACTACAAATACTCATTATTTAGAATAAACTTACTAGCATTATACTTATAGTCCAAGTGTACTTAATCAATATTACTTTATAATACATAAACTTAAGTTATAACTATATGAGCATGAAACTATAATTTTATTAATCAAAAATCATTCATGTAGTTAAGGTGTAGTACTAGTGGTTATTTCATAATCTATATTACACTATAATGAGGTTGTATGATCATTATTTCATGAAGTAGCGTGAACTTTATAACAATTTAAGGATTTATTAATCATATTAAGTCTCAATATTTAAACATGAAAGATTATAGGTACACTTATGCATAGCTAAATTTACTACCTACAATGTAGATTTTAAATTACAAAAGCAAGATTATAATTTAAATTAGTTTAGTTGATTAGCCTAGTAGGGACTACTAATAACATACTAATGGGTCATGTTAATTACTCATTAAGCCCAAACTATAATAACTTAAACTTTTCAAAATAAATAAAAGGAGGGAAAATTAAAGTTTATAACTTACTGGTTAACAAACACAACACAGGTAGCGAAGGGGAAGAGTGGTCGGAACTCCAGCGAGGGCAGTAGCTCGTCAGGTGGGCAGCAGCCCAGGTGGGGCCGAGGAGAAAAGAGAAGTCAAGGGGAGAGGGGGAGCAGCGAGACAAGAGGGAGGAGGGAGGAAGGAGTAACGCAGGGGAGGGAGGAGGAAGGGAGGTGGTGCTGGCGGTCGGCGGTGGTTGTAAGGCGCGCATAAGGGTCGGCCGGCAGGTGGTTGTCGGAGGGTGGTCGGAAAACAGGAGGGTAGATGGTTGAAGGTTGTGTAATTTTCAGATTTTTAGATGGACATGAATAGTGAATTTAACATGCTATTTATAGAAATTTTAGGAAGAAAACTTCATTAAACTAATGTAGGCTTAATGGTGAAGTATACTTGGAAAGCAAGGCCTTCTAGAAGCCTTGGGGAGCAAGGACGTGGAGCTTGAGGAAGAAGATGAATTGGATGGATGGTGATTTTCCATTTAAGGAAATTTTCTAATTCTTTTGTATTACCAAAATTAGTAAGTTTTTCCTATTTCCTTTTATTAGACAACCATACTAACTTAGCTTATCTTATCAAATACTTGCTTTTATTTTATTTCCAATATATTGAAGAAGTGATTAAATAAATAAATTAATTTTAAACAATTTATTAAGCTAATTATTAATGTTAATTAAGCTTAAATTTTCGGGATATTACAGTCCCGACTTAGGATTTCATTTTCTGTTTCATCTCTCTCATCTCACCGAGTCTAATATAGGATTTTTCCTCTTATTTCATGTACTCATAATTTTCAATTAATAAATGAGTATTTCTTTGCTAACCTTGCACTAATGAGCATCAATGGAAATCACGATTGTCGCCTTAAAAGAAATGAATTTCTAATTTTCATGACTATTCTAATAAAGGCAATGAACAAATTGGCATAAAAGAGGCATTCCTCCCTTCACTACAACTATTCTTCCATTTCAACCTAAATACATAACGCCCCTCTCCTTTAACCTACCTCATGGGAAATACACTTGACAACAATTCAATGTAAAGGGCAAGTAAAAAAAGAGCAACAAGAAAAATCAAAGCAAAAAATGATACAAAAAGTGCAAAATATTAAAAAAAAAAAAAAAAAAAAAAAGAGGAAGTGTTGCAAATAAGCCTATCAATAGCTTTGTCAAAGGTACTTTCTTTTCAAAACCTTCAACCTTTGATTCCAAACCTCCAACTTCAAACTTCTGTAATAAACCTTCTCAGACAACCATGCATATCGCATCCCAGTAAGCCATAAAAGACAAACCAAAGCTCGCTAGGTCGAAAACCCATAAGGGCGACTTAGGCAAAAGTCAGGGCATCTTCTCATTCATCAACCTGAACTACGAATGGTCTGATTCTGCTAAAGATACGTAGGAAACCTCACCCTGAGGTCCAACCGCTTTAACCAAACCAAACCAACATCATTATCCACCCTTGCTAAAGACCTCTTACAATTCAATGCTTAATTCATTGCAAATGGCTCCAAAGCAAAATGCTAGGCCACCGATTAAAATGCTAAGAGCTACAACTGGCCTGATTCCATCATGGATACGTAGGCAACCTCTTTTGAGGCCCGGTCATTTTAATTCGCCATATTTTTAAGGCTCGCCTAGGCCCATGAGAAAAGCGCGATCACTAAATCATGAATTTTCAATGCTCATCCCTACCTTTAGAACTAGACTAGGATTTAAACCTGCATGATTAGCTTACCTTATTACGTGAGTCGATGCATTATGACTCTGCCTTTTCTTATTCTAATCACTTCCTTTTTCTAAGCCACATTATCGCTTCTAAGCCAACCTTAACATAACCTTTCAACACTTAGCGCTATGACAGCGCCTTATCCTTTGAGAGTTCCTTTCTTTGGCAATTCTTGACTTTTTCACCTTAGGAACCCTATATGGAATTTTTGGTTGAAACTTCCACTAAGCATGACAAGATATCTTCAAAATCAAGCAATCATGGTGGATGCTTAATCAACTCCATCTTACTGGGGGCTTCATCACATGTCCATCCAGAAAATTGTAGGCTCCAAGTTCATACCTATTGAAGGACTTCATTACGAGTCCATATATGACATCTGTGGTTTTAAACCGGCACAAATGCAACATTGCACCTATTCACGGGCTCACTTAGGCCCTTGACATACAAACCTCGAAGCGTATACAACTCATACTAGTGGAAAAAAACGAAAGGGCTGCGGTGCAAGGGCTGCATTTTTTGAAAAACGCAGCCCTTAATAGTGAAGGGCTGCGGTTAGCCCAAAAAACACAGCCCTTTTAGTGAAGGGTTGTGGTTAGCCCAAAAACCGCAGCCCTATAAGTAATAAAGGGCTGCGGTTTTTGGGCTAACCGCAGCCCTTTATGGGCTTTTTTTTAATTTTATTTTTGGAAGGAATTCGAATGTTAGGCGCAGGTCGCGGGATGGGATGTAAATGTTAAGCGCGGCTAGGGTTTCCTCATTCTCATAATCTCCTCCCTTCATTCTCACAGTCTCCTCCCCTCACAATCTCCTTCCCTCATTCACAATCTCCCTATTTCCCCCCGTCGGCGCTCTACTACGCTGCTACACCAAACCCATTCTCTCTCCTCTCTCGCAAAAACCCTCATTCGTCTCTCCTCCTCCTTCGTTGTTCGTCTCCTCACCACCGTCGCGCGTACCAACGACTTTCTCATTCACTTCTTGGTTGTTTTCGCTCTCATCGCGCGCACCAACGTCGCCAGAATCTTCTTCGAGATGTCTTCGTCGTCGCTGCCCAGATCTTGTTGATTCAGATCCGTTGAAAAATCCCCGAATAGTGAGTTCACTCTACATTTTGGTTGGTTGAATTTGGTATTATTGTGTGATAATTTTGATGTTGTATTTGGGATGAATAATTTGTGTGAAATAGAGTGCTTACTGCTGAACCTAATTGCTTTCTTCAAGCGCATGAGGGGCCTGCTTATGATGTACGACGATGATGCCGATTCGTTGTTGCTGAGGTTTGTCTTCGGTTTTCTTTTTCCTTTGCTTTTGTTAGCAAATTTAACTGGCGGTGCTTGTTGGATTATGGTGATTATTATTAATTAACCATAGGAAAATGCTGCTTATGTTATGGAGTACTTATCATTTGGCTATATGATTATTAAAAAACCAACATTCAAGGGGAATTACAAAAAATATATATATAGGAGTAAAAAAATGAAATAATAAATATTTTTTTTTTGGGTCAAAAGGGCTGCGGTTATGGTCAAAACCGCAACCCTTTGTACAACGAAGTGCTGCGGTTTAGGCCCAAAACAGCAGCCCTTCCATATTGGAAGGGTTGCGGTTTTGGGCCTAAACTGCAGCCCTTCGTTGTGAAGGACTACTACGGAATGGGCTACTGGCCAAAAACGCAGCCCTTAGGGATGTTTTGACCGCAGCCCTTGCGTTTCTCTCCACTAGTGTCAAGCGGTACAAAAAGCTCGTTCTATAACATATTCCAAATCGAACATATAATCCACTGACTGCATAGAAGATCATTAGGCTCCATGTGTACCTTGATAAGGATTTCATTATGAGTCCATACAAAATATTGTGGGCTCCAGACCCATACGAAATCCTAACTGTTTTGTGGGCTCACTTAGGTCCGTAACAACAACACACTTCGAATCAAACATCACCTACATGGATCGTCCTTGGGGGCTTCCCATTTCTCCTCTTTCAAAAACAGCTTTCTAAACAGAAAATTGAGCTTAGAGGAACAACAAAGCATCATATCATATCATCTGCATTAGTGTCATATCTCTGCATTTGCATCTTGCATCATCAAAACACTATGTCAATCATTGCATGCTTCCTTCATCCTTAGCCATAGGATCCTAGCATCAATCATCGAGTCACACATACACAAACATATTATACACATTCTGCAGTCTAGTGTCACTCAGTTGCACACTTACACTATATCCTCATAGTTTAGGTCATCAGTATGTCCTATCCCTTCTCGCTTTTTAGCGAATGAACTTTTCATAAGTTATATTTCTCGCTTTTTAGCGAATGAACTATTCGTAAGTTATATCCTTCGCTTTCTAGCGAATGAACTTTTCGTAAGTTATATCTCTCGCTTTTTAGCGAATGAACTTTTCGTAAGTTATATCTCTCTCTTTTGAGCGAATGAACTTTTCGCAAGTTATTCCTTCTCGCTTTGAGCGAATGAACTTTTCACAAGTTATTCCTATTCCAATTGCTTTTAACCCAAATCAATCTACCTCGACTAATCCCGTTCATTCGAATAAACTTTTTGTAAGTTGTTCTTTTCTTCCTCGCTTTTAAGCGAATGAACTTTTCGTAAGTTATGCTTTTCTTCCTCGCTTTCAGCGAATGCACTTTTTCGTAAGTTATACATTTTTTTCTCGCTTTTAAGCAAATGAACTTTTCGGAAGTTACTCCTTTCTGTTTGCATGTTTGTGTTCATTGCATTTAACAGGTATCAAACCGTCAATAATGGCACACAAACCGTTAGGTCTGCGGACCACTTTCAATCAACTACATCATTTGTCTGGGAGCGGGACAAACAACATAATGTTCAGCCCCGTGGAGTGGGATACAAATACTCTACACCAATTGTCTGGGAGCGGGACAAGCGACATACTGCTCAGCCCCGTGGAGTGGGATACAACTGCTCTACAACATCTATTTCATTTACACCTATCATTTCATTTTTGCAAATTTACAATCACTTTGCAAATATGTTTCACACATGTCTGTTCCTGAAGCTTTTGCTTGTTTGCAGGTACCGGCGCAAAAGAGTGATTTTGGATTGCAGAGCATCTAGAATCATTCTCCGTCCCGACACGTATACTTTGACTATCGGTTTTACAAACCTTAGTCAAAGTGGAGTCTAAATTAAAATGTTTTAAGCCCAAATCCATTTTCTAACTCTTGTTGTTAATTCATTTCCGAAAACCCTTTTTTATAGCTAGTTTTACTAAGCCCATTTCCTAAAATATTTTAAATAACCTTTTTTAAAAGCCCATCTTCGAAAACCTTTTAAAAATAGCTTATGAAAGCCCAATTTATAAAAACCATTTTCTAAGCCCAATTTTATTAATAGAATTAATTAATTATATTGATTAGTTTTATTAATACAAAATATCTTTTATAAAAATAATCTTTTTCCAAAGCGTTTTTAAATATCTTTTGTCTAACTATTTTCTAAAATCTTTTTCAATAAAAATAATCTTTTCCCAAAGTGTTTTTAAATATCTCTTAGTAACTATTTTCTAAAATCTTTTATTTTCTAAAAATCTTTTAAGAAACCCAATAGTTTTCAAAAACCTATTGCAACTCAACTACCTAAACCTACCTAAACTTATATATATCCTCCCTCGTAACAAAACCCAAAGGTAGAACTAACTCATAACAATCTCACGGCACAAAACACAAACCTCAAACAAATAACACTCGACACTCTCATAATTCCCAACAAAATCCCACGCCATCCTCCATACAACTCACTGCAATACGCCAATTCACCTCCAAACAAAACAAGAACCCACGATCACCATCATCATCACATGCCTTTCACCACAAAATCATCATCTTGATCCATCCTACACCATCTGATTGTTGCATCATGACCTTTTCTATTTTGCATCACTTAATCTTCATAGTTAGTGATCACCTGACACCTGCTAACCTTCATCGCCACATCACCATTATCATCTAACAAATACCACTACCATATACTAATACTTGCGCCTAATTCAACGTAACACATATTTTTTAAAGACTCGTACGACTTTCGATCCAAGATCCGTACAAATCAACGACCCCGGAGGGTGGTATAATTTCTGAGGGTCAACTAAATTAACTAACCTTATTTATTTTATTTCTTTATTTATTTTTATTATTTTCTTGAAGTTACTAACACTCTATTCATTATGTAGGTTATTAATATATTCCCGTGATTGTAAGTATTGTGCATATTATACTAACTCCCTTTTACTCTTATTTTTGTATATAATATTCATATTATATGATTGTCCTGCATGCCTTTTTATCACTCACATGTTATTATGGTAATTAAGACCTAAAGAATTGTTCTCATTAATTCAGATAATTTAGACAACCGGTTATGAACCTTGTAAAATGATTGCCTAATAACTGATCACTAAATAATTAGTCTTTTTGTGTGTTTCCTGAACCAATCTATATTAATTATTTTTAGGGTGCTTTAAAACGTTATTTGATTATTCTATTGCATAAAATCTGTTGTGAATCGTTATTTAGTAGAGGCCAGCAATGGGCAATATAGTTCCTGACTATATTGTACCCTCACTCCCGAACTCACTTTTTGATTCCTGACCATCTATGGAGTCATGACGGGGAAATCTACATTGGATAAGTCCCTAAGATGTTCCTTCCGTTTCAATATCCAATTAGGTTTATGATTCTTCCTCTAAAGAATTGTTGCGACTTCAAAACGTATTTTTAATAAAACCTTAACAATGGGGTAGTCAAATAAACGCGCTCACACCGCGTGTAGGCATTAAAGGAATTCAAATCCACGCCTACAATTACGGTAGCCTTTTTTTTCTAGAAAGCCATCATAAAAACATCCCATATAATTTGTATGATTCTAAATGTTAACAAACTTAGTTGATTAACCACAAGACCTCCCTCTCAGAAAAAAAAAAACCACAAGATCACCTGAGATTTAATATCGTGTAGACGTCTACCATACATCTCTATTATATAAGCCAAGGGGGGAGCTATGGTGTCCCCCTTGGAAAAGTCCAAAATATCCCTCACGTTACCTTAGCAATTAAATATATTTTGCAAATTCAAATAAAGCATATACCATAATAAGAAAACTTTTGCAAATTTAAAAAAACAATCAATCTTATACAACCGTGAACATGTCATATTCAAATACATATGAAACAGAATAAGGAAACAAATACATTGCATATCAAGGCCTAATCAAATAATTTATAACACAATCAATGCAAATCATAAATTACGTTTGACAAAAAAAAATGAAATTTACCATAAATAAACAAAGACACATTAAAAAAAAAATTTAGGATAATACATTAGATAAAACTGTTATTAAAAATACAAACTTAATGCTTTTCCCTACTAGATCTAAAAAAAATTATTGTTTATATATATACTTATTTTAAGTTGTTTGGATTGACAAGTGTGCGTGGTTTTTTATGAGAATTTAAAACTTGAAATACTAGGAGTTATAAAATATTTTTTTTGCCTATTGATTTGTTAATTAATATGTATTTATATAGTAATTGTTAGTACATCAATTATTTTTTTATTAAATCAAAAAATGTCTGCACCCTTAAACAGTCATTCAACCAATTTTTTAACGCTTGAATATCAATATTATTACTAAAATATTGTCGCACGCATAGCGTGCACATTAATTTACTACGCTCATGAATAAATTAACTACTTTGCCAAAAAAAAAAGAAAAAGAAATCAAACTCAAATATAGCATAAAGAAGTTAAAAAAATATGAAACACAATTATATCTCTATTATATAAAGGAAGGGGGGAGCTATGGTGTTCCCCCAGGACATTATTTTACTACCCTCGTGAATAAATTAACTACTTTTCCCAAAAAAAAGAAAAAAAAAAATCAAACTCAAATAGAGCATAAAAAAGTTAACAAAAATGTTGAAAACAATTATATAATAACTGAGCCACCATAAATGATTACAATTGTCTACAAGTAAATGCATTCATACTAACAAAGTAAATATGAAAATTATATTAGCCAAATATTTTACGGTTTTTTCACCTTATACCCCCGAGTTTTCAAAAAATTCACCTGGTACCCTCCATGTTTTCAAAATTCACCAGGTATCCCTAAGTTTCAAACTAATACACGGGGTACCCCTAAGTTTCAAACTAATACACTCAGATGCCCTTAATGACTAACGACGTTAACCGCCGTTAGTCATTAACCCTAATTTTCTGTTTTAAATCCTAATTAACCCCCTAATGCTAACCCTTAGCCTAACCCTAATCCTAAACCCTAAACCTAACCTTAACCACCCTCCCCCCACACTCCCACCACCCCCACGAGCCTCCCCCACCCCGGCCCACCCTCCCCCCCGCCACCCTCCCTCCCCCACCCCGTCGACACCCCCCTCCCCCCCCCCACATGCCCTCCTCCCCTAACCCATCGACACCCCGTCCCCACCCCCCACTCGTCGATTTCCCCACCCCCCCCCCACCATCTTTCTCGGCACATCCCACCCTAAGTCCCGAAGATCCGGGCATCCCACACGAGCCACCATCCCGGGCGACAACGAAGATCCGGGCAACGAAGATCGACGGCGGCGTGGAGGAAGCCATGGGCGGCGAAGATCGACGGCGGCGTGGACGAAGATCCGGGGAGCGAAAATCGACGGGTAGAGGAGCAACGAAAATCGACGGAGCGGCGGTGGCGGGGAAGGGAGAGAGTGAACGGTAGGGCGGCGGTGGAGAGGAGAGTAGGGGTGGGGGGGGGGGGGAGGAGGGGGTGGGGGGAGGCTACGGGGGTGGTGCGAGGGTGGGTAGGGGTGGGGGTTGGGGTGGGGGGAGGCTATAGGGGTGGTGGGTGGTCGGGGTTAGGGTTTAGGGTTAGGGTTTAGGGTTAGGTTTAGGGTTTAGGGTTTAGGGTTAGGATTAGAGGTTAATTAGGGTTAATGACTAACGGTGGTTAACGCCGTTAGTCATTAAGGGTATTTAAGGGTACCCCGTGTATTAGTTTGAAACTTAGGGGTACCTGGTGAATTTTAAAAACATGGAGGGTTAGGATTAGAGGTTAATTAGGGTTAATGACTAACGGCGGTTAACGCCGTTAGTCATTAAGGGTATTTAAGGGTACCCCGTGTATTAGTTTGAAACTTAGGGGTACCTGGTGAATTTTAAAAACATGGAGGGTACCAGGTGAATTTTTTGAAAACTTGGGGGTATCTGGTGGAAAACCCGAATATTTTATCAATTAGTACACAATTAAGTACTCCGTATTACATTAAAACTATAAAATTCAATAAATTAACAAAGTGAAATAGTTTCATTAACAAATATTATATAAATACAAACATGACATATTATGTAAATGCAGACATGACAAACCTTTTGCTAAATAAACATTCAAATAAAAAATGACACAACACCCAATTGCTGACTTGAAATCAAAGTATCCACTTTCTTCACAATCTATGAAGTAGTGTACTTAATTTAAAAATCAACTAAAGAATTATAATATTAGAAATCATAAATAAATTCAATAAAATTTCTTTTTTGTTTATAGAATTTAACTTTGTTAAGTAAAAAAATATAAAGACTGGTGAGAGACTTGAGTGACATAGACTAAACCAATCAAAATTTTGCAACTAAAAAAAATTATACTTTGTATGTCTAATGTTTAAATTTTGACTCATATGCAAAAAAATAAACGAGTTTCTGTCTCGAAAAAAAAACCAAGCACGCATCGCGTACAAAAAATGCTAGTCATTTCATATGGCCTCCCATGAGTCCCATATCATATGTGTCTCTCCAACCAGAACAAACATAGTTTGCATAATTCTCGTAAATTTTTACCATGAAAAAGGTAATAGAACACAGTAAGAGCGAAATAGCCAATTAAATTGGTCGAATCAACACTCCCTGATACTTTCGCAGGAAAAAAAAAAATCATTCATAGGTACAGCAGACAGGAAGAAAATTGACATCTTTTTGCTGTTAAAAGGATTTGGCCAACTCTTAAATGGTGTGATTAGTCATTAGTGATGGCAAGAGCTAGAAATTGTTGCATGCACCCAAAACGCGCTGCTTTCATCTGGGTTCTCTCTACTTTCCTCTTCTTTTCTGCCTTCCACATGATTCTTAAGAATTCCTCCATGCATAATTTTACTTCTTCTTTGTCAGGTAACTTTTTTTTTAATAATTATATTTCGTCTCAATTCTTCAAATTATTTTTTTAATTTGAAAAAAGGGAAGAAAAAAAGTTAAAGACTTCCAAATATTGCTATTGCTAGTGAAATTGGGAAGGAGAGTGTTTATTCTTAGCTTTAATTTTTGCATAGTTTATAGGATTGGCTTTATTTTATTAAACCCTCTATATTTTTTAATTTGTTATGTGAAATTAATCAAGTGGATGGCTGGATGCATTAGTTTTTGTTCCCCTAATCTAATTGCAATTTGTGAGTGTGAAGGATTGAAATGGGTTTTGTTAAGAGTGTTGTTGTAGAACATTACTCCCTCCTTCTTGAAATATTTGCCACCATTGTCTTTAACCCCTTGTAACTTGTAAGGATATGATATGATTTTAGGTAACGATGTGTATACTAGTCGTGTCGATTCGATTATCTCCGTATCACTTTGTTGAAGTAGTGGTGGATTAGGAAATCCAATCATAAACCATTGTGTTCTAGAAATTGTGACAATGTATTGCTGATGTCCTATAATAGTATATGCGACTGCTGATTCCGGATCAATGGAGTATTTTTTAGATTTGTTTCGAATTACTAATAGTGAGTCCAAGGATAGTAGAGTTCCTAGTTGGATCTTGTTGATTTTCGTAGGAGTAAGAAAATGAGCAGTCTTTTAAAGGGTGGTGCTTTTGTTTATGGTGGTACACCTGTTTGTGAGATTTTCTTGATCCTAGTATGACCTAGAAAATGAACAGCCTATAAAGGCGGGTGGGTTTGTGAGTGGTGGTGCACCTGTTGATTTCAGTTGTGAGGATTAGGGTCCTTTGGGTGTTTATGATGAGACTATGAACTCTATATTCTCTTTACTAGGTTAGCATTAGTGGAAATCCGACACTTGATTGACACTGCTGCTTATTTACTTATGTGTTTGAGTTTTGGCTATCATGTACTTGGTGTTAAGTTGATGCAATTATGGTTCTAGTTTTGATGAACATGGTGCTGCTTAAATTGCAAGCTTGATTCATGTGGAACCTTTAAAATATGCCGTTGCATCACAAACTTTACCCACAATTTCTATAAAATTGTGATATTTTACCCTCGAAAATTTCATTATCCTCAGTTGAGAACAGTGATTAATTTTTACCCTTGACTAGGATAGCTGTGAATAAATTGAGAGATTTGGAAACATGTTTGATCTTAGCCTCATGTGGATTGTCTTATTTGGCGATTTTTTTTAGTTTGGACTCATCTATTCTAAATAGAATGTCGGTTTAAATTTTAAGTAAAAAACTTAATAATATGTATGGATTGTATAGCTTCCTTGACTTATGGTTTGGGTTAGTGAAAATAGAGATAGGTTAGTTTACTGAAGAACTGTTACGGAGGGTGAAACCAAAGATGAAAAGGCCCAAGTCCATGCCAATTGTGGAATTTTAGAAATGACTGCTTTTTGGGATATTAGGAAGGAAAGAGTATGGTCATGGATGAGAGTTTTTTTCCCTTGCTTAATTTAAGGGTGTTACTAACCCGGTTTCATGTTTACAGATGCTCCAACCTTAAATATGGTGAAGAGGGCGAGATTGTATGAGAAAATGGCAAGGGATTTGGATGAGCATGGGCCAGTTTTTATTAAACATGGAGAAACTTCTCAATCGTTGTCACTTTCTGATCTTTTTAGTGTGAAAGGTGGCATTGTAACACCTAATCCCAAGGTGAGAATATTAATTTATTAATGAGAAAGAGGCTCTTCCATCTTTTCCTTTCTTAAGCATGCATGTGACTGGCTTGGTGCTGCTTGCAGGAAGCTAATCCCCCTGTAAGAGCAAATGTATTGTATTTAAGTGCGGAATATTCTTTACCCATATCGTAAGTATATTTCACTCTGTAATTGTTTCTCTCTCATTTCAGAGTTGCTGTTCATATTTTCCATGGCTGTTTTTTCTTTTGCAGAAAGGCAGTAAAGGATGTTTTTTTACCTTACTTTGACAAAGGTAACAGTTCTTTCTTGGCTTTTATTGACATTTGCTTGTTTGGTATTTTCGCTTTCAATCATTGCGCTGTTCTGATTTACTCCTTGGTGTGAGTACTGTTTGGCTAAACCGGACTTGAACATTCAATCCTATACTAATCTGCCTAACTATATAGATGCACTATGGAGTACACCTGAACCTTTATTTTTTTTGGCTTTGTTGATATATATTTCTCATATTTGCTTTGCTTAGCAATCTGGTTTCAGAATTCAAGTCTGTACCACTTCAGCATGTTCCATTCCTCTCATCATATATCACCTGTTCCTGCCACCCATGATGAAGTAAGGGTTTTTAATATTTTGAAACTTTTAATAATTGAGATGTAGATCATCTTGTTGCATAACCTTGCTGATATCTATCAGGTTGAAGCTGAAGCAAATGCAGTTAAAAGTGTTGCTGGATCGCTTTGCCCGTTGAAGATTGTTTTAGATAGGGTGGTTTTAACTTCGACTGGTGTTCTTCTTGGATGCTGGCTGGTGTTTTTCAAAACTTTTTTTTGACCTTTTTGACTTCACAGATAGAATGTGGTTTGTGGTTTTCCTTACAGATTCTTGTTCTGTGAAGCCTGTGTTGAATTACCTTGTTTTCTTAGTTTATGCATTTTAAGACATTAAAGTATCTGAATTGTAAATTTGTAATGGTTTTGACACTTTTCTGATTTATGGAGCTATTTGACCAGTATGGATTTCTGGTTAGTCTATTTAGCTCGCATAAAAGTTTTAGAAGAGCTTTGGTACTTGAAGAACTTTTGGCCAACGAATCTGAAGCAGTTTCACCATTTAAACTTTTATGATAAATGGTGATTGTTATTGCTTGCTTGAGCAAATGGTTTCATAGTTCTGTCATTGTCCAACACCCCATTTATCTGCTGAACCTAGAATTTCAAGTACCCGATATATTTGTTAGAATAAGTTTCTTGTGCTACATGTATTTCTCATAGTCTTGTGATACAGATCCTGTAATATTCTTTTTTTTTTTAGTTTGAAAGGGAGACCATGTAATGTTATTATTTTCTGCTGAGCTTGTGTGCATAGGCTGAGATTTCTGTAAGTTTCAGCTGGATATCAATAAGGTTTGATTGCTTTCATACGGAAAGAATTGTTGTAGATGACTACCATACAGTTAGTATTTTGATGGAATGTAAATGATGTTGGGGTGGATTAGTAGTATAACTAGAACACTCCAATTACTTTTTTTTTATTATTTTAAATGTTCTATAGAGATCTTGATCCCCTTTGCCTTTTTCCTGTTCTATCTCTACTATAATTCCTAATGAGATTTTATTAATTAAACAGCCAAATGAACAAGCTTATGCTCCTTGTTATTTTGAGAGCAAAAGAATGATGATCCCCACATCCTACCACCGTCTCCAATATATGGTTTCTGTATGGGGCTTTTGATAAATTCTGTACTTGCTGTTAATGGTTCTCTTTGTGTAGGTGACCTCTGGTACTGATCCAACCACTGTACGTGCTAAGCTCAGGACAGCCCTACCTCATGCTCCAGAAAAGCAGCTTGTAAGATTTTGCTTTATATAATACTTACCTCATTTATGGAGGACACTTCATAATTTCTTGTCCTCTTTTTTAGGCCTTTACGTAAATAAAATAGTATCTGAGTCCATGGTGGTTGGATTTCTAATCATGAAGCTCTCTTAAGTCTTATGTAACAAGATGTTCCTTTAGCTATTTTTTTGGCAAGTTCAAAGACAATGGCATAGTTGTTAAGGAGAGGAAAAACAATGAAAAAAATAGATAAATTACAAGACAGCAAATGCAGCACCATGCACGATAGTCGATAGTCTGAAATATCCTTCGTTCAGAATGTTCTTCTATGTTTATTTAACTCTTGCAGTCACCTCTACAAGCACCCTTCTATTTCTCTTATAAGGCCATGTTCATTAGTTATCCAATAACATCATGTGGTTCTTCAGGTCTTCTGTAATTTTGTTCGTTTTCCATCTATATGGTGGAAGGCAGAGTGGTTACTATCTAACTTAAGATTCTTCAACTGAGCTTGCACCTTCTTCAATTTACTGCAGTATGATGCTGCAATACTTCATACCTCATTTGCAAGATTACTGGGTCCTCCAAGATTTCCAGACAAGGTTAGTATATGGTGTTAGAGTTGTTCTGAGACGTTTAGAACTGTTTCGTCACAAATGTGTGTGTGTGATGACTGATGAGAGTACTCGTTTATGTTTTTTTTTTAAATCACGTGCCTGTTCCAGATCCTCATTTGGTATCTGGTACTGAAGTGTTGCATTTCAAGTCAATTTCTATAAGATATTAACTGTAATCTACATGTCAACTTTCTCAGTGCTCTAATCAGGGGGTAGCCCGTAGGCTGTAGCCCAGTATATGGAATTTTGTTTCTAACTGCTTCAAGTAGATTAGTAGTTCTGACTTCTGAGTTCCAACTGCTTCTGGAGCAAAATTATATGTTGCTATGGAATTTCTGGATCTCCAACACTGCATGCAGACAGCAGACACTTATGTGGATGAGTGACTATATTATGTGGAAAATGCTTGAAAAAAATTATTCATCAATGATTTTTTTTTTTTTTTTTTTTTTTGCCGTTTCTCAAAAATTTTTGGTTAATTTGTTTCTTGGGGGTGTGGGGGGGAGGGGAGGATATCTACCTCTGTCTCAAAAGGAGGACCTGAGTTGGTTTTTTCTTTTTGGCAATTTGAGTTGATAATTTTTTCTAGCCTATTCAACTTTTTTTTTTTTCCATTTACATAACCTATTCTGTTTTCTGAAGACGTATAATATTATACTTGACCAGCTGACCCCAAAATGTGAAGTGACCTCTTTGTGGACTGAGTGTAATGCATTTGCTCTTTAATTCATTTTTTACAGTGAGCTTGTGACTAAGAAGGCTTGTTGCTGATATGGTCCCTGTTTCTGTAAGAATGAGCTCCAAGTAATTACAATTTCATGAATTCATTCCTGCTGTTAGCTTCATAGTGGTGTTAAATGAGCTGAGGCTTGACACAGGATAGATATTCCCTACATAGTTTGACGAATTAATTGTAGGAAGTATGGAATGTTGTTGATTTGGTGTCTCCTCGTATATGCTAAATCTCGTGATAAAGTTGA
Organism: Beta lomatogona; assembly: GCA_947646795.1. NCBI lineage: Eukaryota > Viridiplantae > Streptophyta > Magnoliopsida > Caryophyllales > Amaranthaceae > Beta > Beta lomatogona. Next base: position 92,510 of record CANSNZ010000336.1, on the reverse strand, counting down.
GGCTCTCAAGTTCCTGAATCTCATTCTGGGAGATGATATTAGCTTCCCATGCTAACCGGAGAGAGGGGACATCAATCACTAACAAGTAATCCAGATTTCAGGAGAAAGACAACAAACACACAAATAGTTCATATAGATGCAGGCCTAGTTCCTTGAGTATAGCCATTTATGATTCAGCATTAGTCCTGCACTGAAGAGATTATCCTTCTTAAATTCATGCTGTCTTCCTAGCCTGCTTAGGATGCGAGATAGGGAAAGAACACCCGTATCAGTTTATGGCGTAACTCATTGATGAACTCTCATTATATAACATATTCTTATTTGTTTTTGCATATTTTTGCTCATCTAGAATTATCTTTTTCTTTCCTTTTCTGGATATTGGTTTAAATGTCATGTGCAGGAGGCAAGTGAAGCTCCAGATGAAATCCAATTGTTTCAAGAGCTGGTAGCTAACCTTAACAATCAAATTAGTGGGTTTCAGGTAAAGTGACTGTATGGCTTATAGAAAGAATCTTCAATACTTCATTGTAGCTATACTATGTCTTAGTATCAAAATCTATACCGAGGTTTTCTGCAGAAGGCAAAAATTACGCGTTCCTTCCTTTTCCTGATTAATAACTTCATATCTTGACAAATTAACAGTCTAGTTTATAAATTTTGATTCTTTTGATCCATGTTTTAAGATAATATAAAGGTTGAATTTGGTGGAAGGTTAAATGCTTGATGTTGGACATTTTCCGTTTTATGTTGAATCCTTGGTCGCACTTTTAGAGTTTTGAGACACATGCAAATTTGTAGAGGGATAGGCGTCTTTTCTATTGCATCATGAGTGGGATGCATTAAAAAAGAATGCAAACTACATGGCTTTACTGGCATGAATGTTTTCTACCTTGATACTTCAAACTCAGGGGGTGTAAGTTTCTTGAAGAGGATTAGATCCGAAGTCCTATTAATGCAACTGAAATTGCTCAGATTTGTTCGGTCTGGACTATATCTCATCGAATGCTTAACTTAACTTTTAGAAATCCGTCAAGTGTGAGTTATTATGAACTTTCAAGGAGGTTGAATTTTGAAAGTTCTAACAATTTGGTTTTACGCGGGACAACTAGTTTCTTTAAACCTTTGGGTAAAGGCCCTCACTGTGATCCTGCTAGGTCGTCACCCAGGATAACACGCCTTAACATTACCCGATTGTGGTGTCAATTGAGCAAGGATTTCTAGGCTCCAGGCAGGGGAGATCAAGGAAGAACTTTCGAAGTTAGAACTAAGTTGCTTATTGGAACTTAGAGCATAAGTTTCTCATATTAAATTAGAAGAGTTGGGCATCTAGGATGTATGGACATTTTGTAGAGTTGGGCATCTAAGATATATGAACAGTGTTTCTCTTCAAGAGACAAATTGGGTTTGAGAAAGAGTCAGAATTATCAAGTCTTAGGGTTATAAGTTGTGATATTGAATACAAGATAAGAATAGGAACAGAGTTGGTATTGTTATAGATGAAAAGGCTAATGAACGATGTAATTGAGGTATATAGGAAGGGAGATATGATTATGATGGTGAAGATTGTATGTGAATAAGTGATAGAGAAACTGTGAATAGTGCTGGCGCGTTTGCAATGGTTTTGAAAGTGTTTATGGCTGATTAGGATATAAAAGGAAGAATGAATGGGAAGAGACCATTTCAGATTTTGCAGTCTTTTGGCTAACAGGTGCGAATGCAATACCAATAAGTTTCTTCTTAGTAAGGAATACTAATATAGTAATATGTATAGCTCTCTAAATTGTAAGGTTATCTCATGGGAGTGTGTAGCTACTCAACTTAGAATTATAATGCTAAATGTTCGTATTAAGTTATGTTTAAGAAGGAATATATGTCAAGCAGCCAAGAAAAGGATGGTGGAGTCTAAAAGAAGTCAATGTTACCCGTTTTACTCATGGAGTGGTTAGAGAAGTCGATTGGAACTTGAAGGTGGAGTTTGACTCGACTTCAGCAAAAATGGAAAACTGTATATCTAAGTGGCCAAAAAGGTTATCAGAGAACCTACGGGAGAAACACCGGTACGTAAGGATACAATATGGTATGGATGGTGAACAAGAAATCAGAAAGATAGCTGCAAGAAAACCAGTGTTTGAACAAAGATCTCTGAAAGGTGAAGTGTTTGAAGGATAAAATCCCAAGGTTTCTGGTCTAGGATTGAGAGAATGCTTTCACGAGTTGTTAATGGAAGTGATACGAGTGTGAACAAGACATAGTTGTTGAGGAACGAGCAATCAAGCGGATTATAGGTGAAGAATTCATAAATAGAGGTATAGGAGGCATTAAAGAGAATAAAACTGGGGGAGTAGTTGGCCTAGATGTTATTCCTATTGAGGCTTGAAAATGTGTGGGGAAGATTAGTATTGATTGGTTAACGAACTTTTTAACAAGTTTTGGAGGACAAATAAGATACCACAATATTGGAGATATAAGGTGTTGGTACCATTTTAGGAACAAAGGGGATGCTCGAGATTACTCAAATTATCAGAAAATAAAGCTTAGCTCTCATACTATATGTGGCAGATAGTGAGAATATAGACTACGGAAATGTAAATCCAATTTGGGTTTATCCTGGGAAGATTAAACCATTGGAGTCCTACACCTTATAAACAATATGATGGAATGTTACCGAGGTGAGGAAGAAAGATCTGTTCATGAGTTACATTGACCTAAAGAACTAAAGAAGGCTTATTATAAGGTGCCGAGAGCATGCTTTGGCGGGTGATATCAAAGAAATACATATCATGAAAATATATTCACTTTGTTGAATCGAAGGTGAAAGCAAGTGTCAGAACTTGTGGAGGATTAACAAAGAATTCCCCTACTAAGATTGGACTACACTTGGGATCTGCATCAAAATCATTTTCTTTTCGTAATAGTAGATGAATTTGCTTGGCTATCTAGGATGCGATTTTATGGTGTATGTTGTTTCCGGATGGCTTGTGCCGGTGGACAAAATTTGGACAGTGTATGTCCGCCACACTAATCTACATACATCATGTTTGATTTCTTATTTTTCAATTGGTTAGGGTAAAATTAGCAAACAACTAGTAAAATAATAGGAAAATGATATTTGCAGCTTGCATATTAAGGAATAACTAAGAACTAGTAACATCAATCGACGTGTGATTTTGTCATAAATTCCTAAGTTAGTACCATTTAATTAGAAAATATATTGAATTCTTATTGTTATCCCTTAGAACTACATATAATAACAATTAAAAAAAAAAGGAAAATTTGCCAAAAAAAAACTTTTTAAAGGTTGAATTTTGCAAAAAAAAAAAAAAAAAAAAAAAAAACCTTTTAAAACATTATTTGCAAAAACAAACCACAAACTTAATTTTCTTTGCAAAATGAAACATTTTCCCATTTTCCAATGTGGTTTTTGAGATGCATAAGGGTGGCCCTTCTATCTTCCTTTAACCCCATGTTTCCAATAACTGCAACACCACCCCTATGCATCTCAAAAACCACACCGGAAAATGGGAATAGGTTTCATCCTGCAAAAAAAAAAATTAAGTTTGTGGTTTGTTGTTGCAAAGAATGCTTTAAAAGGTTTTTTTGGCAAAATTGAACCTTTAAAAGGTTTTTTTTGACAAATTTTCCAAAAAAAAAAAACCTAGCAGCCGCAGCAAAGTATTTGGTTAAGTGCTGCTCCTTCCAAATTCTATTATTGGATTGAGATCAAAGCCTTGTTTTATCAAGTTCCTCATCATTGAGATCAACTTGAAGTCTACGTGAACTTCACTGATTTATAGTGTCCGCACAAGTGGATCAGTCTCCAGTTGAATGATTTATGCAAGTAGGCACAAGGTGGGTCGCTGGTGTGGGTTATGGAGTGGTTATGTGATGGTGCATAAATCATTTCATTTTGACTTTATGGTGCAAAATCAGGTTCAAATAATCAGAACTTGTGGAGTGTCTTTGTTTTTGGATATAAGCAAGATGTGAGGAAGGGTAAGGCCGTAAGGGAATAATTTACCTATCATGTGCAAGGCCTGGAGAATGAGGGGATGGCTTGGCTGGAGTCCGGTGGATTGAGGAGGCAACAGGGGAAGAGGAAGGAGCACTGTTGGTGACTGAACAAGGCAAATGGGGATGGACGGGGTAACTAGGGATGAACAGAGAAGGCAGCAGGGATCTAGGACGTGTAGGGGGATAGGTTCATGGCTAGGCTGCAGTAGGAGGCTGGGTCATGGCTTGGCAGGGGAGGGAAAGGGAAAGTAGAGGGAGCTAGGAGCCTAGGATGGTTAAGGGGATAGGGTCGTGGCTAGTTCTAATGCACAAGCCTCAAGATTCAAATGCAAAGATATGGCTAGATCCTTGCGCACTGGATTGTATCACACGCATTGATGCCATCACAAATAGCAGTAATTGCAACACATATACACTTGACTGCTTTGTTATACTAGATGAATGCATTGCCAAAACCCTTCACCTTAAAAAAAAAAAATCCCCTATTCCTCAAGGGATGTCAGTCATGTCACATAAGGAGTAACCCCATCAGGTTCATCAGTTTTCTCAAAATAACTCTTCAGCATTTTTCTTATCTTCATCCAAATTCAGCAAGTGATGGAGCACAATAGAACCAAGACTGCATTCCTTCCCCATACTCTCTAATTGAACCATGATGACAGAAAACATCAAAGAACTAAAAATAGACTAATATTGGGAACAAATCAATCCGAAAGCAAACCACAAACAAACAACAGCACTTGCTTATGCAAAAGAAAACCGGAAAGAGAGGAGATAAGATAGACCATGCTAAACTTACAGATTAGTAGATACTAGAAGATTAAGATAGAAACTTCTGCAAATGGGATCTTAATCAGGGCCACAGTCAGCTCTTGGGCACCTGAAATTTGACTCATTGGCAACCCAAGGAGCTAAGTAGCCACACCGGCGAGCTGTCGTTGCTTAAACGGCCATATCTGGCTGAGAGAAAAGGAGGGTAGTTGGGAGCTTTTTGAAATTCAGTATGGGGGTAGCATTGTTGAGAAAAGAAAGAGGAAGTTGTTGATATCTATTTGTTGGGGTTATTAGTGTGAAGTGTTCCTTTTCATATTTCCAATAGAATTCTCGTTAGCTTCTGGAATGAACAGGATGATAAACTTCTATATACAGTATGAGATAAACCAACAAGCATTGCACAATTTTAATTTTGAAATGTAAATATACAGTTGAAATTGTTAAAATGTACTAAAATAGTGTAATATTCCTTTTTCTCATTCGCTTTTATTTATGTTATGTGATGGTGGTGTGACCTTGTTTATATTTAGTATGAAGTCAAAGTTCTTGAATACATAGTCGAATAATATGTAAATTGTGAAAGCTTAGAAGTGACTTATGGCAAGGGACATAAGTACTAAACCTCAAGTCTCCTCTAGGTCTAGGGGGTTCTTTATGATCGTGAGGGGTGTGTAGCAATTTTATTAGGTGAAATGAGTTAGCTTAAAGGGAAGAAAAAAAAAAAGGAATATCACCAATTTATCTAGATGGGTAAGTTTAACATTCTAAACTTGTTTGTTCTTAGATGCCTTTTTGTTTCATATGTTTTGTTCGACTTGCACGGAGTTCTTTACATTACTTGCTATTCTCATATCTATTCACTTTGTTTTACTTGTGAATCAACACAGGCCGTAGTTTCTGAACTGTGGTATGTAGAGGAACTCGATGTGCTTGCTCTTGCAATAAATGGAAGAATGAAGGTTCGCAGATTTCAACTCAGCTGCTCGAAAGCTTGAGATTCCTGAACCTAAAGACAACCATGTGATCTATGCTTAGCAACTTTTTCTTCAGAGCTTTGGTCACAATTTCTAAAATAAGGATGTACATATCGCGGGTTGTAACAGTATCTGGTATTTAATTTTGTAAATCTGTGATTATAATTTTCCTGCGGAGAAATCTACTAGTACGGTTGTTAGCCATTTTGTCATTGGCTAGTGTTGAACATCAATTTGTGCCAAAATTCTCCGTAAATATAGCATAGCAACATTTATTTTTCTCCTCTCTGTAGGGACCAATTTTATGTATAGTGAACAGCAATGTATGTCGGGTGAATGCTGACTAAAACAAATTTTACAAAAGACTCCTTTCGTTTCTTTTTGTTCTTTCTATTTGGATTTTTTTATGAGAGGAAATTAGTACAAGTAGGAAGAATTTTATGAAATAGATGGAGTAATTTTTAGCATACTTTTTCTATTACTACAGCATACTGTTTATGATGTATTGTTACATCGATATCATATTGTATATCATGCTGAGTATGGGCTAGATGAGACTTTCCTAAGAAGTAATAGTTGGTCTCTAAAAAAAAAGACAGTCTCATTTGAGAAAGAATCTCTTACTTGAACAATAATGTGAACAAAAAGTGATTTATTTTTTTCTAAGGTAAATATTGAGATTGTCTCATTTGAGAAACTTTATCTTGTGGGTAGGACACTAGGACCTCAACTTTCTAGTATTAGAGACTCGAGAAGAGATGTATGAATCACTTGGCCATCTTAGGAAATGTAGTATAATAGTACACTTGGACAGTTGAAATTAGATAATGTGTGTATTGCAAAGTGCTTGAAAACTGCTTCAAACTATTTATTATAGTTTTACTACCATATAGAAGTAGTTTTTAAAATTAATAACAACGTACTTTTATTCTTCATGTTTAGCCCCGTATATGTATTTGATAGATAACAATACAGTTTTTGCAAGAAGGGTAAAAATTTGTAAGAATTAGTCCATGCATTACAGTAGGTATAGCCTATAGGGACTATAGGAGTCAGTATTATAGCACTTTGTAAGAATTACTTCATGCATTACAGTTGGAATATGTAATTATTCCATGCATTACAGTAAGTATATGTGACGAGAGGATTTTGTATTTCAACAGGTTCTCTATCATATCAGGTCTTTTTTATTAAGATATATACTCCAACCCTACCCGGCTACCCACCATTGTTCAAGACAAGCTTTTGTTAGACTGGACACATAATAGTTAGTTTTTTCGTCATAAAGTATGTATGAGCAAATGAAGCTCATGTTAATTTTAGTTTGTTTTTGTTTTTGTTTGGTCGTATTAGCATTATGATGTACTCCCGTTTTTTAATTAATGCAAATTCAGTAAGTAAGGTAATAATAGTACGAATTTGTAAAAATTACTCCACAGGCAATAGTAGGTAGGGTTGTTCAAAGACCAGGGTCGGACCTGAATTTGGACCGGGCCGGAACGGACCGAAGATTCCGGTCCGGTCCTCGGTCCGAAGAAAATCCCGATTCCGGGTTCCTGCCCGGTCCGGACCGGTGGACCGGAATTTATGATTTTTTAGTAAAACAAAAAAGTTTATATGTTAAAAAGTTTAAAAAGTAGTAAAAAGTTAGAAATTTAGAAACCTACTATTTATAAACTTTAGAAATATTATTATTAAAATTTTAATATATCTAATTTATAAATATTTTTAAATCAAATTAAAAATATTTTTTTTAAAAAAATAAAGATTCCGGTCCAACAGGTCCAAGACCGGACCGGACCGGAAAAATTCAGGTCCAGACCGGACCGGACCGGAATTTTTCCTGTCCGGTCTAGGTCCAAATTTTTTTCCAGATTCAGGTCCACCGGTCCAGTCAGTTCGGTCCTGGACCGGTGAACACCCCTTAGTAGGCATAGAAGTCAGTATGTATTTGTTCAAGCTTGTGCATTGCATGGGTTAAAAGACTAATAATGTAAAAAGTCATAATCCTAATTGTACTACTTCTATAAAATTATAAATAAGCCTACCCATGTATCAAATTGTTATTTTGATTAGTTTATCAATATATATTGTTTAATAAGTATCTTAGCTCTAATATTTTCATGTGCATGACATGAGAGAATCATTTACCTATTTTTTTTTTTTTAAATTTTGTACTTCCTGCGTTCTTTATTAATTGCAACATTTGAGTTTTAACGCTTTCCAATTCACAACTTTAACCATTGATATCTTTAATTACCTTTTAGTAAAAAATATAAAAAGTTGATATATTGAAAGTACATATCAAGACGAATCTAACGAGACTACACGTAACTATATTTTTCCGTACTTATAAGTCACAACTGATGGTGTTAACGAGGTTCATGTTATTATTTGTATAGTTCATGTCATTCTTGTTGAAGTGTATGTCCTTACGCATGTCACACAATAAGTTATGGTGTAAACACCCAAGACGCACTCAACATTAAATGTTTTTGTTGTTTATTATTGGAAACTTGACAACTATTTTTGAGACATCTAGAAGGAAAATTCGACAACTAAAATGGGAGTGAGGGAATATTTGAGAAAATTATAATAAGTTGAAATCTTGCAAATATATATCGAGAATCGAGATATATCCAACAACATATTACATGCTAAAATTTGTATTATATATCAGTGGCAAATTTTTGATAAAAAAACACATAAATAATGCAAAATTCAAAACCAACCATCAACCAAGTATTTTGGAAAGTGGAAACCCATTTTGTGCCCGCTTTCGTTCCTTATTCATTATACGAACTGGTATGATGCTGCCACCTGCCAGGTCGACTTCATGTCATTTGTGTCTCAGTGAGGTCTCACCTCTTACCTCACCCATCTCTTTCGGTACTCAAGTACTCAACCATTCCCCACCTACCGACCTCAATTTTTTCTTTTTTCTATTTGGTAATAAGTACTCTCATAGTCTCATGAACTCGATTCTCAAGTATTTTCCCAATTTTTTTGTTTACATGTTATTTTGACCTAAAAAGTTTATGATACTAATATGAGTATAAAAATTTAATGGCCCAAAATAATTTAACTAATGTAACAACCTCCTCCTAAAAGTTTTAAAGTTTATACCATACACACATATACTTGATGTACTGTTCATCCAAGATTATTGTTTCAATTATTTGTTATTTGAATGTGCAAGGAGATATTAATTACATTAAAAGTTAGGAAAAGAATAAGTAGAATCTCGTCGAAATTGAAATTGCATAATGCAAACCTTTATCATTAGGTCAAACGTTTATCTAGGGCGTGTTCAGCCCATCTTTTGAGATAGTTTTCAAGTAGCTTTTAGGTAGTTTTTAGCTTATGAAAAATTATTTTAGTGCTCGGCAAAGTAGCTTTTGGAGATATATAGCTCTTGCCAAAAGCTAAGATTATTATCCTTTGAGATAAATTTTAAGTAGCTTATGAAAAATTATTTTAGTGTTCAGCGAAGTAGCTTTTGGAGGTAGTTGTTGCCAAAAGCTAAGATTATTATCGTTTGGGTAGCTTTTGTCAAAAGCTACCATTTTTGCATATTTATCTACCCATTAAAATTTGTCCACAACTATATTTTACCAAACACTTTTACTTCAGACAGCTAACTTTACAACTAAAAGCTAATAGTTACCTCTACAATTAAAATCTCACAGCTCACAGCTGAAAGCTAAACAAGGTTACGGCTAACAACTATTTTTGTCGAACGTACCCTTAGGCTATGTTTAGTTCACCTGAAATTTTCTGATCTGAACTGATCTGATCTGATCTGAACTTATTTTTTCTGATCTGATATGATCTGAACTGATCTGATCTGATCTGAACTTATCTTTTAAAAAACATATTATTACTAATATTATTATTACTTTGTATTTCATTACTAGTATTACTATTACTATCATTTTATTACTATGCACAACTTTCAATAATAATAATAATAATAATAATAATAATAATAATATAAATAATATTATAATAATAATAATAACAATAATAACAATAATAACAATAATAATAATATAATAATAATAATAATAATAATAATAATAATAATTATTATTATTATTATTATTATTATTATTATTATTATAGCATAATTAGTCTTTTTTTTTTTAAAAGAGCACATTAGTATATGAGCATACAATTAAAAATAAAAGACTAAGGACTCTTGGGTCCAATGGTATTGCTTCTTACCTCCCACATGGGAGACCAATGTCCAAATCTTGGTGGAAGCATATATTTCAATATTATTGTGGGTGGGGGAGGGGGTTAGGGCTTGTTGGGTCTCTAGGTGAGTGACCCTATGCGAGGGCAGCTCAGAGAAAATTCATCTTACCACGGGATTCCCAAAAGGGGCCCAAAAAAATTAAAAATAAAAGAACACTCATATTCAAGGTCCATTAATAATAAGAATTTAGGTAGTAATGAAAAGAACATATAATGATATTAAAAAAAGAACATATACTGAAAATAGCATACAAGATCTATTTAAAGAACACATTTTAAAAATAAACGATAGATGTTATTTTTATATTGATGACATGTTTGGATTTAAGTAACAACATGTTCTTTGTTATATCAATAAATTGTTCTTTTTTATTATAAATAAACCTATAAATATATATAATCATAGAATCTTGAACAAAATGGTTAAATATTCTTCTTATATCGTTGTCTTGTTCTATATAAACTTTGTTTTTAAAGATAAGTTGAAATCGTTTGTAGGGAAAATTTTGAACGTGATGACAACAACATTAGGTTATCCCATGCTACTCATGTTTTATATAAACTAGTAATATATAATTTATATTATTCTACCAAAATTGTTTTAAAAAATAAACATCATATACTATTGTCATGTTCGTTACATGTACAACATCAAAAAGAACATCACATATCAAAATTATTAATTAGAATAAATATAAAAACACTTACAAATGCCAAAAGAATATTCTTTTTCTTGAACACAAATAACTTCAAATAGTGATATCAATGACATTTATAATAATAGCAACGACATTAATAATAATTACCAATATTAAAAATTAATAAGTACAACAACGACAATAATAATAATCTTTTTGAACAAATGTACTAGTAAATAGTAATATTCATAGTAATAGTAATTGTATAAAGTAATAATAATAATAATAATAATAATAATAATAATAATAATAACAACAACAACAACAACAACAATAATAATAATTATTACAATAACAATAATAGCATTAGTAATACTAATAATCATAATAATCATGATGATAATAATAATATTAATAATAAGTTTTTAAATATAAGCATAATCTAAACTTATCTGATCTGATCTGAACTTATTTTTTCTGATCTGATCTGATTTGAAATAAGCAAAAATAAGGTGAACTGAACATAGCCTTAATCGGAGTTGGTCCCACTTACATTTAATGATAATAACGTCACTTTCACATGACATATTTGGCCTTGCTTTTTCAATCTTTATCATCCTCAAATTTTGCGTTTTCCTCTCTGAGCTAAAATCCCAAGCTTTACTCTTTCCGTATTCTCAAGTAAAAACTCGTAGATTTGCATTTAGCCAGAAAATTTTGAGCTGAAAAATGGGAGGAAGTGGGGGAGCTACTTTTATCAAGGTGCTGCTTCAGAACTTTGATGTTCTTGCTGGGTTTGTCCCTCTCTCTCTCCTCAATTTTTTCTCCTCTATTTTACCATGAAATTTCTACTATTTACTATGATCTTTTAGTAATTCTGGCGACCCATTATTTTATTTTATCATTTTCTTGCTTTAATTCATGGATTTTTTGTCAATTGTGTGAATATGGTATGTGTACCAAATTATTGAGTTAATTTATTAAATTTGGCAACTTTTTGATGAACTCCATCAATAACCTCATTGTTTTGCTCAGATTTATGTATTTTCTGTTTAATTGTCATGTGCTCAGCAAATTAAGTTGGGTTTTTCATTAGGGTTGTTGATTTTATTTATTTCTTTTTTTGCTCTTTTTTTGGGCTGTGTTTGGTATCTAAATAAGGGTATTTATGTTTGTTGCAGGCCGGTGGTTAGTCTTGTTTATCCCCTGTAAGTAAATTCCAGAAGCTCTCTCTTTCTTTTCCTTCTAACTTGTTCATGCCTTTTTTATTTTTCATGTTGTGCCTTAGATTTAAGTGCTTATATCAATTGTGAATGTTAATTAGATGGAATTGGAAATATGTATTTACTGATTTGTGTTCATTTATCAAATTTATGATTAGCTATATGAGATCATAAAGATGGTAAACACAAAATAATTTTCCTGGTTTTGAGCATTCAGATTTCAGACATGATAATCACAATCGTGCGATTTCAATTCAGGCCTAAAATTTCTGATAAGTTTAATTGCACATATGTACGTCTTACGACTACATGTATGATGTATCTGACATGGGTTCCTGAGTCCAAGTTGGTTCAACAAGTCAAACTAGTAGAAAAGTAGAAAACTCAACAAATTTCTGTGTACTTTATGTTTATATTGACAATGTAGAAGTTAGTTTATATGTATAAGAGATCGTTGTTTGCAATATCTGGCAGGTATGCATCAATCAAAGCTATTGAGAGCAAGTCCCCTATTGATGACCAGCAATGGCTCACTTATTGGATTCTATATTCCATGATCACTCTTTTTGAGCTCACATTTGCAAAAGCTATTGAATGGTAAGATTCCCTAGCCTTGGTCTCTATGTGTTTATGCTAAATTTGTTTTAGGGTATTTCTTTTGATGCCATACTATAAGAAGATATGTTGGTGAGATTAACCGTTTTTAACCAAGCCATTAATCTACTTTGCTTTTGTTCGTTGGATTAATCTGGTCCTTCCCATGGAAACTGGAAACAGTTGGTTTCCGTTGATAGTTGCGAATATTTTTTGTATTCACTATGAGTACAATTTTAGTCTTCTTTGTAATGATCATCTTTGTCAATTTTTCTATTTACTTTCTGAAGGAAGGAGTATAAGATCCTTGAGAAGTATCTTCTACTCCTTCCGTCCTTTTTTTTATTGTTACACTTGGTATTTTGGCTAAATGGAGATCTTTCTCAAGCAACAAAATCCACAAGTCATCAACAGAAGCCCAAGTCTTACCACATAAAATTACAGAAAGCGGTCCGTGTTTAGGGAACAAATTTCATATATCATGAGCTAAAATATAGTTTGGTTAGGGAAATTATACTTATCGTAAAGGAACATTTTCTAGTAACTGTCTTATGATATACCCGTTTTTGAAACCTATTCAAATATTCATCATCAGTGCAAGCCATCTTCCCTCATTTTGTTGGTGAACTATATTTCTAGTGTGCAGTTCCTACTTAGCATATGACAGATATGTTGCTCTTGGACTACTGCATGTATAATGGCTTGTACACTCAAAGGTAGACCAAAAATCAATGAGACTCATGCAATGGCTAGGTCTTGCACCTTACCCTGACTTCTTAAATTAATTAACGCAGGTTAAGAAATTACAGGATACATGAGATGCTGTAAAGTGGATCATACCATGATATCCTGATGATTATGTCTGAAGATGAGCTGAAATGACTTACACTGTACTTGCTGAACTTATTGCATACGTATCTGCAGGATTCCTATCTGGTCGTATGCTAAGCTGATTGCGACTTGCTGGCTAGTCATACCTTACTTTAATGGGGCTGCATATGTTTATGAGCATTTTGTGAGACCTACATTTGTTAGTGCCCAGAATCGTACGCTTAATGTCTGGTATGTCCCGAGGAAGAAGGATGTTTTTAGTAAGAAAGATGACATTATAACAGCAGCCGAGAAATACATCCAGGAGAATGGAACAGATGCTTTTCGAGGTCTAATTGACAAGGTAAATACACCACAATCGATAATATCTGATCTTAGACTCCTAGTTGTGTAGATTGACCCACACTAACCTTGAAGATCAAGCACAATCAAGGCATTAATTGACTTTTCTTGGGAAGTTTACTATCTGATAATGTACATGTCTTGACTCATGAGGAAGTTTTTTAATGTGACTGCATTTCTTATATTTTCATAGGCTGATCAGAGAGGGACGAAGCACGGCATTTTTGAGAACGAGTACCACTACTGAGAACTGCAATCTGGTGATCGCTCAGTCATGTAATTTCTTCTATGACCATAGTTTGATATCCACTTTTGGTAGATCACCGGCTTTTTGTCGCCTTGTAGTTTGTATGTCATGTTTCTGATGTAATTATCATGGCCTCGCATCTTAGTTTTTAGCTAGTTAAGTTTACTGCACGGTACATCCCTATGTGTCTAGATCTGTCTGGAACTACTCAGAGCAGCCTAACAGAGAAAAAAGGGGGGAAGGGGGTGTTTCCTCCGATTACTAGTGTTGTCTTTTTTGCTTCTGCTGTCTTGCCTGTCTAACACTTATGTAGCTGATATGTTATCGCGTAATGTTATCCTTGATCGTTTCTACCATCTCTCTCTAAAAGTACTTTTGTTGCTTTGTTATCTACTCTAATTTTCTCTCTCAATCGATACTCCGCAAGAGGTTGGCCAATGGGCTGGGGCAACTTGGTAACAACCTTTACTAGGCTGGAAACCGGACCACCTGCTCCAGGACCGGTCAACCTAGTGGCAAGTTAGGCTTGAGCTTCATACCCCCCAGCCCATTTCAACCAGGCCCACCTTGACTCACCCCGATTAACCGCTTATGTTAATCAAACTTCTTGAAAATGCCTTTTATTTGACCCACTAAGACCAACTCGGTTCCCGGCCTAGCCCTATTTAAACTTGGTGGAAGGTTGGTCCTATGTCTGGTTTTCCCATTCTGGGCTGGTCCACCCAGTGCCACAACCTCTAATACTCTCATGTCTTTTAGAGCTTCTTCCTTGTCTTTTTATTTCAGTCACTATTAGTGTTGCTATCTGATGTTCTTTTCTCTATTTGATTTTTGCTTTCTTGAGTTGACATTTACTTTACAGTCTTATTTATTCTTGCTTAAGGTCTTGGACGTTTACAGATTCTTAGTTTTTTTTATCTTTCTTTAAACTTATGATTATGACCATATCCCACACAGAAGCTTTGAGAAGCAATTCAGATATCTTTCTTATTTATCTCCGCAAAGTGGGGTCATCTCTGATTGAGCCGTGATAGTATATCAAACATAACTATGATGGTACTCCTCTAAGCTCCATTTCACCAACTTTTTGGAAATTAAATGTCTCAAACTACACATCAAGTTCGTATAATTACAAAAACCTTTTTTTTGTCAAATTAGGAATAGTTTGAAAGAACTAGAAGACAACGTAGCATGCAGAAGCATATGTAGTTGTAGTTGTTTGATCACAAAACTTACCTAATCTGCTTTTTACCCGTTAAAACTAGCCTGAAATTGCAAATCTGATCCAATTAGAATGGCCAGATAGGCCTTTCAGCAATTTCAAGAACTTGCAACAACCAATTATTACTTTCTCTCAAAGGAACCAACCAACATGTTGGCTTACCTTTTGTTTCAAAAATTCACTAGTTATTGGCAAGGGTGAGATCCCTTGGCATTATGTGTCTTACATTTAGAAAGCAACGAACAATTGTTATGATGTATTTGTATGTGGTACTCCCTCCCTTTCTTTTTAATCTATACACTTTCCTTTTTGGTCTGTTTCTTTTTAATCTGAACACTATTGCCTTTTCTATTTTTGGGAACATGTCACATCTACTTTATCATCTTTTTCCACCCATGTTTTCCACTTTTTGATATCTTAACACACCTTTTAGTTTCTCTTTTTCACTTTTTAATTTCTCTCTCCACCTTTTCAGTTTATCTCTCATACTTTTGCACTTTCTTCTTGGTTTTCTCCCAAAGTGGAGTGAGTAAATTAAAATGAAACGGAGGGAGTATCATTTTGGAATAAAAAAAATGTAAGTAAAAAGTACATAATAAGTCATTTACGCATATTATTCATCTAAATCACATTCCTTACAAAAGGCGCAAAGCTTAACTTGGTATATGGCAAAGTTACTTTTTAATCTACTTCTTAATACTTGTATAGATGGGTTCAATAGTTTTTTATTCTTCTACTGGCTTCCTTATTAAAACCAAGTGACTATTAGGCTTCTTTGAAAAGATAGTAGAATGTGTCGGTTTTTGGGATTATGTGCTGAGGGACAAGGTAACTCAAGAAGTTCGTGAGCATGGACGAGGTGATGATAGTTTTTCATGGTTAGGACGTAAGTTTTCCGGTTTTGCAAACCGGTGGTGCGTTCGAGAGCTCAACTTGTTTAGCTCTTTTTTTAGCTTGGCATTGATCTTCATGGTCTTTGCCTTGAAAACTTCAAATTTGAAGGCGGCACCTCAGTTACATCTGAGGGTTTACAGCACGCCCACTCATTTGCGTTTCTCCTACCTTCTGGAGAAACCTGAAATACTCTCTAGCGAGAGTAATGAGTCACAACGGAACGTGACTCGTATAAAGATCATGAGCCTAGAATCCCAAGCGATAGCCGGTTGTTGGGATTGCTCATGCGGCGAGATGCGACGCTCGCCATTGGTTTGTTGTCCGGCCCACAAACGTCATCCGCTTCTTCTACCTAATCCATCAGCCATCCGAGGTTTGAATCTACAATCGCAAGTTATGACCGGCGACGCCCCCCCCCTTCCTACGCGACTTTTAATTAGTTTTACTCATTTTGTTTTTAGATGGAATGTACGAGTTCATAAAGCTCATCTAGGTTCATTTGTTTGGTTTAGCTTTGGATGTAATAGCATTAGTATGTACTTCCGCTTTTAATTAATGCACGATTTGTCGTTGTAAAAAAAAAAAAAGATACATTCAACATTTTTATTCTCTCAAAAACTAAGCTTCAATCACAAGTCACAAGTCACAAGTCATAGGAGTAAGATTTAAGTGATAACTAGACCTCTTTACTCCCACAATGATCTTCAGCATCACAACTCAAGAAACAAATACTTTCTTGGTCATCATCGGTCGCTATGCTGACTTGCTAAGGAGTCCAAAAAGTAGATGAACTTCCATCTTGGAACAGATATCTGTGACTAAGATTTATCGTTCACTGCCCCTAATTTTTACCAAATTGAACTGATTATTGCGTATTAAATTGATTTTTACATATAGAAGTTCGCAATTAGTGATACATATTGATTCCTATGAATCAAGCTAAGTTTTGTTTCCCCCTCAAAAAAACAACTTTTTTTTATTTATTAAAATTGGTTTTAACTGTGAAATCTTATATTTTGCACATTGGCTAATGTTTGTCATATGTAGTTTCTTTTCCTCGGTGAAGAGTGTGTGTCATATGTAGTTTACTGCATTTCACTTATCAAACTTGATTAGTATTGATAAAAGCTTAATGCTGCTAGTTAAAACTTATTTCTGTCGGTAAGACTTATTTTTATTGAATTTTAATGTAAAAGTTGTGCAAAAGAAGCATTTTTGAGGTAGTATTAGGATTTAGGATTAGCTTTTAAAAGGAGATTGTAGCTCATCTTTTGTTCTTTTGTTTATCTAACACCTAGTTAAACACTATTTATTTTGTCTGATAGTTGGGAGCTAATCTATAACCTCTAACAACTAGTACAAGTGTACAACAACTAACTACCACAACTAATATGTTGACTGTTGTCATTTTGTTATGCAAATAGATCAAGTGTGTCCGAAATTCACTAGAAAATAGCAATGTTTTACCATCCCAAAAGTACATTCAGCTTGAGAAGTCATCCAATTAATTTTCTTTTTTCAGTCAGCTTCAACTGGATTCTATATAGTGCTTATAAAGTATTTTGATAGCTATAGGTCGATTGTCAAAAATAATTTCAAGTTTTGTTGAAAAACGCCGTCTTTAAGGTGATTTCTAACACATTACTCGAGTGGACATGCATTTCCAACAAGCGAAGAAGCCAAGAGAATAAAGTCATAAACTAATCAAATACAACTAAACAACAGAAGTTTCTTATGAGAAAACAAATGTTCCATTGATATTATACGTTTATCACCGATGCGAACATGGTTATGACTTGTGATAAGGAAACCATAAAACAGGGCAGGGTCTTCAATTCTCTTGTTTCACTGAAGAAACCGAGTGACCTGTGTTTATGATCCAGAGTCCGTAACACATCAGTCTACACTCTTCTCCTCCTCAGGATCAGCTACATCAGAATCAAGGGATTCTGACAGAACTTGCTGAGCTTCAGAGAGCGCAGATTCCTTCTCGTCAGCAGCATATAGTATCTTCTTGATCGCAACAGCCATCTGCAGTGGGTAACAACAGCAGCAGTCATGTTACAGTTTGTCAAATCAAAAGCATAAGAAGTTTTACATAGATCCCCAATCTTGTGAATCTTACGCATACAAATTCTTATATACTATACACCGCACCATTAGTTGGTTGGATGTGAGTCACTAATTAACATCTACAGGGTTACTGGCAATGCATATATACGTTAGTAATAAGAATTACTAAGGTTGCAATGAGGCCTACTTTATATATAGACTATAGAGATAGGTGACATGGAGTTAAACTAATAACGCATATAGGGTTACTCATAATACCGTGCCATCATTTGAGCGTGCAACACATCACAATGGAAGAATATCTATCCTGATACCTATCCTGCAAAATTCTGTTCTTGGAATATTTTCCAGGGATATTGAATAGGAACAGACTTTTTTAAAAAACAATTATTCATCATCAATACACGCAAGGCCACCCGACTCACTTCGAGAAATCACAATGAATTGTGTGCTCCCAAAAATAATAACAAAAGTTAAACAAAACACTTCATTCCAGTTGACTCAAGTCATTCAACAGTGAGATGACCATAGAAGCCATCACTTTCACGTTTCAAATCTGAAGTTGTGCCAAAGTTTTCCTGGAATGTTGTCAATTATAAGATGCATCGAGAGCGAGACCCATGGGGGAAGAGGGGGGACCTTGTATGCTAGTTTGTAGAAGTTTCCTCCTCAAATCCGCATCAAATGTAGCATGGAAATGCTACGCAAAACCTGATACTACATTTGCACCCTACATTTCTCCCATAATGGATAGAAGTTTAATAACATGATATATACGATGCATGAAAATTGAAAAGCAATCAATCAGTCTGTGCGACCATGAAGAAAGATTATGTTTTCTTTTCGCAGATTCTCACCGGCACATCAGAAGGCTGACAAAGTATTTCAATATCCCTCAATTTCCCGAAGTAGAAGTCTCTTTCTTTTTCCAGTAGGTCTACAGAAAGCTTTAGAGCAGTAATCTGCAGCAAGAAATCAATTTTTAAAAAAATGAAGCCAGAATGCAGCTTGATTGAATTGATTAAACTACTTGGACATAAAATGCATTTGAAGGTTTCCATAAGATGATTGCAGTTAAAACTAATGCTATTAGCCTATTACCTCCTGGGACAGAACCTGAATTTCTTCTGTATGGTCAACCCCAACATTAGGGGACTGTACCTTTTCTTGTTTGAGGCCTATAGGATAAGACATTGGTAAAACAAGAAGGGAGCACACTTAGTTATTAGACCAGGAAGAAAACTTTTATTGTGGTATGCGGAAAAGATAATAACCAGTAGTTTTCCTAGGACCAACTCTATCATCGGATCCACAATTTTGCATATTGTTTGCCTGCATGGACTTCGAATTCTTCTGCGAGGTCCGAGAAGGTCGGTCTTTACCACCCTTACATCTTCGTTCTACTGGGTCATAGTTCCTGCATTAAGTACAACAGAAGATATAGTACGCAATGAAACAGCTTGATAAAACTAGAAGCTCAACTAAGGGGAACAAAAGGACATAAATATATAAGATTGCATACTCATTCATAATTCCACCATGAATTGAATCACAATAGCGTTTCAACCACTGCAAAAGCTCCAAATTGTCTAAAGGGCGAGCTTTCACTAGCTTATTAACGTCGATATGCTGGCATCAAGCAACAGATCAGATATTACATAACTTTATAAGATGATTCAGAACTTGATATGCAAACTAATCTACAAGTTAGCTACATATAGCAAACGACTATACAATGTGGAAACTGGGAAGTCCTGGACCCGTATCACACCAACTACTTGGCAAATTTACTCATTACTGACCCATGAGAGTACAAAACTATCCACAAGAACATGTAAGTCCTCATTGGTTTCGCTTCCTTGGAAGCAAGAAGGGTCATCAGTCCTCAAAAGGGGGTATATTTAAACACAAAATCCACACATGAATATCCTCAACCCAAACGCATCAAGTATGTGCTGCAAATTTGAAAACTAGGCACAAGAAAATATAGGAGTTTAAATTTATATATTGTCCTTGTCAATTGCACATCATCATTTCCATTGAAACCCTCCTTTACTTTCAAGATAACAACAATTACGGAGAAGATGCTTAGAGGGTATACTTGGACTCATCGCTCCATCAGATTCTATTATATTGTGGCCAGTATCTGAGTTAGGCCCTAACATTCTAAGCAACTACTAACAACACAGCCAAGAGCGAGGGGCAAAAAGAGAAGGAACATAATACCCGTGAAAGTACAGAAGGTTCCAAAGGCTATATCACAGTCTAAACACCTCTGCGATAAACAAACAAACCCATCCACCCTCTCCCCCACCAGTAGCAATAAGAGAAGATAAATGAGAGATCAAGAGCCATTAGGAAGATTGTGAAGAATAAAAACGAGGAAGTTCTATTATTACCTTATCAATTTTTAACTTGTTGAAAACATCTTGCAAGACCTTATAGTTCTGAATAAAATCATATTCTGTCTTGGCATCAAAGTTTACCTACAACCAAAACTAATTCCAGTGAAGTAATACAAACAAGCTTTGGATAATAAAACTCACAACCAAAAAAATTCACACCTTGTGCATGGGAACAACTCCTGGAAAGGTCATATCCATCATTTGACATTGCACTGCACCAGATGCAGCCTATTCACCATAACATTAATTTAAAAACTAAAGATGTTACATGGAAAGAAAAAGGAAAGCTTGCAAATACATTCACATCATGGTATAAAGAATGCTGTCAACACTAAAGACAAAATCAACGGAAAGGGGCAACAACTCGTAATTGAAACCTTATATGGCCATAGGAAAGACATCTATGCCAACCGACTGTAACTGATTCTCACAATAAATTGGCAAAACAAGAAAACCATAATGAAATTTTCTATAATGATAATTTGTGTAGCTTCAATTAGAACAGGAAGTATGATGGAATACGAAGGCGAATGTGAATACTCTTAGAATTTACAGTTTCCATCTTGCAACCATGCTCCTGGTTACTCCTCATCTCCTGAGTACTCAACTCCAATAAAATTGTTTTAAGGAATGAATAAAGACCATACTACCCATCATTCAATTCACTAAATTCTCTATTTCTCCCAACTGAAGTTCAAACCATGATCTTGCTAATTATATTCACCACAAAGAAGATTTCTTCAACTAATCCTTCATATTAGTTTACTAAGAGCATGGGATAAGGATAATTGCCAAACTCTTGCAATTTCAAGGTCAAATTTTATGAACTTTGGCCATGAACTCTCACCATCATATAGGGAAAAAATAGTCACGTAAGATCATGTTTGATTCAGCTTAATGTCTAGATTTTAAATATCGAAATATATATTATTGGTACATAATTGAACATATAGATAGTCAAAGTAGTACATTAGAGACCGTAAAATTGCAAAAGTTGCAAGAACTATGGAATCGAGGAAGTACTTTATTTATATGATACAATAATGCTCCGAGTTAACTATTAAACCTTTTCCTTTACAATGCACAAAGATGTAATAATGTCTAGAAAAGGGTCATAATCATGGAAAAAGGCCTATGATTCAAATATTCATGATTATCAAATTAGTACATAAAAAATCAGTTTAAGGTTCCACATAACCCAGGTAAGGAAAATATTAAAATTTAAATTGCACTAAATTCCACAAAAAAAAAAAAAGATAGGCTAAATTGAAGAGTAAACTAACAGGAATTTTTGCTCACTCACAGAACTGGGTTACTAATACAGTATAGTATAGATTTATATAAATGGGCACATAACTATGCACATTCAAAAGAAATATGAATCAAAAAACTAAAAAATTATACCTCTTCAATTTTGGAAAGATTGAGTTGAAGACGATTATTGATCCATTGCAAAATCTCATTTCTGCCCACAAAATATGCACTGTCCATCATCCCTATATTCGACGCCATTTTTATTTTTCTCTCTCTCTCTTCCCAAAATGTACAATCTTGAAAAAGAATTAGATAGTAGTACAACCCAAATAGTGAATAAAAAATGAAAATTAATACGAAAGAGGAAATGTGGGTTGGAATTAAATAGAGGAAAGCTCGCACCTTTATTGGGATGAACGTTAATAAAATTCAGGGTGAACGTTATGGATTTTTTTTTAGGGTTACGCCATTATTATTATGGAAATTTGAGATGGAAAATTACATGAAAAACTTATGTTAAAAGGGAATGAAAGTAGGAGAGAGGAGGAAGTAGGAACCGACGAAGCGTCAGCGACAAAGGCTGGCAAAAGACGAGGAGGGTGTTTTAAACCAGGGGAGAATAATATCATATTTTCATTTTCATTAAAAGGAGATATTATAGTAGTAAAAAAATAATCTTTCGTCTGTTTAAGAGATTTTATTCTCTAAAATTAAGCTAGCATAGTAGTAAAAGTTTTAAGAGATATTTCGTCTGTTTTAATATAGAATAAATTTAGGATGTATATTGTTAATTCTCTACATAATGAAGTAGTTGCATGTTTCTCTTCGAAAAAAGAAAAAAAAAGTAGTTGCATGTTTGAAATGTTAATGTACATTGATTTATTTTGTAATTTCTTATGTACACGCGGTCAATTATGGTATTCAGCAAGTAGTATTTGGTCACTATGAACGGTACATTTATGAGCAAGTAGTACTTGGTCACTTAACATTTAGCAAGAGTCTTACATAACATCCTTGAGGTCTTGGATTCGAATCCTGCCAAGTGTGGTGTTTGGGAGTAAGGATCCTCTTATTTTCCCCCTACTTTCAAGCACCTTATCCACAAATGTCAGACCAAGGAACTGCAAAAGCTGAGGTCTGCACATACTCCTTCTCCTTACCATTAGACAAAAAACTTTTATTATTGACCTATTTACTTCATTGATGACAACAATTGTCAAGTGGTTGTTAATGCGATAAAGGAGGTTTGTTTCCAAACTTCATTATCACTGAAGATATTATAGAGTTTAGTTCAAATCTTTTTTTAGGACGAGTTTAGTATTGAATTTAAGTATTTTTTTTATGTCCTTTAATATTTAGAAGAGAGGAAATTAAATTGCTCACACTTCAAACCATTTTCAATTTTGAAAATTGTTAGCTGATTGTCGATAAAAAAAACTTTTCTTCTTGTATCTCAAATTAATTTCGTATAATCAAGTAATTTACTGCACTTTGTGGTTTGCATAAAAAAAAACAATGTTATTCATGGTGAAGAAAAGATTCCCCCCTTTCTAACAAAAGAAAAAGGTTGCATTGGTTTCCATTAGGAGCATTTGACCTTGGGGGTGTGATCCCTATGAAGGTTCCAGCTCTTAATTTGCTTTGTTTTGTGTATGAAGGATTCACCTTTCTTCGCATTCATAGAATAGTATTTAAATATTTTTTTTGAAGGGGGGAGTATTTAAATATAATAAACAATATTTGATGTCATAACATAAAGGAATAATTATAGTTATAGTTATAGTGATCAATAACTTAACCATTTCGTTCTCCTCAAAAGAAAGATGACAATATACTCATAGAAAGAGCTTAACCATTTCACAATTGCATTATCATATGGAAAATTATATACTTAATTTGCCCCTTTTGCTTTGGTGTCTGACATTTTGGGTTCATTACATAAAGAACTCACAAGTGATGCTGCATCAATGTTGCATAGTTGCGTGCATCATTACCACTCCATGTGTCATGTGAGAAGCAACACAAGCGTTAGAAGAGCAAAGCAAAGAGATAAAAATCATTTGTTTTCTCAAATTAAAGTCCAATTTTTTAAAGGTTCACTCACATGAGTCTAGCACGTTACTAAAAGAAATTATTTTAAACCAAAGTTTCATTGCGAATTCATGGCCACGAAGAAGGGAAAGGAAAAAAGAAGAAGAATGTTGCTTCAAATCCGGCACTATGGGACTCCGGAAAGGTTCCCTTTTGGGGGAAGATAACACTCATTTAGGCTGGTAGGGCAAGTCATGATCACTTTATTCTTTAACTAGATCTCACAAAGAAGCGCCATAAACTATGCAGTTTACCCTTGTATGATTGTATCATATATACTAGCTTTCTTTGCACGCAATGCGTGAGATAACATTTTCTCTGATCGGCCTTTCGTATTCTCAAACAACTAATTTTGTATGCGTGCCATACATGCGGCAAAAACTTTGTAAAATAGTGTAAGTTGACAATTGTTGTTCAATATGATACACACAGTATGCACTTGCAATTAATTATATCATTTTAAAAAAATGGACATAAAAAACCGCGTATTTTAATTTGTTAAGTTTGAATTTTATTTTCTTTTATTTATTTCTTTTACGATTTGATTAACTTTTTATTTCTTTATTTTTATTGCTAATTCAAGTTTATTACAAATATTTTAATCAATTTATGTCTGTAAGATATCTTCTATATTTGTGGGCTAATTCCTATTAGCTTTGACTTTATGAATTGGTTTGTAGAAAAAAATTAAGGATAGTTTTATTTTTGTTAAGTTACATGATGTGTGTTGTGAATATTAAAGGGTATATTTAAGTTTTAAAAAACTATGAGGGCTTTTGAGTAATTTAATAAGGGGACACCATAGCCTCCCCCTTCCCTTATATATATATATATATATATGTCTTATGGTCTAGTGATAAATTAAATGTTTCCCTCGAGAGGAGGGCCTCCAAATTACAATCTTTATCGTAATTTATATAAAAAAAATCAATTATAGTAATAAATAGGTACTTGTATCGGAATTTTGGTATAACTTTTATTATACATCCGAATATACAATGAGTATGATACACCTATTTATTTTCTTGTTTTTTGCTCATTCAAAAGACTCTAATCGAACAAAATAAGCATAATGAGGATAACTCCGAATGAGCAAAATATGACATTTAATGTACTTATGGTACACTAGCTAACGGGGATGTTATGTGAATAATATGCACTCAAACTAGAAATTTGCGGTCACACATAATTCCTTATCTTATTTAATTATCCTTTCCGAACTGGTTGGTAATCTACGTACTTCCCTCTTCATAATTTTTGTCTATTTTGAAGGTGTGCATTTGTCAATCAGATGATGATGAATCTCCTTTTCTTCTCGGAGAGAATCGTTAAAAACTGATGTGTTAGTCAATTGTTGATGAGTCTGGGAACATGATGTGTTTTTTGATTTTATTGGTTCATTACTTTAATATTTCAAGGTATATAAGTAAAAATTATGTATCATACTGGTAAAACTTCTTAACGTCGAATATATATAGTTATGACTAATGTTGAATCAGACAAATAAAGGTTCAGCAAAGACAAATTTTACCAATACATTCAAAATTAATTCAATTTTGATCTGTTTAATGTAGATTTTTTCTTCTATGAACAAAAGTATAATATATAGTTCCTTCAAAAAAAATTATAATATATACGTTCTATATCTTTCTCTATATTCAATTTTTACACATATGGTAAGTTCAAAATATATTCGTGACTTATAGATTTTGATGGTGCTTATTCTTCTCTATACTTTTTTAAGTTTTTGTTGTGTTTTCTAATTTATTTGTTGTAAATGTCTTTTATGTTATTCATATTTTTTGTATGTAATTGTAGGCATGTAAAGTAGCCTACTTTTGTCCTCCATGAAGGAGGCCCTATATAAATTTTTTGCTATTTCTTGGCAAGAAATCAACGAGTCTAAAAGCACCCTTTTGTTCTCCCCTAATACTTCCTTGGAAACCATTGATGAGTTTGAGCAAGAATTGGAAGTCAGCTGCTCAAAGGACTTGGTGACCTTACCTTGACTTTCCCTTATCTTTCAAAAACCTTCTAAGTCCAAGCTTAGCTTTATTATTGATAAATTGTCCAGAATGTTAGCTTCTTGGAAAGCTTAGGCTTTATCCAAGGTCGAGAGAGAGATGCTTATTAGCTGTACACTCCAAGCTATACCTAAGTATTTCATGCAAATTATTGAGTAATTTTCAGATTAATCTAGTTAGCTTATCAAGACTGTGCTCGAAATTGGACAACGATCACAATTGGGCTCTTAATTCTTGAGAGAAAAATACATTTAAAAAGAGCCTAAAAGTTTCAAAAAAAGGGTCTCATTTATGGCACAAATAGGGAAAGATTGGGCTTTACAAAAACAGTTTGGCTTAGGAGATGGGAAATGGTACTGATGTAAATATTTGGTATGATAAGTGGTCACAAAATGAGTGCCTTAGAGAGCTTATTGAGGGTCCCCTAAGCTTAAATGAAGAAAATCTCACTCTTAATCTTCTTCATTTTCATAATATGGATGATTCTACCTAGAGGTGCGCATGGGCCGGGCCCCGCCCGGTACGGTTTGGGCCCGGCCCGGCACGAGCCCGCTCGAGGCTCGGCCCGGCCCGTTGTCCGCTACGTGGGTCGTGGGCCTGTCATGGACAAGAAATTTTATTTCAAGGCCCGCACCGGCACGAGCCCGCCAATATGGCCCGTGGGCCGAACGCCCCTTTCCTTTGTTTTTAGCCTAAAACTGCCAAAAATCCAAAAAAACAACATAAAACACGGGCCAGGCCCGCAGGAGGCACGAGCCCGGCCCGCGGGCCCTTGGGCCTGGGCCGGGCCGTGGACAAAATCTGAAATTCCAGGCCCGGCACGGCACGCCATTTCCCCAAGCCCGCGGGCCGAGCCCGTGAACAGGCCCGTCCCGGCCCATGCCCAGGTCTAATTCTACCTCCTTCTACCTTCCCTGTAACCTTAAGGATAGAATGGTTTGCGGTTGGATTGATTGTTAAGCAAGATGAAATCTTTTGTACCTGGTCTAGTGGGGGAAAGGCTGACTCCAAAATGGCAATGATTTCTTGCTAAAAGACCAAAACCAAATTGAAGATTGGACTTGGATCTGGGAGGCTCCTAGGCACCCAAGCTGAACTTTTCTCTAGCAGCTTTGGTTGGGTAGAATTTAGAAACCCTTTTAATGAAATTTTGGTGGGGTATTTGTAGGAAAGGACTCAAAGAAAGTGTAATGGCAAAAGAAGAAAGGAGAAGTCATGATGGGACAATTAATAATTGTATTTTGTTTTCCGCTCCCATGGTCAGTATGAAGTTTTTGATGGAGGATCAAACTTTAGCTAGACCTTCAAACTATGCGCTGGATATACCTTAACTTTTTTGAGTTATTTAATTCCTACTTTCAATTAAAAAAGGGATAGTATCTCATATAACCCTGACATATAGGCCATTTTCCCAAATAACTCTAATATTTTCACCCCTATCGCGGATAGCCCTAAACTTGTAAAACGTCATTAAACTTAATGGAATCATTAACGGGTTAACTATTTGACATTTATAATTAAAAATCTGTCTAAAAAACAAATAAATTGTGTTCTTACCATGTTGTATTTCTTTTTGTATTTCTTTTTCACATTTTCAATTCAATTTCCATGCTCACTAAACATATTTTTCCATCCATTTAAACCACAAATAGAGCACTGCAATTTAATACAAACCAAACTAAAAAAATAATCGCTCCCCCAAACTAGGTTGGGATAAGAATCAAATGAGGCCAAAGGCTTGTAATGTAGATATCAATCAAACATAGTCAGAAAGGCTCAGCGGGGCTAGACGAAGGATAATATGAAAATAAGAATAACTCTGGAGCTAAGATCATAAAATAGAACGCCTCAATCATATCAAAATGTATGCACTATCAAATATCAAAGAGTACCAAGTCAAAATCAAGATCAATATGCGACAACTGAGGAACTAATCACACATGAAAGAACAGAATTGACACAGATACATCAGTTTATAGGCACATAAGCTCACTTAATTTAAGGTGTCTGCACAATAAAGTTAAATCGAGCCAGAGAGAGATCAACCAATCTTACCACAAACAATCAATTGAGAAACAATCATGCTATGAAAAATCATGAACAATATGAATGACGCTTAGTAAATGTAGTAAAATATCAACAAAGTTCTCAAAAAGTGTTAGCAATCGAACAAAGTTCTCAAACAGTGTTAGCAATCGTCCCATAGATGCAAACTAAAATAAGATGAAATCTAATTTGAGATGAAATATGCTAATTCAACTAAGAAAGTAGTACAATTTTTTTCTGACACGTAAACTCCCACGCATAGTGAGCGGTACAAACCGTGCAACATCGTATAAAGCAACAAAAAACTACTCTAAATGCAACTAACATGCGCTAAGTAATGATGACAATCATCCTTCCCCAAGCTGAATGACACATTGTCCTCAATGTGAACAAAGAGTAATTAAATAAGGGAGAGGTACAACTTACAAAAGGGGTGGGTAATCAAAGGGAGTGCAAAAGGCATCAACACCTCCACCACCATCGGAAGTTGTAATGAGGCAATCAACTTAGATTAAACAAAACTTGGCTATGCTTGTACCTAACAAAAGACTTCATCACACATTAGCAAAGTTAGTCAAACCAAAAAAAAAAGAACAAAGCGGGTTGCCTCCCGCTAACCGTTGATTTTTAAGGTCCCGCACGTCCCTACTCAAGTAATCATTAATCGGAAGAATCCAACACCTTGAGTAACTTTTCAAATGCCCCTGCAAACATGTCATTAAGCACTACATATGGCTTGAAAACAAGCACATGTCTATTAAAAAATAGGGCATAAGATGAATTAGAAGAGTTAATAAAATCAAAAGAAAAAGAATAAGAAGAGCAAGAAAAATCAAAAGAAAAGGAAAAAAAAGAATATTTACAGTTTCCCTCTAATTGTGTGTTAGGCAATTCTAATCTTTCAAACTTAGCATTAAGGTTGATTTGGCCTAATGTATCATGCAATGGAGATTTCTTTAGAAAGCACAGAGGGTTTAACATAGGGCATGAAGGACAAAGATCAAGCCTCTGTAAAGAAAGGACATATGGAAAAGGTGGGGTAGGATCAACAATAATGTTTTTACCTACAATATCACCCTCACTAATGAGCTTTTCGATACAAAATTCTACAGCCAAAAGTTCCACAACCAATAATTTTTCAATCATAGACTCCACAACTAATGGTTCACTCTTCTCCACTACATCTACAACATCGTTCCAACAATCTTCACCATCAGAATCGTAAAGAAATGGAAAGATATTTTCCTCTATTGTACTTTCATTTAAAGGGGAGTCGGGAAAGCATGACGGAGGATATAAGAGAAGTGAAATGTCATTAGACTCATATGTAGATGAAAAGTTAATCGAAGAAGTGTTAGACACTTCACTTTCAACTATGGATTCATCGACATAAAGACACTCACTACTAACTTCACCAATTACACCCTTGCCTTCTACTAAATTATCATGAGTGAAATCAACCCCTTTCTCCTCCGAAGTATAATTCTCAACGCCAATATCAGTATCAACAAGTATAACCTGTTGGTTAGTAGATTGCTGCACAACAAGTAATTCAATAGATTTCGCCATATTTTGGTAATCATGCGCCAATTTAATTCTTCATGTTGTTTAACAATATACTCTTGCATCACATTATAAAGTTCTGACGCTCAGATAATTTGGGTTGAGAATAATCATTGACTTTTGGTTGATAACACGGGGTAAAATTAGACACATAAGACTTACTAGGGTACTAAGAATATTCAAAGGAATTCATGCACAAATTTTGTGAATTTTGATGATCATATGATGCTTCAAACACATAATCATTCGCATTATAATACCCTGAATAGTCATACTACCCTTGACAATAAGAACAAACTTCCCCAAGTGAATTATAATTATACCAATCCATGACAACACACTAAAAGAGAGATAAAAATATATGTACAAAAAAATGTATATATAATTCAGTTTAACCAAGAACAAAAGCAAAAAATATATATATAGTCTTCTCCTCGACAACGGCGCCAAAATTTAATGGGCTGTCGTACAATCGTCAAAGATAAATCCTAGCAAACCTTCTAACAATATAGTAGGGTAAGCAGGGTCGAATCCACAGGGAGGTGGTTGTTTTAATTCGGCTTTCAATTAGTTTGGAAAACTAAACAAAGTCACGGATTTGGGATTGAAGGAACTAAACTAATGGAAATAATGAAAATCAAATAAAAAGGATCTAGGGCAATGGTTCACCATGTTTATAGTTCAAATTCTATCAAAATACCATTAACAATTTAATTAGTCAAATATTTAGAGCAATGGTTAATCCTATGGTCGAGTCTTAACGCTCTCAATTCAACATATGTAGTACGGTCGCTGACATAATCAGAATTGCTGATTGTAGGTAAGCCTCTAAAAGTCGATTTTTCAATTCTAACTCTTATTAGCAAGATTTAATCAAACAATTGATCAGGTTGTAAGATTAACAATAATAACACTAATCAATTAGAGAAATTAATGATTAATAATCAAACCATAAAGAAGTATTAATAAAGATTCATAGTATAATCATGGATTCCCAAAACCCTTGCAACCCATTGGGCGATGGAATTGTGGCAGCTTCATGGGTCAACTTCCTAAGGCTATATCTAGCTCTAAGCATAGTATATGGGAGTGTGACCTATTCTTGTGAAGCTCTTCAAGTCTAGTTTCCAATGCAACTTGAATCACTTCAATCCAATTTGTAGAACTCGAGTTATGATCAAAAGAGTGAACATGTGTCGGTTCTTATCACTTTAGAACTAATGTATTTTTTCGTTTTCAATTCAAATTCACTCTCGAAAGATATATCGCGATCCTCATGGAAGATACTTCACTTAATATGATTATAAGGATCAAGAGAAGTATCCTCGAGCATAAATTTATCGATCAAAAAGCTGCCATTCATCAACTTTCATTGCAAGAATTATCCAATTCATCCAAAATTACTTTGAAAGTGTCCAAATAGCTATGAACTACCTGAAACATTAAGAAAACCACAAACAAAGTGTAATAGAGCACAAAATAGATAATTCATGCTAATGATACCTAAAATGCAACTATATGAACTAATTTGCTCTAATAATGCAACCTAAATGTGCCTAAAAACTCTATATAAAAATGTTTTATCACTCTGCTGGAGGAGAGCTCGTGTTGGTAGAGTCGAGGTGAGAACTCGCCCAAAAAAGTTTATAACCTTTGGAGTGACATCCAAGTTCCTTAGCATGATCCAAGCCTTATGAAAGTTGTCAAGATTGCACGACTTTCCCAACATATAAGCAGTTTTATCATAATACATTAATATCTCCCGTCTTTGTGAAAGTCTAGCTAATGGAGTCCTCCGGGAGCCTCTCACTAATGGGAATTGCAAGGATAGCTCTTGTATCCCTCTTGCCATAAATCCCGATGATCAACTCCACATTCCATTCCTTCCCATCTTCAGATAACAGATCATGGACAACATTCACACCTTCCATTCTATCACCCACAATGAATCTAGAATCCTCGTTGACAACCCACAGGACCTTCCAGACATCAATACTCATCCCAATCCCAACTCGCTATAGCATACCTTCCTTCAGTAAGGATTTAGAACCCCGTATGCTCTTCCAAGAATAGCTACTCAGGTGCCTAAGAGAAGAATTTAAGAAAGAAGAAAGGCGATAATACTTAGCTTTCATTATCCTTCCAAGAAAAGTTTTAAGAGCTTGAGTCAAACGCCAAGCTTGTCTTCTCGGGAGAGCTTCATTAAACACCTAGATCTTGAAAACCTAATCCACCAAGACATTTCGGGGAGTAGAGACTGTCTTAACTCTTCCAGTGAATTTTCCTCTCTTCCCTTCTTTGACTCGACCAGAATCTAGCCATCACTGAATGAATCGATTGAATCACCTACTCCGGCAACTTATGAACCCCCATGAGATAAGTTGGAATAGCTTGAATGACTACCTTGAGGAGAACATATTTTCGTGCTTGGGATAAATGATGTTTTTTTTATATAAAAAATAATAAAATAAAACTAGTGAGCTAATTCCAAAAACAGGAAAAAAGAAGTGGGTAAACTAATAAGAGACAAAGGGAGTGTATAAAAAAAACTAAATCTAATATGAAAATGTAACAAATTAAAAAGAATGAGACATATCAAGCTACATGACTATAATATCAAATACCCTAAGTATCTTAACTTATTCGCCATATACCCCTAAAATCTCAATATTTTTAAAATTTACCATATAATCCTTAAGTTGTTCACAAATACATCAAAATAACCATAATAATAATTAACCATCGTTAACCCCGTTAACCATAAACCCAATCCCCTACGTGACCTATACATTAAGAACAAGTAATCCATGCTGACCAGTGTTAGAGATGTGATATGGATATAACAGTGAGTAACAGGATATTAGATCTTCCAAGCACGTA
The DNA here is from genome assembly GCA_947646795.1 of Beta lomatogona. Classification (NCBI taxonomy): domain Eukaryota; kingdom Viridiplantae; phylum Streptophyta; class Magnoliopsida; order Caryophyllales; family Amaranthaceae; genus Beta; species Beta lomatogona. The sequence goes on along the minus strand of CANSNZ010000336.1, from coordinate 60,164 downwards.
CTTATACGCTTTCCTATCAGTTATTTCCGACCCATTAGGAACAACAGAGTATCACGGTAATACTTATGAGATACAAAGAAGAAACATTTAATCTTGGTTGTTAACAAGAAGCAATCCCAACAAAAGTTTGTAGTTTGATTTTGTTTAGAAAAAACACAAGAGAATTACATTCTCTAAGCAATTACCATGGTAAATGAATGTTTTTCTAACTCCATTCCGTATGTGATATCTTTCTATATATACTAGGAAAGATTTACAGAAGAAAAGACTGAAATAATACATCATTTCACACGAAGAGACATGCATCATTTCATGAAACAAAGTGACTCGTCAGTATGGTGCGGGCGCACTATACAATCAGGTGTCGGCGCACCAACCTTCCTGATCAAACGAAAAGTTTTTCAGAAACAAGAGTTCAAGCGGACAGTGCACAGCACGCAGCCACGTGCGCGACATGCATATGTTGTTGTGCGCCACACGCAGCTGCCGCGCTGCACGCACGATGCCTGTGTGGCACGCACAACCCTTGGTCAATGCTCCTTCGTTTTTCCTTCTTTCTCATCGCGTTTCACAACACCGAAACATAATATCATCACATATAACCTACGAATACATTTAACTATAAATGTTCCAACAATCCTCCTCCGTTTATAGTACAAATGCTATATAGTTTGTACACTTGCAAACTATACAAAATCAACTAAACTTGTGCATAAATGAAAATGTCTTAAAGATTGAATTTCCACTTAGTACAACATACTTTACAAACTTTCGATTGAAATGATTGACTAAGCATTGAATCACTCAACCATATGAAAATTTGAAGATGTTATAAACACAAGCTTACACAATTAACATTGTAACCTTCGACTCCATTAAAGGCCTTGAGTCCATATCCACATTTATGAGTGTTCCTAGTTAAGCCCCAAACTAGGTGAAGCGGCCAAACTTCTTACTCATATGGTAAACCTTCTATAACATTCTCTCGCAACCGATCAACTAACCAAAGGTTTATTAGGAAATTAATCAACCTCCAACATTGCGAAAAACAAGCACTAACATTGGGATGTAATTACAAATATTGTAGTGCTCCAAATTACAAATAAAGTGGGATCCTCATTGAATTCAAGATCTTGCGTTGTACAAGACGTGAATTGAGTTTTCTTCATTTGCAATTTACTTAATTAAGGCTTAAAACACATCTCTACTTTTATATAACGTAACTTGACAACAACTTTGGCCAAATTCATCAAGTTAACATAAAAAACATATAAAAGTTAACTAACACGACTCCATGTTTATAAAATCACGAACACCACAATGTCGCAATCCAATGTGTTGTGACTTGTCATTATAAACATAATATCATTTAATAATCATATGTCATTGATGCTCATTGAAGTATATCACAATAACTAGTGATATGATGCATGGTCCAAGCCATAACCCACTTCAAATATCAATTATGAAGAAATTACATGTTAATACTAAAACAATAAAATAAATTAATATTCTTCCCCATTTTAGTATTAACAAAATAAACACCTTATCTATTTAAACCAAGACTTATATATGAAACAGCCATGTAAGTACACTTCTTGGATTACAAGGAATTAACCTTCTCCATGGAAAACCTCCTCCATGAAGTACCTCCTCCAAGAAAAAATATCATCTTCTTGTAAGAAACAAATTCCTAAACCAGGACTTAACTTACGCCATATTTATTTTCACATAACTCTGTCTATTAAATAGATTAGATCAAAGACAATAAACCATTATCTTCCAAGACATTTAATAATTTCAATTAAAACAAAATCGGTAAAAATCATATGTATAAACACCAAATTTAGACAAAATTTCATTGCCCCCAAATTTAATACATAACCCATTTATTCAACCGATTTCCTCAAAATCATGAACTTAATGATCTCATAAATTGAAATAATTAATTACTATGTCCTTCATTATACTTTATGCAAGTATAACACATGTCACTTTAAAAAGTGAAAAAACTATGAAATAATAACATTCCATAAATAATAATCAATTTCTAGTATAAGAATTATAACATGTTAATACTAAAATACAACAAATAAATTAATATCTTCCCCATTTTAGTATTAACAAAACATAAAAACACTTGTACTAGTGATTACCACAAAATCATTGAAATAAATCAATTTATTGACTTTTCCAACTTGTATTTTATAAACATCACCCAACTTATATAAAATTGAGAAGTACAATTAATAACCATTTTAACCACATGTCTAAAATATAAATATTCTAAAGAACATAGAATCACATTTATAACATTTAGACAACACAGGGTGAAAATGAAATTAAACACATATCCAATACAAGGATGGCCTACTAACAAACAACATGTTTATAATTTCCACAAGTTCATGTTCATGTCAACTATTATATACTCAACAAATTATAATTAACACATTTACTTTAATCAAAATAAACATTATAACTAGTCCATGAGTATATAATCAAAACCATAATTAGTGATAGTAACCCACTAACTATAACATGATCAATAAATAAACTTAGGGCCTGTTCTCCCCAGCTTATTTTCAGTTCAGTTCAGTTCAGTTCAGTTCAGTTCAATTCAGTTCAGTTCAATTCAGTTCAATTCAGTTCAGTTCAATTCAATTCAGTTCAGTTCAGTTCAGCTCAGTTCCTAAATAATAATCATTACTATTAATTAGTTATAATTTAATTCAGTTCAGTTCAGTTTAGTTCAATTCAGTTCAGTTCAATTCAGTTCAGTTCAGTTCAATTCAGATCAGTTCAGTTCAGTAGTTTTATGCCGAAGAGAACAGGCCCTTAATGATCATCATATTAATACTCAAACCAAAACATGAAAAATAACATGTTAATACTAATTAAAATAAACAGAACAAATTAATATTCTTCCCCATTTTAGTATTAACAAAATAAAAAATTTCAGATTTTGAAAGAGTTTAATATAACGTGATATTTCAATATCAACAAAATCATCTACCTTTTCCATCATGGACCAAAGATAAAATTCTTTCTCCAAACAAACATGGAAATCATGAAAGATAGGATGAAATTACTAACATTTCTTGACAAGAACAATATAGAAGATAGTGTCATTGTCAACCTTTGACAAAACAAAATTTTCTTATGGAAGTACCTTACCCATTTCTTATTCGAAACAAAATGTTGCAGAATTTAGAGAAACCGATCATTGAAAGAAAAAATTATCCTTCCATTCCACCGTCACTTATAGTTGACACAACACATCCCTTTAGAAGGAATCATTATAACCCATCTATCTATACTAATATATCAAAAGGCGTTCCTAAGCAAGGAACTACGCCACGTGGCGCTATCCCTTAGAGTGTTTACTTTATGTAAACACGCATACAATAAAAAAAAAACATGTATCTTATAAGATTTGATCCCCTGACCTCAAGCTTATACACTAAAGTCTTAACCACCAAACCAAGTAATGTTTGGTGTTACATTTATAAAGTAAAGTGTTAATAAACGAATATTATAATTACCCGGGGCATAGCTCGGACCTAAAAACTAGTGTTACAATTAAATTAATGTTCATGATGGAAGCAAATCCTTTCAAAAGTTGCTCTATACCACAACCAAAACCACCATCATTTGGTAATTAAGAATTCCATAGACATAACATAAGCATCATTTAATTAATTAAGTATAATTAAAAAGACAATAATATTAACTAATACTATAACATGTTATCCTACTATAATTCATACAAAATTTAATGAAGATAGTAGAAACTCACAACACAACCCGAAATTGGGTTTCAACCATGTAGTGAATATTTGAGAAATCCATCATTCCCGACCCCTTGTCTTGTAACATTCTTCTTCTCTTTCCATTTAACAATGGCATTCCAATTTCAGAAAATTAGAAACATCTCACCCAAGGAAGATCCAATTACCGAAGGGGTAAATAACTTATAGATTATTAGAGATGTGATATGGATATAACAGTGAGAAACATGATATTAGATCTTCCAAGCACGTACTTATACGCTTTCCTATAAGTTATTTACCGACCCACTAGGAACAACAGAGTATCACGGTAATACTTATGAGATACGAAGGAGAAACATTGAATCTTGGTTGTTAACAAGAAACAATCCCAACAAGAGTTTGTAGTTTGATTTTATTTAGAGAAAACACAAGAGAATTACATTCTCTAAGCAAGTACCATGGGAAATGAATGTTTTTCTAACCCCATTCTATATGTGATATCTTCCTATATGTGATATCTTCCTATATATACTAGGAAAGATTTACAGAAGAAAAGACTGAAATGATACATCATTTCACACGAAGAGACATGCATCATTTCACGAAACAAAATGTCTTGTAAGTATGGTGTCGGCGCACCAACCTTCCTGATCAAACGAAAAGTTTTTCAGAAACAAGAGTTCAAGCGAACAGTGCGACGCACGCAGCCACGTGCGCGGCACGCAGATGCTGTTGTGCGCCACACGTAGCTGCTGCGCTGCACGCACGATGTCTGCGTGGTACGCCAGCTGCTTGCGTGGCATGCTGCGTGGTACGCCAGCTGCTTGCGTGGCATGCTGCGTGGCACGCACAACACGCACAACCCTTGGTCAATGCTCCTTCGTTTTTCCTTCTTTCTCATTACATTTCACAACACCGAAACATAATATCATCACATATAATCTACGAACACACTTAACTATAAATGTCCCAACAACCCGAATAAATAAACGGATTAAAAAACATATAATAAAATCAGAAAACATAATCCAAAATACAAATTACAATCAAACTAATACACATGTTTATTTTTGATGTTAATGTTCCTAATAAACTTCAGTCTCTCTCTAATGGAGAGTTTTTCTACCCATTTATTGGGTTATATCTACTCATATATTTGGTTTTATCTCTCTCCATGTGAGAGTTTGGAGACTTTGTTTTTGTGTTTTTGTGTAATTCAAGAGGTTGATGTCTGCGTGGTACGCCAGCTGCTTGCGTGGCATGCTGTGTGGTACGCCAGCTGCTTGCGTGGCATGCTGCGTGGCACGCACAACACGCACAACCCTTGGTCAATGCTCCTTCGTTTTTCCTTCTTTCTCATTACATTTCACAACACCGAAACATAATATCATCACATATAATCTACGAACACACTTAACTATAAATGTCCCAACAACCCGAATAAATAAACGGATTAAAAAACATATAATAAAATCAGAAAACATAATCCAAAATACAAATTACAATCAAACTAATACACATGTTTATTTTTGATGTTAATGTTCCTAATAAACTTCAGTCTCTCTCTAATGGAGAGTTTTTCTACCCATTTATTGGGTTATATCTACTCATATATTTGGTTTTATCTCTCTCCATGTGAGAGTTTGGAGACTTTGCTTTTGTGTTTTTGTGTAATTCAAGAGGTTGATTTGTTGATTGAAATTTGTGCGGGGTTGCAACAGATGTCAGTACTTCGTTTACAATCACTTGAATTGGATCTAGTTCTACTTCAAAACTATAAAAGATCGATAGACCCCCTTGTAAAAGGCTGCATCAGACAGCGATGTGAAAGACGAGTGTTTTCAGAAATGTTAGATCTACTCAACGATCGTAGTTTTGTCATATTAGAATTGTATTTATTTCATTTTGATATGTATTTGTTTAGTTTTTACTTATATTGTAGATGTCGTATGACAAAAAATAAGGCTGGGCATATTTGAGCCCGCGACCTTTGTTAGAAATATAAGCGCTCTAACCACAGGGCCACTGAATGAATTACAATATTTATCTATTTAAGCTATTATATATTTATTTACATTCTGGAATAAACGAAATTTACCAGATTTCTTCCGGATCCAGATGTAGACATTGACAATATGTCCATAACCATCTCCTCTCATAATCGATCCCACTTAATGGGCCTCTACTAATTGTGTTCAACTACTCTTTAGGGTTTTGGCCCACTAACCAAAAACACGAATTTAGGGTTAACATTTATACCTCTTTTACCTCTGTTTATTTGTTTGTTTGATCTGTGTGTGTGAGAGAAAGAGGGAGCTCCGCCGTAGTACAGCAGAGGACAGCCATGGTGCACGTTTGCTTCTACCGCAACTGTAAGTTGTTTGATAAATTGCCTTCGCTTCTTTTTCCCCTGATTTTCTTATTTCGTTACTTTTGTTTTAACAATAAAGGTTCCAGGTTTTGATTGTATATATACATTTTTATTGTAATTTCATGATAAATACCATCTGGGTCCGAGAATTGGCATTGGGAAAATCAACGATTAGTCTTATTGAACTCTTACGGATGTAGATCTTTTGTTTTTTAGGCCCTGAAATTTGTAAATTTTTTTGGGTTAGAGATAAATTATTATATGATGTTGATTTTGTATGTCGTTGTCCAATTTATTCAGATTTTGAGATGAAAGTTTGTATTTTTGTTTCTAGTTAAGACATTAGAATAACATCAAATGTTATAAGATTGATTATTGATGAATATGATTGTGTGGTTGTTGTAGACGGTAAGACATTTAAGAAACCCCGTCGTCCTTATGAGAAGGAACGTTTGGATGCTGAGTTGAAGCTTGTTGGAGAGTATGGGCTTCGCAACAAGAGGGAGCTGTGGAGGGTTCAATATGTTCTGAGTCGCATTCGTAACGCGGCTCGTCATCTTCTCACACTTGATGAGAAGAACCCCCGTCGTATCTTTGAGGGTGAGGCTTTGCTCCGTAGGATGCATCGTCATGGGCTATTGGATGAGGGTCAGAACAAGCTTGATTATGTCTTGGCTCTTACTGTTGAGAACTTCCTTGAGCGTCGTCTTCAAACTCTTGTATTCAAGTCCGGTATGGCCAAGTCTATCCACCATGCTCGTGTTCTTATCAAGCAAAGGCACATCAGGTATTGCATATAATTTGTTTTCTATATTGTTATAGGAGTATATTTTTGGCAGCATTCTTATTACATACATCGTGTTCATAAATTAGGGACATCATTGCTCATTGGCCGATGGCATAGATAGTCGTTTTCTTTTGTGGTTACTAGCCATTGTTTGCTTTGGATTAGTTGGTTTACTGAGCATCTTATCTAATACTCTGGATAATGCATCTGTTTGTTGGATAATAGCTTGTTATGGCCTATAGCTCTGGTAAATATGATAATCTTTGATTGATGAACTCTTACTTTATAGGTAAGGAGGCATCCTAATCGTTATTTGAATTAAATTTGGTAGTTTCATTTGTCTGAGTTTCCCATGTTAATATTATGTGGGTATGCGGTTGTCTTGTATGTGCCATCCAATGTGCTCTTTCACTACAGCTGGGTTGGTTCTGTGATTCTTTTCTATTGAACAAGAGTCTGCGTCACTCACCATCTTCTAGGCTCCAGTTGACGATGCTGCATTCTCGTGTAAATGTAGTGTAGTCGAGTTCTGTGATCAGTTTATTTGCATCACTTGTGTTCATGTGGCTGTGTAGGGTTGGAAGACAAGTGGTGAACATTGCATCATTCATGGTTAGAGTCGACTCACAAAAGCACATTGACTTCTCTCTCTCAAGTCCATTCGGTGGTGGTCGTCCTGGAAGAGTGAAGCGAAAGAACCAGAAAGCAGCTGCTAAGAAGGCTGCTGGTGGTGACGGTGATGAGGAAGATGAGGAGTGAGCCTTCAGAATCTAGTAATTTGTAGTAGTGCACAATCAAAACCCCTTTTTTTGTTGTTAATGCAAATTCCGTTGCATGGTTACTAATATTATCCTTTTGTTTTGAACTTTCAAGTTAGATTTTGCTGAAAGTTTTTATTATTGCTGGTTTTATATGGAATCGCATGACCGTGGAATGTGGATTATGAGTAATTAGAATTGCAGAGCTTCAACCAGTTCATTTTATTTCAAGTTACATTGTAGTTCTTGGTCGAGCCACAATATAGTTGCCTTTTTACTTACATGTGTATCTTGTTTGCTGTGATTAGACTTACATGTCTAACTTCATGATCTGTTGTCATTCATGGGTGTCATGTAAATCAAACCCTTTTCTTGTTGCATTTCTGTTAAATCTTGCAAAGTTACAGAGCCCTATGTTCAGAAATCTGTTTATTTAAGCCATGGTTAGTTTTGGTTACTGTGTTACGAGGATGCTATTCTTGTGAGTTGGTTGCGCAAAGGGCAATATGCATCTATAGAAGTTCTGATGTTTTTCTGAATGAATTTGTTCCCAAAGTTTTACAGATATCACTGATTGGACTTACCTATGGTTTAGTGAAGCTAATTTCCCTTTGTTAAACAAATAATTTTGGGAGATATCCATAGGAATTTAATTCTATCTCGAACTTTATAGAAAGTTCTACTTCCATGAAAACTATAGTCTTGTAACATTTGTAATTGTGCCTAAGCATGTTTTTGCAAAAAAGTGAAAAATCAGACTTTATGTTCATTTCTAAGATAATTTTAACATTAGATCTTGGTGAGACTTTGATTTCATGTATACTTAAAAGTGCTTTAAGAAGATGATAATAGGTAACTTAAATTTTCTGGAGTAGGCACTCAGCTGCTTATGCATAAATCCACCATTAAGGATAAAGATGTTAATAAGTTTCTTGGAAACAATTTTTAAATGTCAGGTGTTGTGAGAAATCACTTTGTTGAAATTTTTTTTTGGCACGAAACCACCTTCTATGAATGTTCTTTTTTCTCGAGATGAAAATTTTCATTGGAATCTCACCATTAAGTTACATTTTCAATTGACTTACTTAACCCTTCAATTTCATTTCTTTTCTTTTCATATTTCTCTCCGATTTCATTCTCTCCTCTCTTTCCATCTCTAGACCACTTCATTAAGAAGAATTAGGGAGGAAATGAAAGAAACCGAGGGGATTGAGTGGGTCATATGAGTTACGCATGCGAGTGAACGCCAGAACATGGAAGTCATGGCCGAAATTAGACAAAAAGTTTTATCACGCAAAGAAAAAATTAGCGTTTTTACGCCAAGTTTTTTATAAGTTGGTTTCTCACAAAATATGACATTTAAAAGGTGGTTTCTGACAAATTTTCTAACATGTTACTATATTCTTAAATGATAGACACATTTAAATTAATAGTCAAATATTACTATCAAATCCTTAATTATTATAGAATTTAATAATTACGGGCATCTGCTTTTCTTACTATGACTTTTTCATTTCAATTTTTTGAAAATCTAAAAAAAAAAAAAGATTTTCCGATTTTGAGAAATAATGGTTTTCCTTTCTCCATTTACTACTTTAACATGATTCAACTGATAAGTATGACTATATTATAACTTCATTGTGTAACTTATTTCTTCCTCCGTAACAAAAAAAACACAACAGTTTCTATTTTAGGCCGTAACAAAATAATTGCAACAATTGAAAAACTTTCCATTGTAGGTAATTTTTTTGTCAAAATTACAAATATGCCATTACTTAATTATTTAACAATCTAATTAGAACATCTCAAATTGTTATTATAGTTTAAGCATAAGTTCATTAAAGTTAATAATTTACACCCTAATGTAAATCAACCACCACAGTCACCCATTCACCGCCAACCACCACCACAGCTGACTTCATCAGCAACCATATTCACCACTTCAACGCCAGATCCACCACCACAATCACCACCTCACCGCCAAATCGCTCCCAAAATCATACTTGACGGCGGTGGCTTACAAGGTTCGAATAATCTGGGGTTCGATTTCACAAGTTCGAATAATCTGGGGTTCGATTTCACGGTGGTGACATTTCACAAGTTCATGAAATCAAAATCCCAAAAGTTCGAAATCTATGGTGGTGACTTTTCACAAGTTCATGAAATCGAAATCAAATCACGGTGGTGACATTGGGGATCGATTTTCGACTTCGTTAGGGTTTCGATTTTCGTGGGGGTTGGGAGTTGGCTATTGTCTTTTGGTTGGGGGTTGGCGATTTTCAGGGTTTGATATTTTGAAGGTGGTGGTGGGGATAGGTGTTGGTGGGCAATGAAGGTGGTGCTATTTTGTGAAGGTGTTGGTGGGCGGTGAAGGTGGTGCGATTTTGTGAAGGTCGTGGGGGCCGTGATTTCGTGGTGGTGGTGTCCGATTTCGTGGGGGCTGTGATGGTGTTCGATTCAAGGGTGGCAGTACGTAGGTGGTGGTGGGCTAGGTGGTGGTGGGTAGTAACTAGTAAGTGGTGGCAGTGAAGGTGGTGGTGGGTGCTCAATGGTGGTTATTAATATTCCTTCATTTTCTCTCCCCTTACAAGATTATATGCTTAATCAAACCCATAATACACAATTACCAAATTTTCATAGGAGTCTGTGTCGAGGAGAAATGTTGCAATGATTTTGTTACGGAGAAATTGTCTAATGCTTCATTATATAACCTATTATAAGTACATTGAAGATTAAAAAGTGAAAATTGATCATGCAATCGAATGATGCCTAAAGTATGTGCTTTCAGAAGCTATTCTTCTGATAAATCTAACAAAAGTAGGTTTAGATTGTATATTAATTTACAAATAAAGGAATTAATTACTAAAGTTAACAAGTTTTGATCTCAAAGGTCAAATATAAGGAATATAGGGAGAGTAAAACCTTTCTTTTACTAATACTATGAACTAGGGATTAACGAGCTTAGTCGATATACAAGTTCAAGCCGAATTTTGAGATCGGAAGACTGAGTACAACTCTCAAATTTTAATTCTTAATGTCACAGCCTATAATAACTAATGTCATAACCTATAAGAACTAAGGGTGATTAAGCAAGAAATATTCGTTAGTGAGTAATTAGAATTATTGCTTATGTTGTTATGGCCTTGAGGAAATTATATGTATGATGGTTCTTGGAGAGTGAGGAATAATGGTACTTAAGGACTAAAGGAAAGGAATAGCGTATGAGGTAACCTTTTATGTCCAGCAAATATGTGTATGTCCGTATATGTTATATGTGATGCTTTATATGTGCTTGAATGCGTGAATACAATTATATGATGTTAATTATGTGATATGATTATGTGTTACCATTTTTATATGGCATGATGAATTATGTTATGATTCAATGATGTCCATGTATACTATGAACGATGATGTTCTGACTTATGGAATCTGGTTAGATGATTTATGAGTGTTGTTCGAAAATATGAATATATACAAATTTGTAAAAGTGGATGGTTCTGCTGGCTTGGGCGTCATGAACTGATATGGTAAATGGGCGAGTTACAGGTGGAGGAATTCTGTTTACGATATACGAATGAACACGGACCAAAAGGGTCATATGATAATGTTACTGCTCTGTCCAAAACCTGTACTTGCCAGTTGCCAATGAATTATGCTCACACAAATGGTCTTTGTCAGCAGACTATTCAATGATGATGTTTTCTGATAGTATTTCCGAACAAGCACCAATATGTTGTGATATATGCCTGTATTCACAACTGTTTCATACGCAATCCTGATCAACGGAGAACCTTCTGAGACTTTCAAGCCAAAAGCAGGGCTCAGACAAGGCGACCCACTATCCTCATATGTTTTTATCTTGTGTATGGAAGTGCTTTTTAGAAATCTTTCAAAATTGCAAAACCAAAAGGAGTTGGAGGGCCTCAAAATTGCTAGAACATCACCAACAATTTCCCGCCTATTTTTTGCGGACGACGCTCTTCTATTCTTCAAAGCTAATCCCAAAAATTGTTGGTGTATATTAAGAGCATAATTCAGGATTTCTGTCAAAAATCAGGGGAGATGGTAAATTATGATAAGTCTCATGTTAGCTTCAGCCCGAATACACCTTCAACCTTCGTAAGATTAATGAGAAACCCCTAGGAGTCGCAAGCAAAAATAAAATAGGATCATACCTTGGTTGTCCTATGGAAGTTGATGGTAGAACCACTTCACAGTTCAGTATCATTGCTACCAAAAACTATCGACAAAATCCTCTCATGGAAATTCTCTAACATCTCACAAGCTGGTAAACTAATCCTTCTGAACACGATATTAACCACCCTAGACTCACACATTCTTTCAATATTTATACTTCCCCAAAAAATCACAAAAAACTCTCCTCCATCTTCCTAAAGTACTGGTGGTCCAGATCCTTTGACAAAACACCAATATACTGGCGAAAAAGATAGGTCCTTGAGATACATAAGTTAGATGGTGGCCTAGGCTTGAAGAATATCACCCACATCAACAAAGCTCTCCTCTTCAACCAAGCTTGGAGAATTCACAAGAGGCCCAACTCCCTAATTCATAAACTATATGTAGCCAAATACAAAAAAGACCCCATAAACCTTGCAATCGACAATGTGTCTCCAAAAAACTGCTCCTATGCTTTCAGAAGTCTCCTTCTGGCAAGCTCAACTTTCAAGCATGGTTTAAAGAAAAAGCTATGTAATGGGAAAAATATCAGGCTATTTTCAGATACTTGGATATGCAACACTCCAACCATTCCAACCTCAAACAATCACAACCTGTGGCTGATCTAATACACAATAACAAATCCTGGAAAGCAAACATAATTTGGAATTCCCTCTCCATGTCAGATGCTAAGAATATTCTAGCCACCCACATACCAAAAGATGACATAGGAGATGAAAATGAATGGAATCACACAAAAGCAGGGCACTATATAGCTAAATCAGGGTATTGGTTCCTAAATTCTAAACTACCAATTAACCAAGTTGAAACACAATTCTGGAAAATAATCTGGAATTCAGACATTTTCCCGAAGTGAAACACTTCATATGGAAAATAATGGTTCAGGCAATCCCAACAGCCTCGAATCTCTTCAAGAGAAACATTCTAGTGGACCCAAAATGCAAATTCTGCAATCAACAGAACGAAAATCAAGACCACCTATTCAAAGACTGCGATTTTACACAACGTATTTGGTCAACTTCAATGGGAATTCGATCAGGAATCTCTCCTAACACCCCAATTCAAGACTGGATTAGGAATTTTCTAAATATGTTTAGAAAAAAGAAAGAATAAGAATTCATAGAATTACGAAGAGACTTCATCACTACACTATGGGGAATTTGGCTTCACAGAAACGAAATTGTATTCAAAAAAGAAGATCCAAACCCTTCTAGAGTTCTAGACATTATCCAAGAAAGCAAGAAAAGACACATTATTGCAACAAAGAAATGGAATAATTCAGAGAGTCAAGAGTCACTTACCGGAGGCACAAGAGAACAAAGAATAGAGGAATGGGCCATCGGGAGTCCTTCAAACCAGCAGGCGCAGGTAATTCTAGTTGATGGATCATGGAAAGCTAAATGTAGAAGGAAAGAATGGCAAGCAGCAGTAGCGTGGACCACACAAGAAGACAATCCAATTGAGAATCACAGTGAAAGAATCTTCGCTATATCTGCTCTTCAAACAGAGGCGAAAGCAATTCTGCAAGCAGCAAAGGATCTTCAATGGAGATGCGCTGACATTCAGATCAAAACCGACTGCCTAGAGATAATATACGCTCTCAAGAATGAAGGAAATTGCAGCAAAAAAATCTCTTCAATAATTAAAGAATTGAAGAGTATAGCTAAGAACTTTCAACACTTCCAATGCAAAAAGGTATCAAGAAAAGAAGTTCTAAAAGCTCACATGATGGCAAATAGTGTAAGGAAGGGTAGTTAATTTAATTTTGTTTTATTTCTCTTAACGTGTTGTCAAAAAAAAAAAATTCCAATCATTTATAAATGTTTAATGAATTGGTTAGGCTCTATTCTTTTGGACTGAATTAAAATAAATGAAAACTGTAAGAGGAAACTAACTGAACTGAAATGATTTGAACTGAACTGAACTGAATTTTTATTACTTCAGTCCAATAAAAACAGAGCCTTATTAGTCCAAAAATTAGATTTTTCCAAAAATTCTCGTAAAATAGACCTCTAGAAAACCAAAACCACCTTCTTAAGTCCAAAAATAACACCAACTCACTCCACTTTCATTTTCTCTTGCCTTCCCCCAACTCCCCCTAGTAATTCCCATTTCCCGTGCCAAACTTGTGCCTTTACCAAAACCTCTTCCACTCTAAAACCCTCAACAGTCTACACTCTCCCAACTCCCTAAGTCCCAACTCTCACCACAACCCCAAAAAAATGGCGTTCATCCGCGTACGCGCCACCCTACTAACCACCATCCGCCGCACATTCTCCACCTCCTCAACCCCTCTCCACGAAACGAAACCCCCAAAAATGTCAGACTACCTCCTCACCAACGACCTCGCCTCTCAAATCGGCACCTCAATGCCAATCTCCATGATGCGTATCGGAACCCTAATCCACAACATCGAACTCCGCCCAAAAGAAGGCGGAAAACTCGTCCGTTCCGCCGGAACCTCCGCTAAAATCCTCAAAGAACCCTCTTCCTCTCGTCGCGTCCTCGTCCGCCTCCCCTCTGGCGTCGACAAGCTCATCGACACTCGTTGTCGCGCCACCATTGGGTCCGTCTCCAACCCCTCGCACCGTGCGAAGAAGTTAAAGAAGGCTGGGAATAGTCGGTGGCTTGGGAGAAGACCTGTGGTTCGTGGTGTTGCGATGAACCCGATTGACCATCCGCATGGTGGTGGTGAGGGTAAAAGTAAAGGTCATCAGTCTGTTTCTCCTTGGGGTAAACCTACTAAAGGTGGCTATAAGACTGCTTGCCCTAAGAAGAAGAATCGCCTTATTTAGGATTTCAGGTTTGTTTTTTTCAACTCTTGTTTAATTCGATGAATTAGGGATTATTTTTTACATATAATGGAGGCAGAGGATGTATGTAGATGGCTTTCGGAGATAAAATCTTGACTTATGTAGCTGACCCTGTTTTAGTGGGATTAAAGCTATGACATTGTTGTGGTTTGCTTGGTTTTTTCCATTGTTGGTGGGAGGCTGTTATGTGCTTGTGAATTTTGATATACTTGTGGCTGCTGTTACTATTTTATGAATAAAGTTTAATTTTTGAGGTTGTGTTTAAGTTTTTTTTTTCTAAGTTATGGGGTTTATTTTTGGATTTTGTTAACCTCTGGTGGAATTTAGGCTTTGTTCTTTTGGACTGAATTAATAAAAATTAAATTCAGTTCATTTCATTTCATTTCAGTTTAGTTAGTTTCCTCTCAGTTTTCATTCATTTCAGTTCAGTTTAGACAAATTTAGTTCAGTTCTATTTAGTCCAAAAGAATAGAGCCTTAGTTGTACTTTTCATCAATTCTAATGTTGAATTTCTGGAATTTTGGAGGAAGAAAATGTGTGGGGAATAGTGTAGGAGGAGTTTGGAATTAAAGTGACATGGGTTTATTTTGGATTTGTTCAGTTTAACATGTGTTATTTCGTTGAGTTGTAAGTTTTAGGATGTAGGTTTGCATTGCACTTGTGAAGGTTTAAATTTGTGATTTGGAATGTTTTAGGTGTTGCTATCTTGATTGGGAGCGCTTTGTACGAGTATGGTGTTAAAAGCTAAAACTGAACACGATGCGTAGTTGTAGTAGGTCTCTTTGTTTGGATATCATTGGTTATAGAGAAGGTGAGTTCTATGAGGTGATTGTTGTCGGGAACTGGAGGCTGAGCTATCACAAATTGCTATTAGTGAGGCTATTTTGAGTAGGTTGCAATATTGGAGGCATTTGAGTTTCTGTGGAAAGGTTTTAGAGAGAACACAATAGGTTTACGTGATTGGTGAATGGAGGATGCAGTCTTTGTATAGCCGATTGGTGAATGGAGTATGCAGAAATTGTATAGTAGATTGGTTTGGTGGAGTATGCAATATATCAGTCTTAGGCTTTTGGCTTTTCTTTGGTTTTGGGCATGCATTAGCAGAGGATCAAGAGCATTTTACGTTATGAATAGCTTATTGGATGCTTCCTTTATTTCAATGGTGTATTGTTTAAATTGAAGATAGAAGTTAGGTGGTGCAGTAGTGAAGAGCTATTCCTTTTGATGAAAATTTCTTAATGATGTATTAAGTGGCAATATTACTGCTCTAAATGACAATGTTCGGGGATAAGACCTTCAGAAAGTGTCTAGACCGTGCTGCTTATTTCCTTGGAGTAGATCAGAGGTTCTGCCTGTTACACGTGAATGATTGACACTTCAAGAAGAAAGTTTTTCTGGATATATCTTATAGTTTTCCTTCTTTTGTTTATAAAATTTTATGTTACCCTGGAGCGACTACTCTGCCTTGGACCTTGAGGTCAAGCAGCAAAGGTTCCCCTTGTGTCTATAAAATTTGTCGAGTTTCTGTCAAAGGAAACTGTTACCACCTATGACCTGGTGCCTCCTCGAGTCAATACATGGAGAGTTGCCTACTTATGGTCATCATTGTCGTATTGAACTTTCTGCAGTTATATGGGAGCAGCACAAGTCACAAAAGGTTGCAAGAATTGCGTCATTTGAATGTTGTGGAAG
Organism: Beta lomatogona; assembly: GCA_947646795.1. NCBI lineage: Eukaryota > Viridiplantae > Streptophyta > Magnoliopsida > Caryophyllales > Amaranthaceae > Beta > Beta lomatogona. The sequence goes on along the minus strand of CANSNZ010000336.1, from coordinate 43,770 downwards.
GATTTACAGTATGTTCACATGGGAAGCAAATTAGCGAGTTGGGTATGCAATATTCATGGGAAGTTCTATGGATTGTCAGAGTTTCATATTGTAGGTTTTCGGTTTTGTTCTGTTTCTGGGCATGTTCTAGGAGGAAATCAAGATATTGTGCTGAGCATTTTATATCTTTTGTGCTGAGCATTTTATATCTTTCCGAAGTATTGGATGCTTTTTTATGTCAATTGTTTTAATGCTTGAGCCGAAGATATAATTGAGGTTGTTGTCGAGGTGGGAGATATACCTTTGAGGAATATATCACTAAGATTTTAGCTTTCTTATATGAGATGGTTGAGCGACAGAGAACATCAAGATGATGTTTATATTCCTTGGCTGCAGTGAGTAGATTGGAAGGTCATTTTTCACCTTAGTCATGAATGATTTCTGTTAATATGCTGTTATGCTCTTTAGAATATGACTTCATACTAGTGAAAGAAAGGTGTAGGTATCTGTTGTGGTTTTCCTTGAAAATATTCGAGTATCTCTCATGCTTGCAACAAATCCTCAGAGTTACTTTGGCGACATTACCCTCAACCTTTTGATTCTTAGTATATAGCGGCCAAATTTTTCTTATTGCTGTAACATTTTGGTGACTAGTTGTCAAACGATGTTGTTGGCTCCGCTGAATAGCCTTTCTCCTTCTATATTGTAGTTGCTATCTGCTATTTGCTATTTACTATTTGCTATAACTCTTGTTGGGTTGGGAAATTTATTAGAAACCTTTAGACTATCAGCTTTCTTGTAGTTTACCCATCTTATCATGGATAGCTTTTCTGATTAATCTTTTGTTCTTTTGGCCCCAATGGAATGCCTTGGGCCTGTGGCTCATTGGTGATTTTAGACTATGATGCTTTGGGCTATATGTATGTATCTATTTGGAATCAGGGTTAGGATTGGCTTTTACTTCAGACAAATATAACACGCCCGCATGCACTTAAATTTTCTTTTTCCAAATAATAGAAAAACTATGCTGCAAGGTGTCAAGGGATTTCAGTCACTATAAGTTAGGTGGTGGAGTTGGGAGCTATTCCTTTTGATGGGAAATTTCTTAATGATGTAGTAAGTGGTATTAGTATATGACGTTGTTTGGGATAAGACCTTCAGAACACGTCTAGACGGTGCTTGCATTTCTTGATGTAGATTAGAGGTTGTTCTGCCTGTTACAAGTGAATGACTGGCACTTAAAGAAGAAATATTTTTAGGTTTTCTCTTCATGCCCTATAACAGAGTTATAGTTTTCTTCATTATAAAATAAAATTTCATGTTACCCTGGAGTGCTTACTCTGCCTTGGACCTTGAAGTAAAGCAGCAAAGATTTCCCTTGTGTCTACCAAATTTGTCGAGTTTCTGTCAAAGGAAACTGTTGCCACCTATGATAGTTGCCTACTCGGATCCTCATTGTTGTATTGAACTTTCTGCAGTTACATGGGAGTAGCAGAAGTTACTAAAGGTTGCAGTAATGGTGGCATTTGAATGTGGTGGAAGATTTTACAGTATTTTCACTTGGAAGCAAATTGACGAGTTGGGTATGCAATATTAGTGTCGAAGTTCTATTGATAGTTCGAGTTTCATATTGTAGGTTTTTGGTTATGGTTTGTTTCTGGGAATATTCTAGGAGAACTGAAGATATTGTGCTGAGCATTTTATATCTTTCCGAATTATTGGATGCTTTTTATGTCAATTGTATGCTTGAGCAGATGATAGAACTGAGGTGGAAGTGGAGTTGGGAGATATTCCTTTGAGAAATAATCATTAAGATGTAGCTTTCTTATATGAGTTATGGTTGAGCAATAGAAATGTCTAGATGATGTTTGTATTCTTTGGATGCACTGAGTATATTGAATGGTCATTTTCCACCTTGGTGCAGTGAATCAGCCTAACACTCCCAATCTGATGTCTTACAAGAGAAGGAAGAAGGAAGGACGAAAGGGGAATGTGCAGCAAACTTAAGGGAATTAGAGTTTTTCATATGCAGTCCTGGCATATCTGCTATCTCTGATTATTCCTTAGAATATTCTCTGTCAAATCTACTGAGTGACAGGTGGATAGTAGTGTGTGGTAGGATCTTGTAATAAATAGGGAGCTGAGTTCAGTAGAAAGAGTATAGAGAATTGTGGAAAGAAAACCGTTGGGAGAGAAAAAAACTCACCTCTCAAATGCGAGAATTGTATTGGGATTACCCTCATCTGAATACAATACTATCTTAGTTGCTTTCTTATCTTGTTTTCCTAGCTTTTCTGGCCAGTTCATAGCGCTTGATCATGAATGATTTCTGATAAATTTCTGTCTTGCTCTTTATAATATAAGTTTATACTAGTGAAAGAAGGCTGCATCTCCTCATGCTTGCAACAAAACCTCATAGTTACTTTGGAGAAATTACCCTCACCTTGATTCTTGGGATATAGCAACCACATGTCCCTTGTTGCTGACACAATTTGGTGACTAGTTGTCGGATGATGTTGTTGCCTCCGCTGAATAGCAGCCCTTCTCCTTCTGCATTGTAGTTGCTATCTTCTATTTGCTATTACTCTTGTTGGGCTGCGGAATTCATTAGAAACCCTTAGATTACCGGCTTCATCTATTTTACCCATCTTATCATGGATACTTTCTCTGATCTGTCTTTTGTTCTTTTGGCCCAATTCAATATTCTGGGCCTGTGGCTCATTAGTGATTTTAGACTATGATTCCTTTGGGCCATATGGATATATTTATGCGGAATCAGGGATAGGATTGGCTTTTACTTCACACAAACATAGAAACACCCGCATGCACGCTTTAAAATTTCCCCTCCTAAATAATAGAAATTTTTTATTGTAAGGTGTAATGATTCTAGTCACAAACTTACATTATATATGAGGATTTCCCCTACTTGGCGATTCTTTTGGCCACCATAGTTTCCTTGAACTTCCTGCCGTTATATGCGAGAAGTAGAAGTTGCTGACTGGATATTTTTGTGCTGTAACATTTTTTAAGTTCCTGAAAGACTAGTGTGTGACAAGTTATGTATTACAAACATGTTTCAAGTTCCACAAAGTCTTGTATTTAGGATTCTGCAATACATCTCATTCCTTCAGTTACTTCTTTTGAACCTGCAGAAAGGCAACACCCCTACTAGACAACTGCGTTACTGCTTTTGAACCTGTTATTCCCAAATTTAAGACGTACTTGCTCATTTATGGTTTACTGTATGTTTATATGGAAAGCAAATTGTAGGTATGCAATATTCATGTCGAAGTTCTATTGGTAGTCAGAATTTCATATTGTAGGTTTTCGGTTTTACTCTGTTTCCGGGCATGTTCGAGGAGGAACTCAAGATATAATTATTGGATGCTTTTCTATGTATTGTTTTAATGCTTGAGCAGAATATATAATTGTGTGGAGGTGGAAGAATTTACTGTAGTTTATTATTGGATGCTTTTCTATATAATTGTGTGGAGGTGGAAGAATTTACTGTATGTCCATATGGAAAGCAAATTGTAGGTATGCAATATTCATGTCGAAGTTCTATTGATAGTCAGAATTTCATATTGTAGGTTTTCGGTTTTACTCTGTTTCCGGGCATGTTCTAGGAGGAACTCAAGATATAATTATTGGATGCTTTCCTATGTATTGTTTTAATGCTTGAGCAGAATATATAATTGTGTGGAGGTGGGAGACATACCTTTGAGGAATATATCACTAAGATTTTAGCTTCCTTATATGTGATGGTTGAGTGATAGAGAACATTTGGATGATGTTTATATTCCTTGGCTGCAGTGGGTAGATTGGAAGGTCATTTTACACCTTTGTCATGAATGATTTTTATAAATTTGCTGTTATGCTTTTTAGAATATGACTTCATACTAGTGAAAGAAAGCTGTAGGTATCTGTTTTGGTTTTCCTTGAAAATGTTCGAGTATCTCCTCATGCTTGCAACAAAACCTTAAAGTTACTTTGGCGATATTACCCTCAACCTTTTGATTCTTGGGATTAGCGGCAAAATTTTCCTTGTTGCTGTCACATTTTGGTGATTAGTTGTCGAACGATGTTGTTGGCTCCGCAGAATAGCCTTTCTCTTTCTGTATTGTAGTTGCTATCTGCTATTTGCTATTTACTATTTGCTATAGCTCTTGTGGGGTTGGGAAATTAATAAAAAGCCTTTAGATTATCAGCTTTCTTATGGTTTACCCATCTTATCATGGATACTTTTTCTGATTAATCTTTTCTTCTTTTGGCCCCAATGGAATGTCTTGGGCCTGTGGCTCATTGGTGATTTTAGACTATGATGCTTTTGGGCCATATGTATATATCTATGCGGAATCAGGGATAGGATTGGCTTTTACTTCAGACAAATATAGACACGCCCGCATGCACACTTAATTTTTCTTTTTCCAAATAATAGAATAACTATGCTGCGAGGTGTTAAGTGATTACAGTCACTAGAAGTTAGGTGGTGGAGTTGGGAGCTATTCCTTGTGATGGGAATTTTTTAATGATGTAGTAAGTGGTATTTGTATATGACGTTGATTGGGGATAAGACCTTCAGAAAGCGTCTAGACGGTGCTTCCATTTCTTGAAGTAGATTAGAGGTTGTTCTGTCTGTTACAAGTGAAATGATTGGCACTTAAAGAAGAAAGCTTTTCTGGTTTTCTCTTCATGCCCTATAACAGAGTTATAATTTTCCTCATTCTAAAAAAAAATTTCATGTTACCCTGGAGCGATCACTCTGCCTTGGATTTTGAAGTAAAGCAGCAAAGATTCCCCTTGTGTCTATCAAATTTGTCGAGTTTCTGTCGAAGGAAACTGTTGCAACCTACGACAGTTGCCTACTCGCCCGTATTTGGGTCCTCATTGTCGTATTGATCTTTCTGCAGTTATATGGGAGTAGCAGAAGTTTCTAAAGGTTGCAGTAATGGTGGCATCTGAATATTGTGGAAGATTTTATAGTATTTTCACTTGGGAAGCAAATTGGCGAGTTGGGTATGCAATATTGGTGTCGAAGTTCTATTGATAGTTAGAGTTTCATATTGTAGGTTTTCGGTTGTGCTTTGTTTCTAAACATATTCTGGGATAAATCAAGATATATTGTGCTGAGCATTATATAGCTTTCCGAATTTTTGGATGCCTTTTTATGTTAATTGTTTTAATGCTCGAGCAGATGATAGAACTGAGGTGGGGGTGTAGGTGGGAGATATTCCTTTGAGAAATAATCATTGAGATGTAGCTTTCTTATATGAGATGGTTGAGCAATAGAGAATGTTTAGATGATGTTTGTATTATTTGGATGCACTGAGTATATTGAATGGTCATTTTGCTCCTTGGTGCGGTGAATCAGCCTAACACTCCCATTCTGATAACTTACAAGAGAAGGAAGAAGCAACGACAAAAGGGGAATGTGCAGCAAACTTAAGGGCATTGCTCATTAGAGTGCAGTCCTGGCATATCTGTTATCTCTGATTATTCCTTAGAATATTCTCTGTCAAATTTACTTGACAGGTGGATAGTAGTGAGTGGCAGGATCTTGTAATAAACGGGGAGCTGAGGTCAGTAGGAAGGGTATTGAGAATTGTGGAAAGAAAAGTAACCGTTGGGACTTGGGAGTGAACTCACCTCTCAAATGTGAGAATTGTATTTGGATCACCCTTATTTGAACACAATACTATGTTATTTGCTTTTTTATCTTGTTTTCCTAGCTTTTTTGGCCAGTTCATAGTACTTGGTCATGAATGATTTCTGTAAATTTTCTGTCTTGCTCTTTATAGTATGAGTTTATACTAGTGAAAGAAGGCTGCATCTCCTCATGCTTACAACAAAACCTCATAGCTACTTTGTAGAAATTACCCTCTACCTTGATTCTTAGGATATAGCAACCAGATTTCCCTTGTTGCTGACACCATTTGGTGACTAGTTGTCGGATGATGTTGTTGCCTCCGCTGAATAGCAGCCCTTCTCCTTCTGTATTGTAGTTGCTATCTTCTATTTGCTATTACTCTTGTTGGGTTGCGGAATTCATTAAAAACCTTTAGATTATAGGCTTCATGTATGTTACCCATCTTATCATGGATACTTTCTCTCATTGGTCTCTTGTTCTTTTGGCCCCAATGGAATATTTTGGGCCTGTGGCTCATTAGTGATTTTAGACTATGATTCTTTTGGGCCATATGGATATATTTATGCGGAATCAGAGATAGGATTGGCTTTTACTTCAGACAAACATCCGCATGCACGCTTTAAATCCCCCCCTTAAATAATAGAAAAACTATATTGTAAGATATCATGATTTCAGTCAGATTCACATTATATATGAGGATTTCCCCTACTTGGATTTCCTTTAGGCCACCATAGTTTCCTTGAACGTCCTGTCGTTATATGTGAGAAGTAGAAGGTTCTCACAGGATATTTTCGTGCTGTAACATTTTCTTAAGTTCCTGAAAGACTAGTGTGTGACAACATATGTACTACAAATGTGTTTCAAGTTCCTTAAAGTCTTGTATGTAGGATTCTGCAATATATCTCATTCCTTCAGTTATTTTTTTTGAACCTGCAGAAACGCGACACTCCTAGACAACTACGTTACTGCTTTTGAATTTTGAATCTGTTATTTCCAAATTTAAGAAGTACTTGCTTATTTATGGTTTACATCCCAATCTGCAGTGTGAAGTTGTTGCCATGTAACTCTTCTGGACATCTTCTCTTCTGGTTATCATGGAAGCTCCTGAAATTTATTGACTTTTTTGATAGACATTGATTGATTAGTGACTAGAGGGTGATATGCACTGGTTGAATCAAATCTAAGCAGTGTTGAATTAGCTTTTCTGATCAATGTGCGAGATCAAATCTATCCAGTGTTAGTCAGCTTTGCTGATCAATGTGAGACAAATTTTATTAACAATGTAGTTCTTGGTTTTATTCGTTGTTGAACATAGCTATTGTAAATATAGCTATGCTTCTTAATATAGAATACACTCTGGTGGGTCCTTGAGCAAGGTTTGCTTGCTAATTGTGTCTTTCATGCTGTTATTTTTTATTTTGTCCACCTTATGATTAGCTTCAAGCCTCAAGAGAGTCCTGTTTCAGGTTAGTGACTAATCTAAGCATGGTGATTGGTGAGGTTGTTAATTCTTTAGTTTTCTTCTACTATTTTTTAGAAGTTTGAATATTATTTGTTGATTATCAACTTAGCAGCCATGACTTAATCGGGTGATGAATTTGCTGACTGCTCATTAATTCCCTTTTCACTGAACAATGCTACTTGACACTTTGAGATGGGAATTTTTTCAAGAGATGTTTATTTCAGCTCTACAAATTAAGCATAAGTCTTAATAGTACTTTTACTTGTGTGTTTTTATCCGATGGTAGGAGTTAGGATACTTTTTGATTTCTATTCCTTGTCTTGATTTAGATTTTTTGGGCTTTTTGATCATCTTCTTCGAAATCCATTATTTGGAGATATATGAATGCCTCATAAGTACATTGAACCATCTAATAACCCATCTTAGTGTACAAGAGATGGGCTGCATTAACCGAATTTATGAAATCTAGTGATCAGGATTGAGGACGTGATGGGTGATCTCTTCCTGTTTGGTGGTTACGAGAGTCATGGAAGGCGTTATTCTTTGAAATGACTACTTCTTTTTTTTATTTCTACCAATTGTTCTTTGCACGTTTGCCGACGCACAACTTTGAACAATTATATCTTTACTTAGAGATTAAATTAAAGTTTGATTTTCAAGGTTGTGTTTAAGTATTTTTTATAAGTTAATGGAGGTTTTATTTGGATTTGGTTTATTCAAGCTGTGATGGATTTAAGTTGTATAGTTTCCTCAATGCTAATGTTGAAATTTGGAATTTTGAAGGAAGTGGTGATAAGAAGAAAAGGTGTGGGGAATAGTGTCCGAGTTTGGAATCAAAGTGATATTGGTTTATTTTGGATTTGTTATGTTTAACACTTATAATCTTATTGAGTTTTGTCCTTCAATTGATAAGTTTTAGGGCAGGAGGAGTTTGGAATCGAATTCACGGGTTTATATTGGATTTGTTCAGTTTCACATGTGTTATTTCATTGAGTTTTGTTATTCAATTGATAAGTTTTAGGATGTAGGTTTGCATTGCACTTATGAAGGTTTAAATATGTGATATGGAATGTTTTTGCTTTTCATATCTTGATTGGGAGCGCTTTGTATGAGTATGGTGATTTTTTATTATAGTTACTTGTATATATAGGAGCTAAAAGTGAACACGACGCATAGTTGTAGTAGGTCTCTTTGTTGGATATTGTTGATCATAGAAAAGTTAGTTCTATGAGGTGATTATTGTCAGGAACTGGGAGCTGGGGCTGAGCTATAAAAAATTGCTATTAGTGAGGCTATTTTGGGAAGTCTGCAAGATTGGAGGCCCTTGAGTTTCTGTGAAAGCTCTTCAAGAGAATGCAATACGTTTACATGATTGGTGAGTGGAGGATGCGGTCTTGGTATTGCCGATTGGTGAATGGAGTATGCAGTAATTGTATAGTAGATTGGGTTGTGGAGTATGCAGTATATCTGTATATTTCAGTCGTAGGTTTTGGTTTCTTTTTGATTTTGGGCATGCAACAACAGAGGATCAAGAGCATCTTACTTTATGAATAACTTATTAGATGGTTTCTGTATTTCAATGTTATATTGTTTAATTTGAAGATAGAAGTTAGGTGATGCAGTAGTGAAGTTGGGAGTTATTCCTTTTGATGGCAAGCGAAGAGGTAGGAAGCAAAGCTGCTCCTGATAAAGAAAGTGCTCCCAAATTTCTTAATGATGTAGTAAGTGGCAAAAGCATTTTCTTAAATGACAATGTTTGGGGATAAGCCCTTCAGAAATTGTCTAGACGATTTTTTCTTGGAGTAGATTAGAGGTTGTTCTGCCGGTTACACCTACACGTGATTGTTTGACACTTAAAGAAGAAAGTTTCTTGGATTTGTCTTCATGCCCTAAAACAAAGAGTTATTATTTTTCCTTTTCGTGTAAATAAAATTTCATATTACTCTGAAGCGAGTACTCTGCCTTGGGCCTTGAGTTAAAGCAGCAAAGATTCCCCTTGTGTCTATCAAATTTGGCGAGTTTCTGTCAAAGGAAACTGTTACCACCTATGAACCTGTTGCCTCCTCGAGTCATATACATGGGGAGTTGCCTACTTGGGTCACCATTGTCGTATTGAACTTTCTGCAGTTTTACGGGAGTAGCAGAAGTTACAAAAGGTTGCAAGAATTGCGGCATTTGAATGTTGTGGAAGAATTTTGCAATATGTCCACATGTGAAGCAAATTGGCGAGTTGGGTATGCAATATTCATGTCGAAGTTCTATTGATTGTCAGAGTTTCATATTGTAGGTTTTCAGTTTTGCTCTGTTTCTGGGCATGTTCTAGCAGAAAATCAGGATATTGTGCTGAGCATTTTATATCTTTCCGAATTATTGGATAACTTTTTTATGTCAATTATTTTATTTTTGAGCATATGATTGAACTGAGGCTGGTGTCGAGGTGGGAGATATACCTTTGAGTAATATATCCTTAAGATGTAGCTTTCTTATATGAGATGGTTAAGCGACAGAGAACGTCTAGATGATGTTGTATTCCTTGGCTGCACTGAGTATATTGAAGGGTCATTTTGCACCTTGGTCATGAATGATTTCTGTAAATTTGCTGTTATGCTCTTTAGAATATGACTTCGTGCTAGTAAAAAAGCTGTAGATATCTGTTGTGGTTTTCCTTAAAAAGGCTCAGGTGTCCCCTCATGCTTGCAACAAAACCTTGTAGTTACTTTGGCGAAATGACCCTCAACCTTGATTCTTGGGGTATAGTAGCCAAGTTTTCCTTGTTGCTGTCACAATTTGGTGACTTTTGCATGATGTTGTTGCCTTCTTTTGGGCCATATGTATATATATCTTTGTGGAATACTGTATCGGATTGGCTTTTACTTCAGAAAAACATTGACACACCCGCATGCACACTTTTCCAAATAATAGAAAAATTATGCTGTACAATGTAAGTGATTTCAGTCACAATATCGATGAGGATTTGCCTACTTGGAATTCCTTTTGGCCACCATAGTCTCCTTAGAGAAGTTGCTGATGGGATGTTCTTGTGCTGTAAAATTTTGTCAAGTTCTTGAAAGGCTTGTGCGTGACAAATTTTTATGTTTCAAGTTCCTTAAAGCCTTGTATTTAGGATTCTACAATATATCTCATACCTGCTGTTTCAATGTCTAAACCTGCAGAAAGGCAACGCCCCTTCTAGACAACTGCATTACTGCTTTTGAATTTGTTATCAGCAACTCCCAAATTCACAAAGTACTTCCTCATTTATGATTTACATCCAATCTGCAGTTTGAAGTTGTTGCCATGTAAGTCTTCTGGACAATTTCTCTTCTGGTTATCATGGAAGCTCCAGAATCCTATTGACTCTTTGGATAGACATCGTTTAGTCAGGGACTAGAGGACTATATGCACTGGATGGGTGAACTCTAACCAGTGTTTATCAGCTTTTCTGATCAATGTACGAGATAAAATCTAGCCAGTGTTTAGTAGCTTTTCCGATCGATATATAGGACAAATTATATTAACAATGTAGTTCGTGGTTCTATTCGTTGCTGAACATAGCTATTGTAAGTATAGCTTTGCTTCTTGATTGGAATAAAATACACTCTGGTGGGTCCTTGAGCAAGGTTTTCTTGCTATCATGTCTGTGACTGTCACGATCTTGTTATCTTTCAATTTTGTCCACCTAAAGACTTATGTTCAATCCCTCAAGAGAGTCCCCTTTCAAGTTAGTGAATAATCTAAGCATGGTTAGGTTTTTCATTCTTTAGTTTTCTTCTATTATTTCTTAGAAGTTTGAATATTATTTGTTAATCGAATATCAACTTAGCAGCCATGATATGATTGGGTGTTGAATCTGCTGGCTGCTCATCAATTCCCTGCTCATTGAACAATGCTACTTGACACTTGAGAAGGAAAAGTTTTCAAGAGAGATCTATTTCAGCTCTACAGATAAAGCACAAGTCTCAATAGTACTTTTACTTGTGTGTTTTTATCTGATGGTAGGAGTTAGGATATGCTTTGATTTCTATTCCTATTCTGGATATAAAATGCCTGGGGCTTTTTGATCATTTTCTTCATAAATCATTATTTGGAGATATATTAATGGCTAATACATTGAACCATCGTATAACCCATCTTAATGTACTAGAGTTGGGTAGCATTAACCAAATTTATGAAATCTAGTGATCAGGATTGAGGACATGATGGGTTATCCCAACAGCACTTGATTAAAATTTTGTCATTAGATGCAGGATCCCTTCCTGTTTGGCGGTTGTGAGAGTTGTGGAATAGATTATTCTTTTAAACAAGTATGGTGAATTTTAATAGTTGTTTGTTTATATAGGAGCTTAAAGTGAACACGACGCATAGTTGTAGTAGGTCTCTTTGTTGGATACTGTTGATCATAGAAAAGTGAGTTCTATGAGGTGATTGTCGTCAGGAATTGGAGGCTGAGCTATCAATAATTGCTATTTGTTAGGCTATTTTGAGAAGGTTGCAATATCGGAGGCATTTGAGTTTCCGTCGAAAGGTTTTAAAGAGAACACAATATGTTTACTTGATTGGTGAGTGGAGGATGCAGTCTTGCTATAGCTGATTGGTAAATGGAGTATGCAGTAATTGTATAGTAGATTGGTCTAATTAAGTATGCAGTATATCAGTCTTAGGTTTTTGGTTTCTCTTTGGTTTTGGGCATGCATTAGCAGAGGATCAAGAGCATTTTACGTTTTAAATAGCCTATTGGATGCTTCCTCCATTTCAATGGTATATTGTTTAATCTAAAGATAGAAGTTAGGTGGTGTAGTGGTGGAGTTGGGAGCTATTCCTTTTGATGCAAAATTTCTTAATGATGTAGTAAGTGGTAATATCACTTTTTTATATGACATTGTTTAGGGATACGACCTTCAGAAAGTGTCTAGACAGTGCTCCTTTTTTTCTTGGAGTAGATTAGAGGTTGTTCTGCCTACGTGAATGATTGACACTTTAAAATTTCCTGGATTTGTCTTCACTCCCTAAAACAAACAGTTAATTGTTTTCCTTTTTATTTGTAAATAAAACTTCATGTTACCCTGGAGCGATTACTCTGCCTTGGGCCTTGAGCCTTGAGGTAAAGCAGCAAAGATTTCCCTTGTGTCTATCAAATTTGGCAAGTTTCTGTCAAAGGAAACTGTTGCCACCTATTAGTTGCCTCCTTGAGTCAAATACATGGGGAGTTGCCTACTCGGGTCCTCATTGTCGCATTGAGCTTTCTGCAGTTATATGGGAGTAGCAGAAAATAGAAAAGGTTGCAAGAATGGTGGCATTTGAATGATGTGGAAGAATTTACAGTATGTTCACTTGGGAAGCAAATTGGCGAGTTGGGTATGCAATATTCGTGTCGAAGTTCTATTGATAGTTACAGTTTCATATTGTAGGTTTTCGGTTTTGTTTTGTTCTAGGCATGTTCTAGGAGAAAATCGAGATGTTGTGCTGCGCATTTATCTTTCCTAATTATTGGATGCCTTTCTATGTCAATTGTGTCAACGCTTGAGCAGATGATAGAACTGAGGTGGGTGTGGAGTGGGAGATATTTTTGAGAAAAATCATTAAGATGTAGCTTTCTGTAATGAACTGGTAATTTGGGCAGTAAAAATAAGGGAGAAGATGATGATTTTTGATTGATAACAATAAAATTACAGAAAATAAAGATAGATTTGCCAAGTTTTCGAGTGACTTGGTCACACTCCCAAGCTAACAACTAGAATGAACTCTCCAATATTTTCCTCATGATCTTTCCTATCACTCCTTTCTTCTATTTATAGAGCTAACTTACTTACTCTCCAAGCCAACTTAATTATATTGTACTACCCATATTACCCCTCCCCCTAAACCAATCTATTACACTTTCTTATATGAGCTGGTTGAGCAATAGAGAATGTCTAGATGATGTTTGTATTCCTTGGCTGCACTGAGTATATTGAAAGGTTATTTTGCACCTTGCACATGACTGATTTCTTTAAAGTTACCGTCTTGCTCTTTTGAATGACTTATACTAGTGAAGGAGGCTGTATCTCCTCATGCTTGCAACAAAACCTCATAGTTACTTTGGAGAAATTACCCTCTACCTTGATTCTTGGGGTATAGCAACAAAATCTCCCTTGTTGCTGTCACAATTTGGTTACTAGTTGTCGAATGATGTTATTGCCTCCGCTGAATAGCCCTTATCCTTCTGTATTGCAGTTGCTATTTGCTATTTCTATTTTTGCTATTACTCTTGTTGGGTTGGGAAACTCATTAGAATCCTTTTGATTATTAGCTTCATGTATTATACCCATTTTATTATGGATACTTTCTCTTATTGGTCTTTTGTTCTTTTTGCCCCAGAGGAATATTTTGGGCCTGTGGGTCATTGGTGATTTCAGACTATTATTCTTTTGGGCCATATGGATATATCTATGCAGAGTCAGGGATAGGATTGGCTTTTATTTCACAAAAACCTACACACACACGCATGCCCATTTTTTAAATTTTTTCCCTAAATAGAGAAATTTGTCAGAAACAACCTTTTAAAAACTATTTTTTGCGAGAAACAACCTTTTAAAAATTTTCTTGCAATTTCAGACTTTTAACAAAAGTTTTTTTGTTGAAACCAACCTTGCGCCGGATTCCGGCGTTGACCGGCCGGATTCCGGCGTTGACTGTCGTTTTTTTCCTATTTTCTTCCCCTTCCCTCCAATTTCCCCTAAAATCTCTCTCTCCTCCTACCCCAGTTCACTCCTTCTTAATATCCCTCCTCCCCTAACCCAAACTCATTTCCTCTCTATCTCTCCTCCGCCCTGCACCACCAACCAAAGAAAGTCAACCTCCAAGCTCTTCAATGGCTTCCTTCAGGCGCTTCTTTGCATCTGATTTTGGAGTTCGCTAGGAAGGGTTTGGATTTTTTGGGGGTTTTCTCAGCATCGGATAATGCGAAAATTAAAGATAGAGGGTGGCACGAGAGGAGGAGGAGATAGAGAGAGTAGTGGTGGTGGAGGGAACGAGAGAGGGTAGCGTGATGTCATGTTAGGTGTTGCAGCGGTGGGTTTGAAAGAGAGATAAAGTGAGTTAGTGGTGTGGTGTGCGAAACATAATTGAAAGAGATACATGAGGAAAGAGAGAGGAGCGGTGATGGGGCAGTTGGAGTTGATGTGGCTGTAGTGCTGTGGGGGAGCTGATGACGTAGAAGGGGTAGGAGGAGAAAGAGGCGAAGAGAGTGGAGGCGGAGGAGGAGGTGAAAATTGGAAGATGATGATGGTGAGAGAAGAGTTAGTGAGGTGGTGGAGATGGTGCAAGTAATGGCATAGGTGGTTAAGATGGAGAAGGAAGAGGAGAAAGAAAATACTGAAAGAAGTCATGGATGAAGGTTTTTAAGAGTGAGCTTGATGCCGGTGTTAATGGTGGAGGAATTGGAGGGAAAGGGAAGAAAATAGGAAAAAAACGACAGTCAACGCCGGAATCCGGTTGGTCAGCGCCGAAATCCGGAGCAAGGTTGGTTTCAACAATTTTTTTTTTGTTTAAGGTCTGAAATTGCAAAAAATTTTTTAAAAAGTTGTTTCTCGCAAAAAATGGTTTTTAAAAGGTTGCTTCTGACAAATTTCTCCCTTAAATAATAGAGAAACTATGTTGTAAGATGTCAGGTTATTTCAGTCACATACTCGCATTATATATTAGGACTTTCCATACCTCGGGATATCTTTTGGCCACCATAGTCTCCTTGAACTTCTTGCCGTTATATGCAAGAAGTAGAAGTTGCTGACTGGATATTTATTGTGCTGTAACGTTTTTCAAGTTCCTGAATGACTAGTGCGTGACAACTTATGTACTGCAAACATGTTTCAAGTTCCTTGAAGCCTTGTATTTAGGATTCTGCAATGTATCTCATTCCTTCAGTTATTTTTTTTTAAAACCTGCAGAAAGGCAACACCTCTTCTAGACAACTGCGTTGCTGCTTTGAAATATTTTCAAGAGATATTTATTTCAGTTCTACAGATAAAGCATAAGTCTCAATCAGTGGCGAGGCTATGTTGGGGCCTAAGAGGGCCATGGCTCCTGTAGGCCTCTCAACATAGCTTTGAATAAAATTAATGGTTGTATCTTGTTTTATTGGTAAATTGGCCCCATCACAACCATGTTTAAAATTCTTTATTAAACTAGCCCCCTCCACAACCAAGCCTGACTTTGCCACTGGTTTGAATAGTACTTTTACTTGTGTGTTATTATCCGATGGTAGGAGTTAGGATACATTTAGATTTTTATTCCTATTCTCGATTTAAAATGGCTGGGCTTTTTTTTTTATTATTTTTTTTTATTTTATCATTTTCTTCGTAATTCAGTATTTGGAGATTTACCAATGCCTCGTATCAGATTCATTTGCATTCAAGGCAGCTTCTCTCAGCCTGATGAATACATTGAACCATTATATAACCCATCGTAATATGCAAGAGATGGGTAGCATTAACCAAATTTATGAAATTAGTGATCAGCATTGAGGACATGATGGGTGATCCCAACAGCACTTGATTAAATTTTTGTGATTAGATGCGGGATCTCTTCCTGTTTGGTGGTTATAAGAGTTGCGGAAGGGGTGTCTCTTTTAAATAAGTAATAGTTATCTACTTTTAAGTCTCAACAACCCGTTTGGTAATCGATAATAGATGCGCGTTGATGGTAATGAATTTTGTATGTAATTTCTTTTAAAGAGAAGTCTTATGTGAATGCTCATGATATGATGGAACTTCATGCTCAAACATGTTTTCTTTCTCATAAATCTCATTAGCACTCGATACAACCTGGAGAGTGGTAATGAGAATTTATGAAATAAACGAGGTATTTGGAAATGCACTGTAACATGAGACTTTATTCATTAATTCACGTATTAATTTATTATTATTGCGACTATTTATTAATTTATTTACTATCTTCTTTCTCCTTTATGGCACTGTTGTGTTGTTGGTTAGAAATCTGGTGAGGGTTAGTTTTCCAAGAAGGAGAATGATAGTGAAGATTTGCTTCTATTGCAAGCAAGCCTTAAGGGCGGTCCGCACTGTTTTTGTTTGCCGGTGGAGTTCACGGCGGTGGGGATCCTATGAGCTGCCACTAGTAAAGATTGTGAAGGGTGTGGACCATGTGGGGGAGGGGAAGATGGAGAGAATGACATAGAAGAGAGAAGTGTAATGCGAAGTATGTCAATTCCAAAAACTTAGATTATGAATATGAGGGCAATTTAATGATCTCAAAATAATATGCCTTATGTTGTGATTGACATTGACTCCTTAGTCGAACTTTTAGAAGTCTTGTTTTCTTAAAATCCTTCGGTTCTTTCTTATATTCTGAAGGGTTGCTTTTACCTCGGTTGTTGGCAGTGGTAACCGCAAATTTCTGTGTCTCCTTATATCCTGCGGAGTCCAAAGGGAGTTGTTATTACCTAATGAGCTGAGAGAATCAACATGCCCTTTGTAGACAATCACTAGATCAGAAAATTAAGTACTTAAACTACTAATCAAACTATATTTTAAACATTTAGATTAATACATTATGTTAACTGAGAACAAGACAAATTCACAAAGTCCAGCTCTGTTGGCTTTAAGATAATTACGTACTTTCAATATAGACTACACAAGAAGTAGAATATCATAGTTGTGTCTTGAATATAACCACTAAACTTAATGCTGCAAGAGGGCTGTAAGAACATCTGCATCAACAGCGTTGTTGTGGTCTAGAGAAGCCAGCAGCTGAGAAAGTGTTTCACTCATGCCATCTACTTCTTTGTGGAGCTTCTTGATGTAACTGCATATTTCTTTCAGAACATCTTCACTTCTTGAGACCTTTATTATATGAAGTTCAAAAATATGAATACATCATGATTAATTACAAGAATGAACCATTTAATCATTTGAATTACATACGTTGAATTAGTAAGCTTTTACTCACTATTTACCTAAATTCTTGATGAACATAAATAGTAGTGGAAAGGTTGAACTTGTTTATTTTGTTGTGTGGCTTCATACACAAATTATATATTTGGTTCAAGTCATGGAATGGAAAGGGAATAAAATCAAATAAAGGAGTAGAATGGTAACAAAACTTGTTACTTTTATTGGGTGTTAGGTTCAAGCTTTGGAATAGAAAGGGAAAGGAAACCATTGTTGCTAAGCACTAACAAATTGGTTTTGTTACTAGAGGCGAAAGGGAAGGTGACCAAGTAGGGGAGTCCATTACCACTAAGTAATGGTAATGGATTGAGGAAAGGCCGAACCAAACAAGAAAAATGAAAATAGGTATTTGATTTCGTTTCTTAGAGTCTAAAAATGTTGATCCAAACATGCTCTTAAGATACATAGGTGTTTTACTAATATTATGGAGTATTTTTATTCAAATTACTAGTCCTATAGTAGTAGTATGATAATTATTATTGTTGTTGCTCTTTCTTGCATGAGGATAAATGATAGCCTCTTGGTATATCTGAGACAAAGATTCCTAGCTCCAGTGCTGTTGTCGGATAATTCTTTTGAGATAGTATGCATGTAAATATAGATGGTATCTTGGTCAAAGAAGACTTATGCTGAATAGCTTTCGAGTATCTAGTTTCTATATGAAAGTTAGTCCTACTTCTTAAAAATAATATCCAAAGGTGGTTTTTTTTCACCGTTTGGTATTAGTCACTAATTGACTCTGATCAATCCTGATTTGTGTAACGTTGGGGACCTTAATGAGTAAAATATCTCCTACCTACTCATTACTAGGGGTTCATTTCGAAATCTCTTGTTTAGTTGGAACCAAGCAATTTCCAAAGTTTTTATAAGAAAATTCCAATTCCGATTAGCTCTAGTTGCACAACAAAATGAATATTCAAACTGATATTGCCATTAGTACAGAACTTCCTAAACATGAACGCGTCGCAACGAGAAACAGTATCTACTGGACTACTAGTACCTAGCATAGTAAAGCATTCTTAGCTAGTTCGCTGCTAAGATTCTTTTTGGCATTAGTGTAAGCAAAATTTTCTTGTCATTTTTAACTTAAGACAACAAATTTAGAAAGGAAGCTTAGGTGTTATTTACGTACCCTTAGGTGCCTACGGTTTATCTCCGGTAGCAATGCTTGTAGTTTGAAGATTAGTTCATTAATCTCTCCTGCATTTGCATATCTTGATGCTAATAATCTGCTGCTCGACGACATTGCTAGTTTGCTACCCGCTTAATTACTGTTTATGCTTGCTTCTTGCTAAGGAATGCACTTGTAGTCTATTTGCTAGGAAGTAAGATCTTGATTACTAATTTGGAGCAAAAGTGTTTATAAAGGGAAGAGAGGATGAGAAGTATGAGAGAAATTTGAGGAAAAATAAAAGAAATGGAATTTAGTGATTGGATAATGACATTGGACAAAATTTTGTCCATGGGAGCAAGGTTTTGGAAATGGGCCCATGTGTTTAACTACTGTACACTCCATGGCCCACAGTAATTGCGGGCAGGTCTTATTAGAAAATCCATTGAAATTCTTTATTAAAGAGTTAAAGGCCATTACTTCACCAAATTCCCTAATTTAGAAGAAACAAATGAACAATCAAGTGTACATGCAATGTATAAGAGAACCTATGTTTATAACATAGCACTAATTTATTATATGGTTACATAATAAGAACAATTTAACTATGATTGTGTAGCTTCCCGAGTTACAGATGTCTATTGGAGGGGTATATTATGACTTGTGAGCATTTATGTATTGGATGGTCACTAGCTACCAGAAAGATACCATATTGTTCCTTTTAATGTTTTGGTTGAAAATTTGTCCAACCAAAAAACCCTATTTGAGTTAATTGTTAGATTTATCAATACTGGCCATTATAATTATATATTTTATTTACGTAATTTACTCAATAATACGTCTTGCAGACTACTATAGCTTATGCAATATCGATAGATCAATGTTGAAGTCAAAGAATATGATCACAAAATTATATATGCCTTTTACATTGTTTATTTTGAACTACAATTTACATGGGCAGTAGTATTCTCATTTGTAGGGAGTTCAAATTGCCAACTACTCCAATGTATGTATGGACGAAGCAATTAATTAATCAAATTGATAAAAATAATCCAAACCATTAAAATTCTATGATAAGCAACTAAAGCTATTGCTAACCTCTGTTAGGCAACGTACACCAAATGTTTTGTCGGAACTAGTGTGTATTAGTACGTTTTGTGGTGCTTCTACCCTCACTCTTGTTTCATGTTTTCGTCTCATACCTGATGCTTTGAGATTTTAATCGTTCCAACTCCTCTATCTTTCGAAATAGAAATGGAAATTTTACTCCTTGCTATCAAATTTAAGTATGTTTTACCCAAATAAAGTAAAGTGTTTCTCGTAAATTGTTGGATTGTCGTATCTATAGAGCATTAGGAATGGAGGAGAGGGATCAAGTTATCTTTTGCCTTTTTTGGTAAGTATTAAGTAAGATAAATGAGATAGCTAAACATGCCCCTCGAGGATTGCTATGTGGTATATACTTTCTCTGCTCCAAAAAGAATGCAACACTTGAGTTTTTACGGTCTACAATGCACAACTTTGACTATTGGCATTTTTGATTTCATATTAATCAAAATTATCAAAAACTATAGTTTAAAACTACACATTGATATAAATTTAACAAGATATCATATGATTATGTTATTATCTATATAGTGGTGGGAATTCGTGGCTAAAATTTGTTAAGTTTGACTCTAGAAATAAAAGTATTGCATTCTTTTTGGAGCGGAAGAGTATATCTTTAGTGGACTTCAAATCACCATTTCCAGAGTGTTGTTTGCGGAGCTATTCCATGACACTTTCAAAGTCTCCCTTTCTTCAATCCCTTAAATCTTCATTATACATTTGAATAACTATTTATCCCTTTGCTTTTACCCCTATTGTTAATCTTTCGATTATGGAGAACATACAAATTGAAGTCATATTTATATTTCATTATGGGTCAAAAGTGGAGCATCTAAATTTGGGTACAGTCCGGGACAAAATATACGGTCACCCCTGTCCTGGCTTCGTCCGTTAAAGGCAGCTATACATCTGTTTGGCTTCTTGTTATATCAGAGTCTAGGATTAGCATTATATCGTAGGTTTTTTCACATGGACATGTTTTTGCCATTTCTAGTAGCCTTTGTATTTTTCCATCTAAATAAAAAATAAAAAATAAAAAAATAAATTAGTAGTAGCCTTTGTTACAATTGTTGGTACCTTGGTGGTATTACATCAACTTGTAGATTCTTGACCCCTACCTCGTTAGTCTTTTCTTTGCGTTTTAGACAAAGCGATCTTAGATTATAATCATCATAAAGTATTTAGAGAAACTATAGAGGACTAGACATGGCAGACAACTCAATTTGGACTCGAACCAAGTGATCCATATCTAGATTCAACTTTCTATACATGGATCAGATATAAACCGATCCAAAAATCAGACCCAAATCTAGACGCGTTGCATCTATAGGTCTACGAAGGTGTATCTGGATCTACTACTACGGAAAGAATCATTGTACTCCCTTCTTCCCCAGAATTCTTGGTTGGACACATATTATTAGGTGATAAGTTGTTGTGTGATTATCAAATGTTATTTACTAGAAGGTAGATGTGATATGAGGAGAGAGTGTATTTTTAATTTTTTTTTTTTTTTGACATCGAGAAAACGTACATTAATTTAACAACGAAGTACATCCTATTACTAATACAAACAAACATAAAACAAAGTAATAACTAAATGAGCTTTATGAGCTCTTACATGCCCTAAAAAACAAAAACAAATAAAATGGAAAGAGAGTCGCCAATTAAGGAGGGCGTCGCTGGTCGATGATTGTGTTGGTGGAACCAAAATTCTGATAACTGACGGAAGTGGCAGGAGAAGCGAATGTCGTTCATGATCCGGACATTGGACAACCGAAGGCAAGATTCGCGTCTTGCCGCATGAGCAATCCCAACGAACTTCTGACGCTTGGGATTCTAGGCTCATGATCTGAAGAGTCACGTTCCTAGGTGACTCATGACTCTCTCTCGAGAGTACTTCAGGTTTCTCCAGTAAGTAGGAGAAACGGGGCGTGCTGAAATCCACCAGTTGAAACTGGGGTGCCGCCTGCAGATTTTGATTTTTCAAGGCAAGGACCAATAAGGTCGTTGCCAAGCTAGAAGGAGAGCTCAACAGTTTGAGCTCTCGAACACACCACCGGCTTAAAAAGCTGGAAAATATATGTCCGAACCAAGGAAACTTTTCATCATCGCGACCATAGTCATACTTCTCATCCTCGTGAGTAACCTGTTCATTAGTCATAGAATCTAAAAGAACATATTCTATGACTAGCTTCTTAATCCACCAATCCTTAAGTAGCTGGCAACCATGATTGAGTTGCCAGGACCAACTACGAACACCAACACTAACAACATAGAATAGGAAAAACAACAACAGAACTAGAGATAACATAGGTCGGGAAGGGAGCACCAACCACCAGGGGGTTAGGGAAAGGGATGCCCAAAAACCTGAACATGACCAACTAAGGGGGAAGGGGACACGACATAAGACCACAAACAGGGGAAGGGGGAGGGGGAGGGGAAGCCCGACGCACAATAACCAGGGGAGGGGGATGGGAGGCCCAACAAACTGAACCATAAACGAAATTTCGGGGAGGGGAGGGGGGTGCCCAACAAACTGAAAACAGGGGAAGGGGATGAGAGTGTATTTTTATTGGAAGAGATAGAATATGCAACCCTTGTACTTTTTAGTTTTGGGATAATGGGGTCTTAAAATAACTAAATCCATTGTCCTAGAAAAACCTGAACACTTGTTAGGACACATAGTTTAAGGTGGTAACTGATAAGTTGTATTGTAGTTATTAAATTTTATTTTATCAAAAAGTAGATGTAATAAAAGTTAGTAGAGTATTTTTAATTAAATGAGAGATAAATTACTTGAATTTTTTTTATTGTTAGAGTTAGAGTGTTGGCTAAAGTTAAGGAGTCTTAGAAAACTAATATACTAATAGTGTGACATGCAAAACTTGGAAGTGTTCAAACTAATTAATCTAAGACAAACAAAAAGTAAAGTGTTCAGACTCATCTGGAATAAAGTGAGTAATAAAAATTAGGAATTTTGGCTAAAAATGATATGAACTTTCTACTAGTTGTGCAAATAATACTTTCTATGTTCTAAAATTATTGCAACATTTGCCTGTTTTTAGTAATTTTTTTATTAATGCAGCTCTTCTATACTTGAAAAAAATGATATATCCACACATGGGACCATTTACACTAAACAACTCTTTTCTCTCCTTACTATAATATACTACCTCCGTTTCTCAGTAAGTGCAACACTTTTCTTATTTGGAATATTCACAATAAGTGCAACCAAACTCAAAATGGTAAAAAAAGTTCAATATTATTACAAATATGCCACTAAAAAGCAAGAGGGAACCACAACTTTTTTATTTGATCACTTGAATTACTCTACTTTATTGTTGTCTCTTCTGTCATCGTTGTTCAATTTCCTCTAGATTGGTTTCCACTAATATTTGCCGTGAAAAATAGTACGTGTTGGCAAAGGAGGAAGAAGAAATCAGTTATAAAAAAATTTAACCTGTTGAACTGGTAATCAGTCAATTAGGACTGTTTTTAGAAAAGAAACCCCATAGGTGCCTACTTGGGACTGCTCAGAAATAATTCTTAGTTGGGACTGAAAATGGCGAAACGCCCACAATTAGGACCACTATTTTCCCCTTTCTCCAGTTCTATCGGTTTCTTATCTTGAACCCCTTTCTTTCTCTCTCATGTTCGATCATCATCTTCAACCTCTACACAAAATCCCACCGAGATTCCCTATTATTGTCGACACCTACAACCCCTGCGCCTCGCCTCTTCCATTTCTAATATGATAAACACTTCCTTTGCTTGGTCTTCATCCGTAGAATACAGTATATGAGGCCCTTTTTCATCTCCATTGTTGCTTAGCTGGTTAAGAGAGTCTTTGATTAAGAAAGGAATGTGGACCATATGCAAAATTCTTAATTGTTTGAGACCACATCATGGTAAATAATTTATTTTGCCTCGATTTATAAATCTCCCTACTGTCCTGTTCAATTACAGATTTTATGCATCTCTAAATTCACTACAATGCAAAAACATCAATGCAGGAACTTGGGTAATTTTTTATAGCCATAATCACTTAATTCGACCACAAAGATGAATCACAAGTCCTTAGAAATGAAATTAAGACGAAAGGAAGAAACCATTGTTGGAATGATAGGTAGCCATCTATGGACATTTAAGCAGCACATGGTTTATAAAATTGCATTAGATGAGTATATATAAATTGCAATTTTCATGATTTACATATTCCAAAGATTATTTTCAAACTTATATACTTCCTCCGTTCTGTTTTAAATGAAACATTTGTTTTTTCACGCAACCCAACGTGCTTCTTTAATCACTAATATCTTTAGTTGTGCACACGTAAAAAATATAAAAAAATATAATTTGATAGTATGCATCGAGACGAATCTAACAAGATCCCACTTGACTATGTTTTTCTTTATATAATAGCGATACATTGGAGTCAAAATTGATCAATGAATAGTGTCATTTCACTCAATGTTTCATCTAAAATAGAAAGGAAGTATATATATATATATATATATATATATATATATATATATATATATTTTTTTTTTTTTTTTGAGAGGAAAGCAGTAGGTGAAATATATTAATCAATGGACAGAATGTCCATAAGAGGACACCTCAGCTGGACAATGACATTCCCAGCGTTGTTCAACACCAAAGGGGATAAGTCGAGCTAGGTGATGAGAAACAAAGTTCCCATTTCTTAGCACATGCGACCATTTAACAGAGACAAAGTATTTACTTAAAAAAAAAGCATCCTCTAACACAACAACTAAATCAAAAAAATAAAGAGCACCTCGAGACAACCTATTAGAAATAGTAAGACAATCAGTTTCGAAAATAACATTATGTAACTCATGACATCAAGCCAACTTGATTGCTAGACATAGGGCTTTCCCTTCCGCCACTTCTACGTACAAGCCACCATGCTTTCACCCGTCTCGTAGCAACAAACAACACCTCTCCCTTTTCATCCATGGCCACAACCCCCATACCCACCCAACCATCTTCACTAACCGACGCGTCCGCATTCACCTTCACACACCCAGCAGGTGGTGGCTTCCATTTCTTCGTGAGCATAGGTGTTTTGGGAGCCGTGCCTCCATAGTTTTTCTTTGTGTACTCACCATACTCCTCGCTGCATTTGAAGCGAAGACCGCTACTTGATCATTTGGGCGACACCAGGACTCGAACACCACCTCATTCCTACGCTGCCATACACAGTACACTAGGTAGCTCATGGACACCAACCACTCATCCTCTACTGCCTGCCAGTCATCCCAAAAACCCAGCCAAGCCTCACCTTCTTCACGCGACAGACGACTCCCCAGGCTCGTCAGCTCCCACACTTCTTTCACCTTCGAGCAGGTCAGCAGCGCATGGCTAATGGTTTCAGGACCCTCATTGCATAGCGGGCAAACATCATCGACTAAGATATGTCGATGTTTGAGGACAACTCTAACATGCAGCGAAGCCTAACAAACTTTCTAATAAGATTTACGATGCGGAAATACAAACAATTTGTACAAATCCTATTCCCAAGAACACCCTAAAAATACTATAATGAATCTACAGGAGGGTATTGTACCCTTGTAGCGTGCCTCGTTGATGTTAACTCTAGAATCTCAAATGAAATCCCTCCACAAGTAGTTCACCACCACAATGAAGATTAGACTTTTAGATTTGCTAAAACCTTAAAACAACTAATTGTTTTGATATAATACTCTCTTGTAAAATTTTAGAGAGCAAAATTTTCTCTCACTCTCTTTCTCTTCCCCCACGGCTAAGCAATGCACAAAAGTAATGAATGGTAAAAAAATTCTTACATTATCACCCTTGATATATGCGTGCAAATCCTTTCAAAAAGGATGATATATTGCTTTCCTTATTTATGGGCAATCAATCATCACATGATTGATATTGTTACTCATTTAATTAATTGATTCCAAATAATCAAAGATTAACATAATCAATTATCCCTATAATTGATATTTTACTAAATAAGAAGATATTACAATTATCTCATTTTATTTTAGCAATAGAGTATTTATTTGTATTATCAAATAATATTAGTCTCCAATAGACTAATTAATCGACATTGTAGTTTAGGTGTGACCCTGTAGGTCCAAACAAGTTCACTAGTAAATATTAATTATTTATTAATATTACAAGTCAAGATTGGCTTCTAGCAAAGCATCATGACTACCTAAACTATATTGGATATAATTAATAATTTATAACTTCTGAGTTATGCACTTGATCGTAGGACATACTCCAACAATCTCCCACTTGTCCTAGAGCAAGTGGTGCTTTATAATTCCTTTGTCATTTATTGTTATATCTGAACATAAGGTAAGAAATCTTGTCATCCTTATGAAGTCCAGAACATTTCTCAGTCTCCAAGTTCAACTGTCAAACGAATGATTGAATCACAATCCATTCGAGCACGGCCATGCATTTTACAGTTTAAACTCTCTGAGAGGCCCAAAACAATATTCCTATGTAATAGGAGGACAATTCCATCTTATTTACCCTCTATCCTTCAGACGACTCATAGCAACATGTACATTGCCTTTATAGTCTCCTTTTACGGCACGACGTTTGACAATGCCAAAGTGTACTAGTCATCAATGTAAGGAATCAGTGGTAAACTCAAGTTTGAGGAATCAACTCATTTATATTTTAGAGAAACTTATGACATTCAGCTCATAAAGATTTCTCTATGTGGGTCAAATCCAATGTGTATTCACCAATTCACATTAATATAATTGATTAGACATCCAATGCCCCTATGATCCATGAAACATGATCATCAATCTATCTATAAACTAATCATTATAGGTCATTAATGTACCTACTTAATGACCTGATTAGGGACTAGGTAATCATTTATTTTAGTTCACTTAATAGGGTTCCATAGTTGAGTCCTCGTACTCAACATCCTATTTAAAACAACTGATTAATTTGGACATTTGTTTTAATACTAAACCAAATTTAAACAAACATATATTTATAAAATAATAAACATAAACCTTTTATTTCAATAATGAACTACGTTCAATATTAAATACAAATATAGGTCATTCTCCAATGTTCCTAATTCCCATAGCTGAAGTATAACTCTCATGTTTCTGCTGAGAAAGTGGCTTAGTAAGCGGATCTGCAACATTGTTAATTAATCGATATTGTAGTTTAGGTGTGACCTCGTAGGTCCAAACAAGTTCGATAGTAAATATTAATCATTTATTAATATTACAAGTTAAGATTGGCTTCTAGCAAAGCATCATGACTACCTAAACTATATTGGATATAATTAATAATTTATAACTTTTGAGTTATGCACTTGATCGTAGGACATACTCCAACACTTTCCACAAAAGATGTCTTACCTTTAGTGAGACTTGCAAGCTCCAAATTTTAACCCAAGCACGATGAAATAAATCATGATTTCCCAACTTACCCACCATATATATGCAGTCTTGACAGAGTAGGAGCCATCCTTGGTGAAAAGCACGCAACAAGATCATCAGGGAGACGATCACTCAAAGGTACTGCATGATAGCTTGAACCTCTTGCTCATTGAAATTTTCATTCACAACTGCAACATTCCTCTCCATCGACCCATAATCAATCAAATCACAAACATAGTTTAGCCCATCATCTCTAGCGCTTGTTATGAAACGATTATCTCCATTCAACACCCACGGGTCTTCCCAAATTTTAATATTAGCACCATTCCCCACTCGCCAAAGAACCCCCTCCTTCACTAAAGCCTTCGAACCCCAAATACTTCTCCACGAATAAGTACCAACAAGCCCCAAAGAGGACTCAAGAAAGCTACACTTTGGATAATACTTGGCTTTTAACACACGGCTAAGAAGAGTATCCTCACATTGAATCAATCTCTATGCTTGGCGACCGAGAAGAGCCTCATTAAACACCGAAAGATGTGAAATTTTCGGACCATTCCGACTAGCCTTCATGCCATGAATCACCTTATCAGCAGTAACTTTTCTAACAAGGGCCGAAAAAGCATATGCAACAAGGATAACCAATTATGGAGATATGGGATCACCTTGTCTGAGCCGTCGGGAGGGAATAACAAAGCTACAAACATCACCATTAACCACAAAGGAATATCGAACAGAGGACACACAATCCATAACACATTGTACCCAAGAATCCGCAAACCCCATTTTCTATAACAATCTGCGAAGGAAAGACCATTCAACTCTATCATACGCTTTGCTCATATTAAGCTTCATAGCTAAAAAACTTTTGTTACCTTTAGATCTGTATTTCATCGAATGAAACAACTCAAGAGCAATCAGAGCATTGTCAGTGATGAGCCTACCCGGAACAAAAGCGCTCTGGTCGTTAGAAACAACTCCAGGCAAAATCACCTTAAACCTGTTAGCTAAGACTTTCATAACAAGTTTAAATATAACATTACACAAACTGATCGGACGAAACTCTAAAATAAGAGTTGGAGATTTAACCTTCGAGATCATAGCAATATTAGTATTATTAAGAGCATCTGGGGGTCTAGTACCATGAATTATCCCTCAGCAGAGGTGACATCATCACCCACAATATGCCAAAATAGCTGATAAAAGACAGCTTGCATCCCATCAGGTCCAGGGGCCTTGCTAGGGTGCATCTGGCGAAGCGCCACCTACACTTCCTCCTTACAACACTGTCTACACAAAGCAACATTCACAGCATCAGAAATAACAGGGGCAATAGCATCTAACACAACAGTCATAGCTTCCTCAGAAGGAGAACTCGAGGTAAAAAGATTTTGATATTAGTCAACCGCAACTCTCTCAATGTCTGCATCATCATCTCTCGAAACCCCTATCATCAAATAGGCCATGGATGTAATTTCTCCTCTTTCTTTGACTCGCCTTATGGTAATTTTTGCTATGTAATCGCCATCTTTAATCTCATAAATACGCGATCTCAAATACCAAAAATCTTCCTATTTTCTAGCAACTCATCAAGCGTGGCCTGACAAGCTTGAACCTGTTCACGGGTTGCCTCACCGGGGATTCTTTGCAATCGTTTAATATTCTCCTCCACCTCACAGACCTTCCGACCCAAATTGTCAAGCGAATCCTTACTTTACAAGGTAAGCTCACGAGCAACCACACCCAGCCGAGCCTCAAAAGAATCACCCAACAAACTCTTCCACGCAGCTCGGACCAAAGGCTCGCATGAATCATCCGATAACCATGCCGTTTTAAACCTACATCTCTTTTCTTTCTTCTTCTTGTGCCTATGCTGGTTCCCAAAAAGCTGGACCATGATTGGAGTATGGTCCGACTTATTCCAAGCCATATGTTCCACCTGAGCATTCAGGAAGACTTCGATGAGTTGAGGCTACATATCTGTCAAGTCTTTCTCTAATTCGAGTTGTTGGATTTTTGCCCCTCTCCCAAGTGTACCATAAACCAGAGAATCCCAAATCCCGAAGCTGAAAATCATCCAAGACATCTCTAAACTCATGCATTGCTCGACGATCTTCAACACTACTCCCCTCCACCTCATTCATGCTTAGCACTTCATTAAAGTCCCCTCCGAACAAAATCAAACCATCACAATCCCTAACAGTTCTCATCAACTCCCAAGTTCCGAGATTTTTTTTCCCGATTCCAGCCACCTATACAAGCCAACAAAGCGCCCAGTAACCCTATTTTCTCCAGTAACATCACCACATATATGGTGTTGTGAGAAAGAGATTAAACTAAAGTTGAGCATAGCAAATTTACAATAAATACATAGACCACCGGACCTGCCAACACTATCCACCCCAAAAGAGCAATCAAAACCCAAACGAGTTCCAACACAAAAGATTCATAATGCTGGGCGGGGTTGGATCCCACCAACCACCGCCTCGACGGTGTTCATAGAACTGCCACCGAGAGAGAGAATATTCAAGTTTGGTCTTTTTTTCACCCAAAGTCCATAGAATCATCAACAATCATATTATCGATTGTTTTCTCTTAAGTCTCGAATTATAATTGATGTTAGCATTCAAACAACAATCTTCCACCAAGTCGGGAATTTTATTGTCAACAAGTTTCTTACGTGAAATTATTTTTGCTTTCCTAACTTTTTTTTGGGGGAAGAGTAACTTTGTGGAGAATTTTAGAGGGGAGGTTGCACTTACTTCTACTGTAGCAATAGGTAAACTCAAAGTCACATGGGGGCTCCGCACCACTACCGAAGCTGGGGTTGGAGTATGATCATCCAATATGTCAATTACGTTACTATCTCGAATAGTAGAAACCAAGGGATGCTTAGCAGATTCACACTCACCTCCACCCTAGTAGGGACAACAGTAGGCGTAAATTGAAGATTACGGGCACAACTCCGAAATATTTTAGCCTCTTCCTCCATCTTCAACCGACCATGTTGAGGGGAAGCACGAAGCCACGATCCCCATAGCTTCTCCTCATCTCTATCTTCTTCTACCACCCGAAGACAATCACTTTCGATGTGGCCTAGAGTACCACAAACATAACAAAAATTTGGGAGACGTTCATACTTTACTTTTACCAAAAAAATGGTTCCATCTTTACTACGAACTTGCTGAGTTCGACACAAAGGCTTTGTCACATCCAGAAGTATTTTCAGTCGTGCGTATTTATCCCATACAATTCCATCAAAATCCACTTCAAGCACCGTTCCCAGCCCTCCCCCAATGGCCCCAACTTGATTTTCAATTATCTGTCCATAGGTAAGCTATACAACCTAACCCATAAAGGGCAAAGGGTTAGGGAAATATTCGAGGGTTGCGCGCTTCCATCAATCTCGTTCAACAAAACAAGATATTGATCAAAAGTCCATGGCCTTCCCGCCATAACCTTCGCCTTATCCCGCATATTCACAAATTGGACTGCAAATAGTCCGTTCTCAATCGGCCGAAACAAAGCACTTTACGAAATCAACCATATTTGATTCATGGTCTTCTTGATCGCTTCAAAGTTATAAGGTCAGATCGCCAAAACCTTGCCTACCAAGGATAGGCTAGTCCCCAAGTCCTCCTTTGCATCCGACGCTTCATCAAAGGACACCACAATGTTTTCGTCATCTAAAATCTTCAAACTAGCACACTTATTCACAATTTCATCAGCCATAATGACTGACAAAACAATCCCAAGAGGGATTGAAGGCTCGAACAATGAGACTAAAAGATGGAAAAACCAAAACTTTTCACTCAAACACTAGTTTCCTACAGAGAGACTCCCCTAAAGACTCCAACATATGTTATATAGTTAGGTGAATTCATCTAATTTTAAAAAGAAACTAATTAATTACTTCCTCTTTTTGTTTTTTACTTGCAACAATTTCCATTTATAGGTGTTTTTATTTAGATGCAATATTTCCTTTCTTGGTAAAGGTTTTGGGGCAATTTACCCATTTTATCCTCACTTTACTTACCCCACATGTAAAAAGATTGAATCAAATTTTACTCTCTCTCCTCTTTCCTTAATATTTGTGCAAAAATGTATTCTTTGCAACTAAAAAAGAACAGAGGTAGTATAAATTAACTAAATATTTACTTATCTCAATTTTTTTGAAAAGGGTCAATATTTATATATAGAATTTTTTTGAAAGCAATCAATATTTATTTAACTCTTTTTTTACTTGCTCCCTTATTTTATCTCCATTATATAAGTGAAGGGCGGAGGGAGATGGTGTCCCCCTTACAAGAAGTCTGATATACTCTTAATGAATTTAAATTGCCATATATATTAATTAATTTTTTCTTCTTCCTACTTGCCATATATATTGAACAAGTTAACAATCAAATTAAATTTGAAATTTTAATTAAATATTAAATTAAGGAGAATGATTTCCATTCTTACATATGTGTAAAAAACTCTGATAAAAATTTAAATTGACAATATAACTTGATTGACACAATCAGAAGAAAATATAAAACTTGAATTTCATATTAACAATTATACTGATAATACTTTAAAACCTAAATGTTGATTATTATTCGGTAATCTCTATTATATAAATCAAACTCTTCCACTTTATTAATATTCAACTATTGAACCTGATACACAAATTCTTCCACTTTATTTGAGCACAACCTTTCTTCTGCTTTATATTTTCTTCTCTCAATACTTTATTTGAATAATGATGAATAAATAGCAAAAAAAAACCAACAAAACATTGATCTAAGAAAAACATATTTAAAAAAAAAATTATAAATGTTTGATCGAATCAATTTTTTGTAACACTGATGAATAATTAATTGAGAAAAAACGTTAATATGACACACAAGCATATCGTGCAAAAAATGCTAGTGTTAAATGGGTCAAAAAGCACCCCAAAAAAGCTTGAAAGTAACATTGTCCAAAATCCTTTGCAAAACACTATGTAGCAATTAAAAAAAGTCGGAGGGAGTATAAATTTGTGTACTATTCAGCTGTCAAAATGGTAATAACATTGCCCAAAATGAAATACGGGAATTATATTTTGAGATAGAGGGAATAGTTCACAATTTATAATATTTAATGCATAATTAGAAAGTTATTGACCAAAGATGTGTATTGAAAATCGTAAAGAATACAAGTGTAAGGCCATGTTCTTTTGGACTTATTTTCAGTTAATTTCAGTTCAGTTCAGTTAATTTCAGTTCAATTCAGTTAATTTAATTTCAGTTCAGTTCAGTTATGTAACACCCCGATAATTCTCTTTTTCCCAGAAATACCTTTATAATACAAAACTTAGAGAATTACCCAAGTATTATCGCCCGTGTGATAACGTATCGGCTTATTCAGAATTTTGCAGCGGAAAACATCAAACTAAACTTTATAAATAATAAATTAAGTATTTCAAAAACAACCCACTTTATGAAAGTCTATCAAACCAACTTATAATAACATTATCCGACTAATGCAGAACAAAATAACAAACTAAGTTTACACAAGCTCTCCATTCCCAAATTCCCAATGATGCTACATCTGCGAACTGTAAATGTCAACGCTCTAGAAATGCTGCTCACCAAAATTGGGTCATCACGGGATCAATAAGGCAAAGCCATGATCAACAATCACAAACAAAGCACGTAATCGGCAAAGGCGAGTACTACATGACAATACATAACCAATCCTAATCATGATACTAAGAAATAGTAAACGAGAGATAAATAAGTAATACAACCATATAACATTCTGCGAGATGACTTCTTCCGAACTAAACTTAAATCAACTTTTATTATATTAAATGAAATAGTTATTGGACCGAGTTGTCTAACTAAAAACCAGCCTTCACCTAGGAAGACGAAATACGGGCGCGACTCCGGTATTCCATAATGACTGCGATATCGAGGAACCTTTAAATAAAAAGAGGAATGGTGATCAATCCAATTCCCAGAAAAAGCCATGGCTCGCTCACCATGTACCCCAACTCCTGATTGTCCAACTTCAGACGTGCACCAGTCTAAAGCTTATTACTATCCAAGTTACACTTTACGTGATTTACAATTTATTACTTGTTATGACACACATACAAGCAACACAGAATATAATTCAACATTCACAATTAAACTTCTTTTATCTTAGGATTAAATAAGTGATCACACAACTTACAATCCAAGATTACTTTATTTAATTCCAACCTTTCTTACTTTGTTGAACCTAGCCAACAATCAATCTTACCTTTCAAAGGCACAACTTGTCAACTTACCAAATAAGGCCCACAGTCCTCATAAAGTAGTGAAATACAAAAAAGGAACAATGATCAAACATGATCCAATACTAATAAATATATTAATTTCCCCATGTGAATTAATAAATAAGGTTCCCAATCCAATTAACATGCTTGCATCAATATTCCATACAAACATGATATTCTACTCATAATCAAATATTATAATTAACATGTTTGCACACATGCATAAAACATGCAAAATCCAACATAATAAATATCATACATGAACTCAACTAAGTTCCTATACATGACACTACATAATTCTCCTTCATAAAAGCATGATACTATTTCAATCATCACATAGGCATGTACGTACCTTGTGTAAACTAGCCGACTGGCCACTTTTAAACCTTTAAAAGTCTCCTACGGAATACTCTCCGCCTAGAAATCAAATATAACTAAAATCAATACTCTTAAATAAAAAGACAGCAACTTTAAAATATTTAAAAACCCCTTTAAACATATTCAAAAGTTGATTTTACTATCAAAACTTCCATTACTTTTAATTCCTAGCATAGTACTACCATACTAGTAATTAAAATTCTTAAAATTCCCTAAATAAAATGCTTTCTGAAATTCCAGCAACTTATAAAATCATAAAACCTTCTTTAAACCCTCTTAAACATGTTTAAAAATCATAAATTAAATTAATCTCATAGTATTTAATATGCTACTATGGTTTTCTAATAATTAACACCCTAAAAATCCATGCTTTAATTACTAAAACTTCAAACTAACAATAATAAACAAATCTGAATTTTTATTCTTATAATATAATATATATATGAATCA
The DNA here is from genome assembly GCA_947646795.1 of Beta lomatogona. Classification (NCBI taxonomy): domain Eukaryota; kingdom Viridiplantae; phylum Streptophyta; class Magnoliopsida; order Caryophyllales; family Amaranthaceae; genus Beta; species Beta lomatogona. The sequence goes on along the minus strand of CANSNZ010000336.1, from coordinate 9,997 downwards.
AGATTATTCATTAAAACAGTAAATTAACATTGATAATCATGATTAACATTAAAATAAAGCATAAAAACCTAGTCTTTAATGGAAAACTTGAGGAAAAGGAAAGAATTAAACCAACTCAAGATGAAAGGGAGGAGGCGCCGGCCAAGGAGGAGTCTTGGTGGCAGCAGCGACGGTCAACGGCGGTCAACGACGGCGGCGGTGACGTTTCTTAGCAAGGAAGAAAGCGTTACTTGAAGAAGAAGAAACAAAAGCTTGAGAGGAAGAAGAAAAGAAAATTACGTGGAAGAGGAGAGAGAGAGCCGTGAGAATTGAGAGGAAGAGTGAAGAAAAATAGTTTGTGTAGGGCAATAATTGGGCTTAGGGTATTTATAGTTAGGGTTTCCTTTTGGGCTTAGGAAAAAGGAATTTAAGTTTAAATGGGATTCGACGATAACTAGGATTGATGAATGAGGACTCCTAGTATCAATATAACTCCTCTTTCCCAATCTACTCTTAGAATTTGGGTTCCTCAAGTCTATTAGACTTCTTTTCTAAATCACATTCATATTTCACACCTTTTTCAAAGCATGATTAATTAAAATATTTTCAACTTCCTTAAATCCTTAAAATAATTTCATTTGACTTTCAAAAATAGTCAGCCTACTTAAATAATAAAAATCATTTGAACTAAAATATAAATATATAAATGATAAAATATATTTATAAAATCCTTTAAATTTATGGGGGATTACAGTCGACCCCCCTTAAAAGAAGTTTCGTCCCGAAACTTGACACGAAAACTCACATATTTTCAAAACTTGAACTCAACTTTTCAAAAGTTTACAAAGAATTGTGCCACTTGTGCACACTTTTGCTAACTTAAAACACTTGTGTTACTTATGAACACACTTTCTTATGCGAAGAGTCTACTTCTTTAGCACTAACATGTGCAGATTGCTCAACATATGCATACATATGCATAAAAAAAATCTCATAAAAATAGACAAAAGCGCGAAATTTATCGCATTCTATCCCCCTTAAAGAAAACGAGTTACGCCCTCGTAACTCACCTCAAGGAACAAATCTGGATACTTCTTTTTCATCTCATCTTCGGTTTCCCACGTTGCCTCTTTAGATTTGTGGTTAGACCAAAGTACTTTCACGATATGGACATCCTTATTGCGTGTACTACACACTTTTCTGTCGAGAATTCTGACAGGCCTTTCCTCATATGTGAGGCTACTATCGATCTGAATTCGTTCAGGCTCTAGGAGATGACGTTCATCGAGAATATAGCGCTTAAGTTGAGAAATATGGAACACATCATGCATCTTCTCAAACTCCATTGGCAATGCCAATCTGTAGGCAACTTTCCCAATACGCTCCAAAATCTCATATGGGCCTACATATTTAGCACTTAACTTGCCCTTTTTCCCAAATCGCATGACTCCCTTAGTGGGTGATACTTTCAAGAACACTTTATCACCTATAGCAAACTCATCATCGCGTCTTTTCAAGTCAGCATAACTCTTCTGTCTATCTTGCGCAGCTTGAATTCTAGCCTGAATCAGCCTGACATTCTTAACAATTTCCTCAATAAACTCTGTCCACAAGACTATATTTTCGTTAAAGTCATTCCAACAAATGGGGCTTCTACATTTCCTTCCATATAAGGCCTCAAACGGTGCCATCTTAATGCTCGCATGGTAACTATTGTTATACGAAAACTCAATCAGGTCTAATTGGTCCTCCCAACTACCTTGAAATCAATAGCACACACTCTCAACATATCCTCCATCGTCCGGTTAGTCCTCTCGGTCGACCATCGGTCGCGAGGTGAAAGGTTGTACTCATCTTCAATGTTGTCCCAAGATTTAATTGAACCTTCTTCCAAAATTTCGAAAGGAATCTAGAGTCACGATCAGAAATGATATCCTTTGGAACTCCATGCAGTCTCACCACATGCTTAACATATGTCTTTGCTAGTTGCTTCTTCTTCCATGTCTCCTTGATCGGTATGAAAACGGCCGACTTTGTCGGGCGGTCCACAATGACCCAAATAGTATCATTACCACTCCTTGTTCTAGGCAAAGCGATTACAAAATCCATCGATATGGAATCCCACTTCCATCCCGGAACCTCTAATGGTTGAACTTTCCCCATGGGTCGCTTGTGATCTATCTTCACCTTCGCGGGTTAGGCACTTAGACACATACTCGGCTACCTCTCGCTTCATGTTTGGCCACCAATAGATGCTTAAGGTTCTTATACGGCTTGTCACCCCCCCGGGGTGCACGAGTACGGTGTATTATGCCCCTCATTCATAAGACGTCTTTTAAGCTCGTCACATTTTTGTGGTACACACCACCTTCCTTTAAATCTCACACTACCATCATCATGGATCGAAAATCACTTTCCTTACCTTGGCCCATCTTTTCCTTAATCTTCTCTAAATGCTCATCCCCAACTTGACCCTCTTTGATCTCGTCTAGAATTGACAATCCCAATGATAAAGCACTCAATCTTGCCTCGATCTCCCCGGGATTTAAAATTTCTAGGCTAAGCCTTTGCATATCTCGACACAACTCCTCGGGAACTATCAAGGCGTTCATGCTATGACTCGACTTCCTACTCGGTGCATCGGCGACTACATTTGCCTTCCCTTCATGGTATTGGATGTCTAAGTCATAGTCCTTTATCAACTCTAGCCATCTCCTCTCGCCTCATGTTGAGGTCTTTACAGGGTAAAGATGTACTTCAAGCTCTTATGATCCGTGAATATCTTGCAAGTCACCCCATACAAGTAATGTCTCCAAATCTTCAAAGCGAACACAATGGCGGCTAACTCTAGATCATGGGTAGGGTAATTAGCCTCATAAGGTTTCAGCGACGTGACGCATACGCAATCACCTTCCCGTTCTCGTTGTAACACACATCCCGAGACCATTCTTCTAAGCATCACTATATACCTCAAATCCCTCATTCCCATCGGGTAGGGTCAAAACAGGCGCGGAGGTTAAACGATCCTTCAAAATCGAAAGGCTTCTTCACACTTTTCACTCCACTCAAATTTTGACTCTTTTTTTCATCAAATTGGTCATAGGTCTTGCTATCTTCGAGAAATCCCTCACAAATCTTCCGTAATAACCCGCTAGACCTAAGAAACTTCGAATATCGAGACACATTCTTCGGAGTTGGCCATTCACTCACGGCTTGAATCTTAGCGGGATCTACAGAGACTCCTTCCTTAGACACATAGTGACCCAAAAATGCTACCTTCTCCAAACGAAACTCACACTTAGAGAACTTGGCATACAATTGATTCTTTCTAAGCGTCTCCAATATGATCCTCAAATGCTCATCATGCTCCTTCTCGTTCCTCGAATAGATCGGGATATCATCAATGAATACGACCACAAATTTATCTAAGAACTCATGGAAAATCCTATTCATTAAGTCCATAAATATGGCAGGTGCATTGGTTAACCCAAAAGGCATTACGGTGAACTCATAATGACCGTAACGAGTCCTAAATGCGGTCTTAGGTATATCCTTGTCGGCTACTCTCAACCGGTGATACCCCGAACGCAAATCAATTTTCGAGAACACGCTCGCTCCATTTAATTGGTCAAATAGGTCGTCGATTCTAGGCAAAGGGTACTTATTCTTGATGGTTACGTTATTCAATTCCCTATAATCAATACACAACCTCATACTCCCATCTTTCTTCTTGACAAATAACACGGGAGCTCCCCAAGGTGATGCACTAGGTCTAATATAACCCTTATCGAACAATTCTTGCAACCGCGCCTTCAACTCACTCATTTCCGGAGGTGCCATTCTATAAGGTGCCTTAGATATAGGAGCAGTTCCGGGAACTAGGTCTATGGTGAACTCAACGGCTCTAACAGAGCGGCATACCCGAGATCTCACTCGGAAACACGTCCATGAACTCATTCACAATCGGAACATCTTGATACTTACCCCAACCTCTTTACCCACATCTTGCACACTACGAAATATAACTCACACCCCTTCTTCATCAACTTTTTCACTTGCATTGCGGAGATGACCCCAAAGCTCTTGGATTTCCCAAAACGTCTATACGAAGTCGGCTTACCCAAAGGGTTCCTTAAAGTTACTTTACGAACTTCACAATCTATCTTGGCCTTGTATAAACTTAGCCAATCCATCCCCAGAATTACATCTAGGTCTCCCGAGTTAAACTCTATCAAGTCGGAAGGAAAAACACGAGTCTCCTATCTTTAGAGGCAAGTTTCTAAACATCTTGGTACACCTTATGGTCTCACCAGTAGGTATACTAACGAGCAAATTAATCACTTCAAAATCGATTAATTCCGGACTTTTTAATAACAGACGACGAGACAAAAGAATAAGTCGCCCAGAATCAAATAACGCTTTAACTTGCACGGTGTTAATAGAAAAAGTACCGAGACACTACATCGGCGAGATCGTTCGGCTTCGTTGCGACTCATCACGAACGGCTTTCTCGGAGCCTTGTTCCGGTTTTTCTCACTGGCAGGGCTTGTTATAGCTTCCTTGATTGTTACCGTGCCCATGCGAGCTTCGAACCCCGATTTCTGGCTGGTTGAATCCAGGCCTCGCTTAGTTACTACCCCCATTGCCATTTTGCTCCTTCTTTTGCTTAGCAAGGCACTCATACTCCCTATGGCCCTTTTTCGCGAGTAGTTATAAATCACTTGGTTCCCCCTTACGGTCTCTACCCGGGGTGGTTGTTGCTACACTTTTTGCGGTGATACACTCTTTCAGCTCGACCCCTATTGCGGTTATCCCGGTTGTTGTTTCCTTGGAAATTCCCATTACCATTCATACTCTTCTTGAAATTCCCCTGGTTTCCCCCCAGGCATTAAAGTCCTTCCTCTTCTCACCTACCACCGAATTCTTTTTATCCCGCCTCGATTGGAGTCCATAAATATGGGCGGCTCTCCCATACACGATATCTAGGGATGTAAAGGTCTCCCCTCCTAATCCCGGTTGTATCTCATCGGTCGACCCCTTGCTCAAATCTGCGAGCCTTCAACTCTGCAGTAGCTACTGACCTCGGGTGCATACCTCGACGGTGCTATGAATTTACTTGTAATACTCGAAATGTTCATACTACCCATCCTAAGATTAATGAATTCATGGGCCTTCGCTTCCTCATAAATGCGGGGTAAAACTTCCCCTTCAAGGCAGTCACAAAAGCCTTTCAATTGAACCCTTCTATAGCACTCAATCTAACTCCATTCTCCCTCCACCATAAATCAGCCTCATCCTTAAGGTACAACACAGCCTGACCCACTCTCAAATTTTCAGGGCAGTTTACAATCTCAAAAAGTTTCTCAAACTCCCTAATCCAGTTTTATAGGAAGGTAGGGTCAGCTTGCCCCTTATAGTATGGTGGCTTAACCTTAGCTAGCCTTTCGAACATATCCCGACACTCTCAGGACGCTCAGCTCTCTCCTGAGTCAATTTCTCCGCCATGTGGCGAATAGCAGCAGCTAGATCATTGTTGTTAGCCATTCTACTTCGGGACCTGAAAGTAATATAACTCTACTTTAGGTTCCAGCATGACTCACATTTCCATCTAGGAAGGCAACATTTGATTTGATCATTACAGATCGCATCAACAGACAATTTCTCAACTAGTTCCAAGTTCAACATGAAATGTTCTCTAATGATCACATAATCATCCATGTAAAATATATTCACATCAACATGCAAATAGAAACAAGCAAGCAAGAATATAATTGCCTAATGAAAATAAAAAAAATATTCCCATTACATGCCCAGAATAAATTTTTACTCACTCATATAATTAAGAAATAACTTTTATTCTTCCATAACGGGTATTTAAATGAAATAACTGTTGCTATAATATTATACCTTCCTAAAAGGAACCATGATTGTAAAAAAAAAAATAAATAAATAAATAAAATAAAACTATGCTATCACTGTTGGTCGACTAACCAACTGATTAATATTATTTCCTCTATTGCTAAGAAGAATAATAAATAAAAAAATAAATAAATAAATAAACAGTAACCTAAGGTATCACATTATCATTTTTGTCCTCAGTTTCTATGTATAGCCCAGGTACGAAGATCTCATCTTCAGACTCATCTATGTCCTCATCATAATATGCGACATATCTCCTTTGTCGTTTAGATCTCTTAGAAGGTTGAGGCTCCTCGTCCTCTGACTCCGAATCAGTTTCAAACCTGAACCAAGCACGATAGATGTCTTTTCTAGTCTGGCCTCTAGCATGGTCGAACTCCACAATGAGCTCATCATCACTGGTTACATCCCTCCTCATTAAAGTACGCATAGTCCAATCTAGACTGGTATAGTTATTGCCATCAAGAGGTGCTATGTCCTCATCACTTTCATCGTCACTCAGAACAATGGGGTTATAATAGCTTCCTAATCTGGCAGACATGATTAATGATCTACAACAAATAAATATATTCAATAACATTTTTAGTACTCTCCCTGTACGTAATTCCCAACAATAACAATAAAAGATACCATCAACATCATAGGCACAAAATATAACAATCAACAGGGAAGAAATACATAAACAGTTGCAGGGAAGAAAAATAATCATGAATAGTTAGCAGGGAAGAAAAATATTAACATACTGAACTAACTATTCAATGCAGACATATAATATTGCTATCCTATATGCCCTTCCTATGCTACCCATTCTCACAATATTACAAGTAAAACTTCAAAGCCATGAAAATAATGCAGACACTTTTATAAGATAATAAAAATTAAGTGTCTAAAAAAAACAAAATATTTCCTCATAAAAAAAAAAATTTCGAACATTAAAAAAAAAAATGGAAAGGAAAAAAAAATTTCGACTCTTAAAAAAAAAAAAAAAATTCGGCTATATAAAAAAAAAATATATAACTTCGAAATTCAGCTCTAATAAAATATATAATTCGGTCCCTAACAAAAAAAATAATAATTTTCGGACTCTAAAAAAAATTTCGGACCCTATAAAAAAAAATTTCGGTCCTTTTCTAAAAATATATAAATATATATATTCCTATAACGAATAAGTAGGAGCAATTCTAAGAGTTTATTCAAGTAACTAATAAGTTAATTAGGCGCCTAAAAGTTTTGAAAATAACCTAAAGCTCGATACCACTTTGTAACACCCCAGATAGTTCTCTTTTTCCCCGGAAATACCTTTATAATACAAAACTTAGAGAATTACCCAAGTATTATCGCCCGTGTGATAACGTATCGGCTTATTCGGAATTTTGCAACGGAAAACATCAAACTAAACTTTATAAATAATAAATTAAGTATTTCAAAAATAACCCACTTTATGAAAGTCTATCAAACCAACTTATAATAACATTATCCGACTAATGCAGAACAAAATAACAAACTAAGTTTACACAAGCTCTCCATTCCCAGATTCCCAATGATGCTACATCCGCGAACCCGTAAATGTCAATGCTCTAGAAATCTTTGCTCACCAAAATTGGGTCATCACAGGATCAATAAGGCAAAGCCATGATCAACAATCACAAACAAAGCACGTAATCGCAAAGGCGAGTACTACATGACAATACATAACCAATCCTAATCATGATACTAAGAAATAGTAAACGAGAGATAAATAAGTAATCCAACCATATAACATTCACGAGATGACTTCTACTGAACTAAACTTAAATCAACTTTTATTATATTAAATGGAATAGTTATTGGACCGAGTTGTCTAACTAAAAACCAGCCTTCACCTAGGAAGACGAAATACGGGCGCGACTCCGTATTCCATAATGACCTGCGATATCAAGGAACCTTTAAATAAAAAGAGGAATGGTGATCAATCCAATTCCCAGAAAAAGCCATGGCTCGCTCACCATGTACCGCAACTCCTGATTGTCCAACTTCAGACGTGCACCAGTCTAAAGCTTATTACTATCCAAGTTACACTTTACATGATTTACAATTTATTACTTGTTATGACACACATACAAGCAACACAGAATATAATTCAACATTCACAACTAAACTTCTTTTATCTTAGGATTAAATAAGTGATCACACAACTTACAATCCAAGATTACTTTATTTAATTCCAACCTTTCTTACTTTGTTGAACCTAGCCAACAATCAATCTTACCTTTCAAAGGCACAACTTGTCAACTTACCAAATAAGGCCACAGTCAGTGAAATACAAAAAGGGAACAATGATCAAACATGATCCAATACTAATAAATATATTAATTCCCCCATGTGAATTAATAAATAAGGTTCCCAATCCAATTAACATGCTTGCATCAATATTCCATACAAACATGATAATCTACTCATAATCAAATATTATAATTAACATGTTTGCACACAGGCATAAAACATGCAAAATCCAACATAATAAATATCATACATGAACTCAACCAAGTTCCTATACATGATACTACATAATTCTCCTTCATAAAATCATGATACTATTTCAATCATCACATAGGCATGTACGTACCTTGTGTAAACTAGTCGACTGGCCACTTTTAAACCTTTAAAAGTCTCCTACGGAATACTCTCCGCCTAGAAATCAAATATAACTAAAATCAATACTCTTAAATAAAAAGACAGCAACTTTAAAATATTTAAAAACCCCTTTAAACATATTCAAAAGTTGATTTTACTATCAAAACTTCCATTACTTTTAATTCCTAGCATAGTACTACCATACTAGTAATTAAAATTCTTAAAATTCCCTTAAATAAAATGCTTTCTGAAATTCCAGCAACTTATAAAATCATAAAAACCTTCTTTAAACCCTCTTAAACATGTTTAAAAATCATAAATTAAATTAATCTCATAGTATTTAATATGCTACTATGGTTTTCTAATAATTAACACCCTAAAAATCCATGCTTTAATTACTAAAACTTCAAACTAACAATAATAAACAAATCTGAATTTTTATTCTTATAATATAATATATATATGAATCAAGATTATTCATTAAAACAGTAAATTAACATTGATAATCATGATTAACATTAAAATAAAGCATAAAAACCTCTACTTTTAATGGAAAACTTGAGAAAAAGGAAAGAATTAAACCAACTCCAAGATGAGTGAGGAGTGCGCCACAAGGAGGAGTCTGGTGGCAGCAGCTGACAGCAATCCCGGTCAACGACGTAGGCGGCAAGGACGCTTAGCGCGAAGAAAGTGATACTTGAAGGAGAAGAATAAACAAAAAGCTTTCCGCGGTATAAGAAGAAAGAAAATTACGGTGGAAGAGGAGCAGAGGCCGTGAGAATGGGAGAAGAGTGGAAAGAAAATAGTTTGGCAAGATCAAATAATCGCCAGTGTATTATACAGTGCTTCGCCAGTGGAAATGTAATTTAAGCTTTATATGGATTCTGGATGATAATCTTATCATTTAATGAATGAGATCAAGTAAGATTTCCAATATAACTCCTTTTCCCAATCTACTCTGGGGATTCGGGCTTCCTCGTTCATTGCCTTCTTTTCTAAATCAAATTCATATTTCAAACCTTTTTCAAAGCATTACTAACTAGAATATTTTCAACTTCCTATAAATCCTTAAATTAATTTCATTTGACTTTCCAAAATAGGTCAACCTAACTTAAATAATAAAAATCATTTGAACTAAAAAATATAAATATATAAATGATAAAATATATTTATAAAATCATTAAATTTATGGGGATATACAAGCTTAATCTAACCGCCTAGTTATTATTATTATTTATTATTATTATTATTATTATTATTATTATTATTATTATTATTATTATTATTTTTTATTATTATTATTTTTTATTATTATTATTTTTTATTATTATTATTTATTATTATTATTATTATAATTATTATTATTATAATTTTTTTATTATTATTATCATTATTATTATTATTATTATTATTATCATTATTATTATTATTTTAATACTTATTGATTATTATCGATTATTATTATTTTAGAAAATTAAATATTCGG
>CANSNZ010000335.1:455000-599151 GCA_947646795.1 Beta lomatogona | reverse complement strand
TGCACCTTATAATGACCTACAATGTGAGTGTCTATTCATACTAGTAAGTGCTGGTTACTGCTTAGAAATTAATCTTTAAATAATCTTGTAAAGACCTACCACCCAAGTACAAAAGTCCAAACCTACATCTAGCTAGGGGTGTTCATAAAAACCGAAAAACCGAATGAAAACCCGGAAAACCGGTCTAAATGGGTGGTAAACGTACCGATAAAAAAAGTTTTAACGGTACGGTTACCGAACCGAGAAAAAGTAACGGTTAAACGTTACCGTTATGGTTTTTGAGTGAACGGTTAACCGAAATACCGAAATATTTTTTTCCCTCTATTTAATTATTATGGAAACATTTTCCAACAACTAGATTAGTTCTAATATTTGCTATTAAGTAACAACAATTAAAGGAAGTATGTGTGATTATTCGAAAACTTTAGTACTAATTTAAACACTATAATTAGGAATGGAGTAAATTCTTAGTGTTATTATGTTTTTAATGGATTTATTATCCACTATACAATGCATTTTATATTAGAGTATATATAATATTAAAGTATATGCACAAAACAAATAGAGAATATATATTTACATTAAGTAAAATACAATACTATAACTTGAATAACGGTTAATAGTTACATAAAAAACCGTACCAAAAAAACGGTTAACCGCAGTGGTAACCGGCCTAAACGTTACGGTTACGGTTAAAAGAAGCGAACCAAAACTTTCCTTTCTGGAACCGAAATGTTGTTTAGGAACGGTTAACCACACATGAACACCCCTACATCTAGCTACTACAACCAATAATAATTCATTAGGAACCTAGGAAAATATCTAGCTAAAAAAGGTATATAATAAACCTAGGAAGATCTATATACTTCCTCCGTTTCTTTTACTCGCTATACTTTGAACTTTCCACGACACCTTACGTCTTGACTTTTGGTATTAATATGTTTAATTGAGTTTAAAGTAAAGTACAAAAATTTGATTTTATGAAAACGAAAAAAAAAAAATAGTTACTACCAGATGAAGTTAGTTGGTGGAGTTTGCACTGCCAAAGAAGTCCAATTGCTCTCACAAAAATATTTGTGGTGAGACCCATCTCATAACGGTTTTTGTGATACATAAAACTGCGTACATTATGTTCGCTGATGTAAGAAAACCATAAGCAGATGAAAAGAAAGCATTTTCCAATCCTTCCTCCTATTTCTTTAGCTGCCATTGAACTGTACACACTCACCAATAATACAAAAAAGCCACAGTTAAGCCCACCACATAATAGCACTAATATACCAACAGTTAACTAGACCAAATAGTCAAATTGCATAAATTGATTGGCTATATTAAAAGAAAATTTCCAACCAAAACTGGCATATAACTTCACTCATTTGGATGGTCAAAAGACTATTTGATTCTCATCAAAGTTCACATTCAAGAACTAATACGTAAATAGCTACTAATGGCTATAAACAAGAGAAAAAAGGTCCGGATGTCAGATGTCTCTATGCCAATATGCAACTACAACCGAACACTCTTCCTAATTGTTCCGATATTAGGTGATATAGGTTATACATTGGTATAAAAACTCAGTAACGACTATTCACCCCTCGCAGATGCATCACGCTGAGGCCTGATAGCACAGAAGACAAGAACAGGAAAGTGATGAAATTTGAACCCAAGGAGAAGCAAACTTTTGAAATGTAAGTATGAAAATGAATAAACTTAAACCTAACCTAGACCAAGAAATAGAGTGAAGACTGGATATATTTTCTCAATCACAAAAAAAACCTCTAATACAAATTTTATGTCTTGAACTCAATCTTGGCGATGTCTTTGCCACAATCTCAAATGAACAGTCCAAGATGGTATCATAACCATTAAAGGCCTTCTTTTCGGGTTAGGTCTGGATCTGTTGGATGGTTGAGTCAGCTTTTACCAGGATAAATGCCTCTTATAGTTTTATGCTGGTGAATTCTTACATTTTTACTGATCTTTAGAAGGTTCAAAGTCATAACATGATATCAAGGTCTTAAGATGGGATAATGCTGTCAGTTTTCGGCTGCCGAATTCCTATTATTTGCCAAATCCAACAAGTCGTGGTTTGCATAGTAGAAACAGAACAGTGGGATCTGTAACTCAATTTCCAGCCAATTTAAGTCCCCACAGTTCAAAAGAGGGATCTAGAACTGTACATCCAGAAATATCTAAGTACCAGAAACAAGGGTCACAAAATAGCATGCCAGTCAGCTCTAATCAGCTCAAAGAAAATGTAAGCAGGAATCACATACATGGAATTAAGTACAGACCATAAAAAATCAGTCATCTGTAACGCCTGACTCCTCAAATAGAATGCTTACTCGGATATGAAGCAGAATTCTTGATTAGCATAGCTCCAAAATCTCTTCATAGTTGCAATCATCTTATTCAAGTGATTTGATGAACTTGGTCCATAGACGAGCCACTTAAGTTACCGGAAGAGATGAGGCCAACAAGTAATGCAAAAGTGCCAGCATCAGCTTCATTTCCTTGGTAACAATAACATCCCAATAATATATTGCTTTTGATAAGTCATTATTATTGAAAAATTATCCTTAAATGATCATATTATAGGTACAATCATCAGGGGAGCAACCATCTTCCTGCATTTTGCTCAACAATTAAATAGCTTCATCCATGAGCCCTTTCTTGCATAAACCTTTAATCAATATCGTATACATTCTATTATCAAGTTGGAGCCCCTTCAATACAAGATCAGGGAAAAAATTTGCTGCATGTTCAAGTCTCCCAGCCTCACACAAACTGTCCATTAGGATACCATAGATGACAATATCAGGCTAGACACCATTATCCACCATGAACTCGAATTTCTGTGAAGTCGGCGTGCAACAGGGAGTCTATTAGCTTTGCTTAGTCCATCAATAACAGTAGTATAGGTGACAAGATCAGTGCCATCCCTATCTTAAGTATTTCTTGGAATAAATGAAGAGCCTTGTCAATGTTTCTAGTTTTCCAATATCCATTAAATATACTAGTACTGAAACTAACAAGATTAAGCTCACAGCCATATTGGGCCATGAGATCAAGTTCCTTTCCTGCATCTTCCATCTGGCCACGAAAACAATAACCATCGAGTAATGAACTGTAAGTGATGATGTTTGGAGCCTCACCTCTCTCAATCATGAATTGCGTAGAATGATTTGCGCTTCAACAATACTCCCATCTTCATCAACACTCCGGTGCAACATTTTTGTCCAACATCTAATCTAACATTATTTTTAGACTCTACACGAAAGCCAAAGTTGTAGAGACCTCAAACCAAGGAGATATATTGGGTTTAATGCATCTTCCTAATTTAAGAGCATCCGCATTGTCACATCTCGCCTATCCTAGAAAGCCCTTTGATCATAGCAGCATAGGTAAACTATGTTACTTCGACACCTTCATTTACCTCAAAAATTGCGTGTCGTGTGAATACTTCATTTCAAACTAAAAACTTGACTTTTTTCTACAAAATAGCCAAAGTCGAACACTTAGACACATGAATCCGAGTAAACACTTAATCCGTGTCTAAGTAACATAGGGTAACAATGTTAGGTTGGAAACCAAGCTTTACAATTTTATCCAACAATTGAACAGCTTGGGGCAGTTCATCACAGTGGATACAGCCATTAATTGAGGTATAAAAGAGATAAACTCAAATCAACGCGGCTCAAATGCTGCACCAGTTGGTAAGTATACCTAGAAAATGCAAATCGAGAGAATTACCTCAGAATTCAAGCTGCCTGGAGAGTGAAGAGGATGATACAAGAAGAAAATTGGGGAAATTGGGATTACAAAACCCTAATTTTGCATTTTTCGTCAACTCTATGAACAAAATTACAGTAATTTCGGGAATGTTATGGAAATTGAAGGCGAGAAATTAGTGGGGATTGAAGATTAACATAACAGAGAGAAGGAAGAAAGCTACCAATTAATCGACGCTTCGTACTTAAGTTTGACACAAACGCAATAATAATGTCAGGAAATTTTCGACATTTGCCTGATCGGAAAACTTGATTAATATCAAAGGGTTAAAGTAATGATTAGAGTTAGTAAACTTGTAATGTTCTTTCTCAACTTGTGTTATGGGTTGAATTTTGCACTTGTTTTGAACTCTTGAATGACCTACTAGCCGTACTAGGCTACTACATGTATTTATGGGTTAAACTTTGCACTTGTTTTAGTCCAAATCTCAACTTTTTTTTAGTGAATTTGTACTTTTGGATTCTTTTGAGTTTTGAGTAATGATTAAAGAAATCCATAAATTCTTGTATAATATCATATGACATTTAATTAAATGTCAGGCAGAGCCCAATAGGCTCATTTATACTTAAGCCCATTATCCACCGTCTGATATCTTTCTCTCTCACACCATTTATGCGCAAAACTCAACCTACAATTTTAGTATCAACTGCATTTAATAATTCTACTGAATTCTCATAGTATTACGTAAGAGTAATCTTAACGCCGTTTTCACTCATTACAATTTCTAGCCATGTCTCCAATTATTATCCTCCATTTTTCCACATCATCTATTTCAAAATTCCGCTTCAAATCTATCTCTCTCTATGAAATTCAATTATTGTCAATTCTTGCGGACATTTTGATATGACCACTTGAAATTTGATCATTGTACTAAATCATTTGTACTTTAGTCGCAATTTGAGTTCAATCGATGTTCTCTTTTTTTCTGTTTCCGTATATTGCTCCTCCTCTAAAAACAGGTAATTAAAATAAGAACTATAATTCTCGCTTTTAGAATATTCTGGTAATGTTTTTGCGCGCTTTCTCTCATGATCGTGCTTTCTCTCATGATCGTGCTTTTTTATTTGGTTATTATTTTTATAGTTATGGTTTTCAAGTAGTTGATATAATTGTTGTCATAAAATATGGTCTTTGGTTTCAACATCTTACTTTATTGATATATGTGGTTTTTTTTAGATATACTAATTATGATCTGAACAAACAAAAATTCAAATGGTTTTAAATTAGACAAAGCTCAATATAATATAACCTGGGCATGGGCCGGGCCGGGCCTGTTCACGGGCTCGGCCCACGGGCTTGGGGAAATGGCGGGCCGGGCCGTGCAGGGCCTGGAATTTTCAAATTTTGTCCACAGCCCAGCCCAGCCCAGGCCCACGGGCCCGCGGGCTGGGCTCGTGCCTCCTGCGGGCCTGGCCCGTGTTTTATGTTGTTTTTTTGGATTCTTGGCAGTTTTAGGCTAAAAAACAAAGGAAAGGGGCGTTCAGCCCGTGGGCCATATAGGCGGGCTCGTGCCGGTGCGGGCCTGAAATAAATTTTCTTGTCCATGGCAGGCCCACGTAGCGGACAACGGGCCGGGCCCAAACCGTGTCGTGCCGGGCCGGCCCGGCCCATGCCCACCTCTAACTAGAGCCATCATCTTCCACAACTGTTTGCCCTGTGTTCGATTCTTGTAAAGGGCATGTGGGGAAAGGGGGTAATGAACTATGAAGTGTTGGTTTGATCCTTTGATTGGACGCCATTCTTGTACCAACAAAATAAACTTCCATTTTGTTTTTTTTGTTGTTCAAGCCTGGCCTATATCTTCTATTTTTTTATTTACTTTTTGATCAACGATAATAAAATACTCGTAACCTATGGTATTCATGTGAAGATGAATAGAAGTTATATTGAAGCAGTAAGATGTACAGCCCTTATGTACTATTACAACAGAAGCAGTAAGCAAAGGAAAGTAAATAAAATCCTAAGAGTATAAACTATACATAGGAAGAGATAAGAAAGGATATACAAATATATATGCAGAAGATAACAAGAATAATATCTTCAAGATAACACTAGAGGATACAAGATAATATCAAGGGAGATTACGTAGGAGTATCTCCAATAATTCAAAGCCATGCCCAAATGCTTATTTAAGTTCATCTCTTTATTCGCCTTTCATACACAATAGAGGGAGTGTTGTTCCATATCATGGTATAGTAGAAGTTAGAGAAGAAAACAATAGGCATCATATTAAAGCAGCAAAAAAAAGAGACAAGTTCACTGAACTAATAAGGGATGCGTTCACTATCAAAATTCATAGCATGAATTAAGCACTGCCATATACTAAAACTATTAACTTTCATAGCATGAATTAAGCACTGCCATATACTAAAACTATTAAATTTCATAGCATGTATTAAGCATTGCCATATACTAAAATTTACTCCCACAAAGAAACAACAGCTTTCTAAGACGCGATCTAGAACGCACCTTAGCTACCAATTTGCTACACTTCCTTTCATCTATTCTCATAGTCTCTGTATCTTGTTTGTTTATGCATATCTTCAGTGCATCAGCAGAAATTCCGGGCATAATTGAATGATAATCTTCACTTCCATTCGCGGCTTTGCACTTCAAATCACCCTGCAGCACTAAATCATGGTCTTCACCAGATGTATTCTGATCATGTACTTGAGAATCAACACTGGGAGAATCAACACTGGGAGATTTGGGTGATTTTCCAAGCTTATTATAACCACCCACAATTTCTGTAACCATTCCTTCCATAATTCCAGTTATGAGTGCTGCATCTTCAACTGATAACTCGAGCTCCTTCACCATCTCTTCCATAACAGACTGACATGTATCAGTTTCAATAAAGAAAACGAACTCGATCTTTTCTGTATGACCTCCAACATCAACAGTCCTTAATGTCATTGATATTGAATCATTCTCCTTTAACACCTTCCCTTCTAACTTCAAGAACTTATCCTTACTGACAACTGCTTTCGCTATCTCAACAGGAGCAGCAGCTGATAAACTAGGTAATGAACTAGCCACCTCAGGTTTACCAGATGATGAACAGACAGATTCTGATGTCAGGCTCAGAGTTTTACTAGTTGCTATGGATGATCCACTATCACTCGATGCAAGGAACGGGTCATTCAAAAGATCAATTGCAGACGGTCTCTCAGACGCAGGACCCAAACACTTCTCAATGAACTGTTTCACCTGTAAATCAGTCACTTTGCCAAGAGCAGCAGGCTTTACTCCAGAACTAACCTTCTTATAAATCTGACCAGAATTAGTACACTCACTATATGGTAATTCCCTTGTAACCATCTGAAGCAAACACATCCCAAAAGAATAGATGTCAACGAGTTGATCATACTCGTCATCAAAAAGTTCCGGTGCCATAAACGCAGGCGTACCACCAGCAGCACGAGTAGTAGTACCTTGTTGAAGCATTGCTGCAAGCCCAAGATCGCCGATTTTCACCTTACCCGAATTTCCATTAATAAAGATGTTATCACACTTAAGATCTCTATGAATAATCGGAGGATTATGACAGTGAAGATAATCTAGCCCTTTTAAAATCTGTCTAGCCCAATTCTTGATTGCCTTTGTATCAACACCATTATGTTTCTTGCGATATTGACTCATATTTCCAGAAGTAAACAATTCAGTAATCATGTTAACTGTCTTCTTTTCATTATCAACCCAAGAATAATAACATCTCATGATGTTTTCATGCTTTAAAGACTTCAAAAGATTGGCTTCTGAACATACATTCTGAAGATGTTTTTGTGACTTAAAAATTTTCTCTGTTAACTCAACTTTACTCCAAGCAATCTCTAAGCCATTAACTTCATCAAAACCTTTGTAAACTGTTTTAAACGCCCCTTCTCCTAGGACTTCCTCGTACCTTACGTAACGTCCTGTAGGGTCTTTCTCGACAACCTCGAACTCTTCAATGTCGTCTTCTTGTAAACTCGAACCCATGATTAACTCCACGAAACACGAAAGCGAAACACGAAAGCACGTACAAGAGTCGAGTTGGTTTGCTTCCTTCAAAAGTGATCGATCAGATGAACTACTGCTGCTTAATAAACGGTTAAAGAACAGAGAATGAAGACTTGAAACGGCTGATTTTTGATGAACTTGGTTGTAGATTTGTGGTTTGGAAATCCATAAAAATAAAATAAGGTAAGAAAAGATATGACTGTGTGCTTAACAAAGAGAGGGAGGTTTGAGAACGAAAAAGAAAGATGGTTGTTTTAGGGTAATGTGAGTAGTTGATGATGAGATAATCAGAGAAAAATTTGTTTAGGACTTTATGTGACTACTTATATAGGAGGGTTTATGAGACTATGTGATTTTGGATAATATTCCCTAGTCCGCTAATAATTAGGACTTAGTAGTCTTAACAAATTCAAGCTGTTTTAGTATTCGTCAGCTTTTTCAAGGAAATCCTATCAACAGTGCGGTTTACCTATACAAGAGGTCGTCTATTAAGATAACTAGTTATCACTTATCAGGTCCGGACTAAGCTCGTGTTTGGATCCTCTAGAGTTCTAAAATGACTCTACAAAGGAGAGTTTGAGCAATCTACCAACCATTGAATAAAAAAAATCAACGACTTATATATTATCTTTCTAAAATCTCCCTATTTTTTGTCATCAAAATCCACCCCTTAATTTTCCCCGTCATATTAGGTACATATAATTAAAGGATTAGATTACCTTCACTGTCATAATCCTCCGATTGTAATTATTTTTATTCTAAATACTCTATTATTTACTTTAATAATATCTCATATATGTTATTTTGTAAGATTGACTTAAAATATTTTAGTTTTGTTATTATTTTAATTGCTTCTAGTTATAGATTTAATTCAAATATGTACCTGATTTGAAAAATACTCGATCCAAATCATCTTGATTGCTTAGTCCCAAATCAAAACGACTCGGTTATGTTGGCCCAAACAGACCCGGCCCCGACATGACATGTTTGCCACCTCTAGTTGTAACACTATTTGGTAGTATGTATTTTTTGTACAAAAAGTTATATATTGAATCGCAAATATAGTTATATTAAATTAAAAAATATTATCAAAAACTAACATATAATTAACATTATAATGATAATCTACGCAAGACTACTAAAAAGGCCCTAAAGATGTGGACTGGATTGTACTATTTGGCCTTTGCTATTAACGTAGTTCATCTCTATTATATACATGAACACATGGGGGACACCAAAAAATAGAAAAGGAAAAAAGGGGGTACTACTTGCTTCAATTAAATGAAGGGGGAGGGGGGAGTACCACATTTAAACTGAACATTAGTTTTTTGGAAAAACAAAATGCAGAGACAATTCTTCTACACAATTAATTTTTATTTTCACATACATTGCATGCATATAAGGCTAGTTAGTAAATTGGGGTAAGACAATCTTTGTAATATAATAATAACTAGTATTTAGACCCGTGCAAAAATGCACGGGACGTTTTGTGAAGATATGATTTGGACCCGTACGTAATGCACGGGAATTGTTTTGTTTATTAAGTAGTTTTTATTCTAAATTTATCAAATCCATAATTATTAGAAATCATACATTTAAATTAAAGTTGAAAGAATATAAAATGTAAATTATATTTCATAATACATAAAAATCCTGTATTACAACATTTTAAAGGTTAAAATCTTTTGATGGTGATATATACATTTTTAAATACGTAACTGAGACAAAAAGAACGCATCAAAATGCATGCGAGGTTTTCGTTTTATAAATTTAATATTTTAGGATGTTTCTCCTAAAATCATGGTTTGAATATTAGCTCATGATTTAACAATTTTCTAATCATATCATATGTTAAGAATATATTTTAAAATCGGCTTATGACCCGTGAGGTTAATGATGTAGCTAATGTCATGGTGCAACATGTGACCAACTTAAAAAAAGGTTGACCGAAAGAGCATTCGCCCTGCCAATGATATTGCTTCATTCAAAGGCTCAGAAAAAATCACAATTCACACCACTATTATGACTCAATCATGCAACCAATTCGCATCACCCTTCTCTCTTTTATAGTGGATATTATTAGACCAATCAATCAAATAGACCCCGTATGAACATGTTTTTTCTTATATATTACGAAAATTTTCAGAACATTCTATATAATCTATATAAGACCCCGTATGGATATGTTTCTTTCATATATATATATTGCGAAATTATCAGAATATTCTATATAATTCTAAATAGTGTCAATATTCCTAGTATGAAAATCAGTAAGAAACTATGAGAATAATTGTTTTCAAAATTCTAGAAGATAAAGTAAGTAGAAACTATCCCTTTCATGGCTATTGAAGAATTTATATTCCTTAATTTTTTTGTTTCATCTTCTTTTTACTCTATGATTTTTCTAATTGACAATCACATCTAAAATGTCAATTTTCTTGGATCCAAAATTGGGGGATAAGTAGATTATCCCTCATATTTTTACCAATTAGTAGTTGTGTTCATTAGCTCTACCGTTACATGGTAAAATAATATATAAGTTTAATGTAAATAATACACTTTTATATTTTTCTCTCTCCTAACATTAACTCAAGCCAAACAATTTAATGACCATTTATCATTTGAAAAGCTGATAGTCCTAATTTCACCAATTGTGCAACTTAAATCCTTTAAGTCCCAATTTCAATAGTATTCCCTATGGAGTATGTATAAAATAATGTACAAATTTCACTTTTCCATTTGTTTTCCCCCTCTTTTGCACCCAAAAAATAAATATTAACTTAGACCCAACAAATTTCACGGTCCTCTTTCATCTACTTTATCCTCATTCATATTTGCATTCATATGAATTTTAAGATTAATATTTTTAACAAAGTACATATTAAAAGAAGTGTGTGAGAAGGTAAATAACAAAAAAAAAATCATATCCACAAATTTACTTTTTGCAAAACTTGGTTGATGTTTTGCCAAAAAAAATACATTGATTTGAGTGCGATTTTTTACTTATGTCTAAGAGGGGAAAATACAAAAGGAAATCAGATAATTGTTATGGATTCCATAATCTGGTGATGATTCATATATATCAATAGTATGCTATATTGACTTTTTTTAATCCTTGTTTAGATTATTTATTTCAATAATCTGAAAATTTCCTCATTCTAGCTATAAAATTTTATTTATATTCTAATTAGTCATAAAAATTCTAACAAATTAAAATAGCACATGTACTATAAATCTAAATTACAACTGAAGTACAGTATGCTATCATTTATAAGTTATTTCTAAAATGAGCTTATTATTTCCTATTAATTTGTAAAACTTTTAAAAAAGATAAGTTGTATAACTTCTTCTATAAAGTAAACTTGTTATACTTCCATAGCAATTATATATTTTAAGTACATGAACATTAGATGTAAGTTGTTTAAGATAAAGAAACGATTAAGGTTGCATACGGACCTGTAGTATTACTTGTGGTGTACATATATTCAATGATCTTGTTGGTGCGCACACTTGAGTATATATGATAAAAACACAGTAACAAAATATTATGTCGTACAACAATATTAGACGATAATATTGGTAAAAACTTTACACATTGGTTACTGTTTGAAAAATAAAGGAAGACAGTTGATAAAGATATGACATGTCCTTCATTTTCCATGTTATTATGTCTCGAACAAAAACACAAATAACGTTATTTGTCTTTCAAAAAATACGTTCTTTTTCGTCTTATGGTCAGCGAAGCTTGTTTTCTTATCGAAATAACACCAAGAAAACTTTTTTCTTGAGAAAGTGTGAAACAATCCATAGGGAACATTATATAGTAGTATATAAAATGATTGTATTACCGTTAGATACATCTACTAAAAGGATTCTATAAGTTGGTATTATTTTTATAAAATTAATGTCATCATTCTACTTCTTCCTATTGTTAGCATTTCTCATTCACCTTCCATTTTCAACCTTTGAACTTCTATATCCATCAACCACCCCAAACCCATTCTATCCAATTCCCTTTAAAAATAACATCATGCGATCCAAATTTAAAACCATTATTAAAATATTGGAATTTGTCTTTAAAATAATCAGATTACATAATGTCAAACTTAGGAAACAATGCCCATATAAAACCTCAAAAACAATTATTTCTTCATTGCCTTCTTCCGACGTACATTCAGTGTTGAGACTTAGGGCCTGTTCTCTTCGGCATAAAACAAGTGAACTGAACTGAACTGAACTGAATTGAACTGAACTAAACTGAAATTATAACTAATTAATAGTAATGATTATCATTGAGGAACCGAATCGAACCGAAAATAAGATGGGGAGAACAGGCCCTTAAGAGGCCTATAAGGGATGCGCATTTTGAAAAGACGGTCGAATTCAAGACGCTTAAAATTAATTTGTTCCATTGTGAAAATTATTGCAATTTGCTAAATCCGTATTTTTCAAATCTTAATTGTCATTGTATGTGTCTTTTGGCTTATTATTAATGATATATTTCCTTCTCGTAAAAAAATTCTATAGGTCGAATGCCAACCAAATAGATGATATCTTTTTCACCTTATGCATTTAACTATGTCAAACAAAATAAGATGATATCAAACTTGTCATTAAAAAGCAAAAAGATGATATCAAAACTCAATTTCACCTAAAAAGTACCTTTGTTCTTTACCTATCTCCCCTAAACTTCGTTCTAAACTCAATATCAAAATGTGAAACAATACCTCTTTTTTTTTTTTTTTTTCTTTGATTGATTTTTCTTCCTTTTAAGAATGTTATTTGTGGGCAAATGATTGCATTTTAGCATAATGAATTATCTTCAAGCAAACCAACCAATCTTCATCAGGATGAGATTTGGAGACTCAATTATTGTGATGAAGAAGTTTATTTTCAAGAAAATGGAATTAAAGTGATTAATCAAGTTTCAAGTTCCGACATTATATAGGCGTGGTCGCGTGGATAGAGTTGGAAGGACAGGGAAAATTGGGAGGAGAGGCACAAATACAGTGATGAGAATTGAGGAGCGATAATATGTGTCATTAGTGGCCAAATGCATTTTAGCTATCATAAGTGTCTCCATTTCTCAGTAAGTTATATTGAAGATTCATATTTCATTTTTGGTTTATAATTCAAAATAATTACTTCCGGTCACCGCTTTTGCGTCCAGTAATATTCACAGTGTTGGCGTTGGCCATAGCAGCTATCACTAACGTGTTTGCCGATGTTGTTGTGCTGACTTGATTTGTTGTTGAAGGCTCTCAGGCGAGATGTCATTACTGCTTCTATTCAATTGTTGCTCCTCATTCGGTTAATTTATACAATAAAATGCATTTTAAATATTCTGATTTTAAAAATGTTAGGAAGGAGTAGATTTCATTCTAATTATATCAAATATATGTGTACTGATTGGGGATTTGAGGCCCGTTAATTGTGGAGTTGATTAAGGCATCATATAATCTGATTATTCTCTCTGCGTTTTTTTTGGAACTGATTTATGAGGTTTATAGCAAGTTACCTTGTGAGGATAAATTGGAGAATGATTTCCGAAAATTTAGCTTGTGTACTGGCACATGCATACGTCGTTTCTGGAGCCGACACATCAGCAAATGTGGACATCGATATTACACGTGGCAGTTAACATGCGACATTCGATTTGGGGACGACATGTGGCCTAGTGTTTATAAGTTTGACACGTAGGCTAATATGACTTAGCTTTATATAGATATATAGATAATACCAATTTGTCAAACTCAATCATTACTAAATGTCCAAAAAAACTCAATCGAAGTTCGAAACTACACTTTTTTTTTTTTTTTTTTTTGGTGAAAAAAGGTACATAACATTAATGAAACTTAGTTTTGGCCCTCAAATAACCTCATACAATCCAAGTTAACGAGAGTTTCGCAAAAAAATAGGTGGATACAGTACATCATGAGTTTCATTCATTCTATCCACCGTCTTCCTACAATCCTTAGCAAGTTCATCCGCAACTCGATTGTGTTCCCGCTTCACGAACACGAACCGGGAATCGTGAAATAGTTTGCGCCGCTCCCTACAATCATTTAAGACATGACAGTAAAAATCACGAGTAACATGCTCTTTGTTTATCAAACCAACTGCTTGCGCGTTGTCCGAGATGACGAGAATATTGTTAAGGAATTCTCTTTGTGCATAGGTAAGCCCTTCACGAATGGCAAGGAGTTCCGCCATTAGAACATCCTTTGTATAGAGGGTTCTTTGAAACCCCCTATCCATTCTCCCTTGTAGTTTCTCACAACTCCTGCAATACCCGTTAGAGAAGTTTCTGCAATAAACGAAGCATCAACATGCATGTAAAACCAACTTGGATCTCTGAATTTTTGGCAGCTAGTTTCCATTGGTTTACTAGTGTTACTAGGCTTGTAAGAGTTCGAGAAATCTCTAGCAGCATATAAGGCTTTTCTAAGGGTGTGGTATGGTTGCGGAATGGGTTGTTTGTCAAACACAAACTTATTTCTGTTTTGCCAGATTCGAAACACACAAATGGATGAAGTGTAGCCCATTCCACATTTTGGTAGTTTCCAAGACCCATTTTGCTTTTCGTAGCCACTCTATATCACTCGGTCTCATCCACTAGAGGAGAGGCAGCATATTCCCAGACATTTTTGGCATAGAAACAGTGTCTAATAGTGTGCCATGAGGACTCAACATGATTATTACACAACGAGCAAGTAGGAGATGCAAGGATTTGTCTTATATATAACATTTGGTTCGAAGGCAACCTGTCTTTCCACAACAACCATAAGAAAAAACGAAGTTTTGGGGGAGCATATGCATTCCACACATTAACATCAACATCATTAAACTGGGGGTGGGTGAACATAGATTCATAGGCTTTTTTAAGCGAAAATTGATTTCCTATAACAAAAGATGAGCATGGGATATCCTCATCGAAATTTTCCTTCCACACTAACCCTTATATCTTTATCCTAACCATCGAGGGTAGAGTGAAAGAAATCCTATCAAAGTTCCGGGAATTTGAGGCCCGACACTCATGCACCGTGAGCTTATCTTCACCCTTGTTCAAAGGTCCATAAATCCGAGATCTTATGGTCCCTAATCCACTCCAGTTCAACGCGACATAAGATCCCATCCCTTTCCAATATATTGCCAAGTGTGAGATCCCTTATAGAACTTTGTAATATACGAGTCATGGACATATTTTGATTGCACGCATTGTTGAGCAAGATTTGGGGTACCATGGCTCATTTTCCATCCAAGCTTAGCCATTAGAATAGTGTTTAGATTACGGTGATTTCTAATCCCAAGCCCCCCCCAATACTTAGGAGAGAAGGAGACTTCCTTTGAGACAAGATGTAATTTTGTTCCCCCCCACTTCTCCCCATAAAAAATTATTGCATATACGATCCAGGTCGTTGAGGGTAGTGACTGGAAGGAAGTGCGCTTGCATGTAATAGTTTGGGATAGTATTCAACGTTGATTGAACTAACACTAGTCTCCCTGCTCTAGAAAGAAATTTGGACTTCCAACTTGCAAGCTTCCCTCTCACTTTCTCAACAATAAATTGCACATCTCTTTTCCTAGGTCTCTTATGGGAAAGAGAGCTTTTGTATCACAAGGCGTGTTGGGGGAGAAAACAAGTCTACTTTTTTCTTCATTTATTTTCTGCCCCGATTCTCCACAAAAGGTGTCTAAAATTTCCTGCACTTTGAATGCCGTACATTCATCTACTCTAAAGTAGCAAGTCGTCGGCAAACAATAAGTGCGAAATAGGCACTCTTTTCCTTCCTACCCAAAACGGAGTCCATTGCTTTTCCTCACAAGCTTGATTAATCATGGTGGTAAGGTGCTCTAGGCAAAGGTTGAAGATGTAAGGGGACATTGGGTCTCCTTAGCGAAGGCCCCTAGTGTGGTTAAAAGATTCCGACTTTCTACCATTGATGAGAATAGTCAAAGAGGCTTGGGAAACACAACTCAATTAATGACACAAAATCATTATCTAGGTTATACGATTCTAAGCATTTTTTAATGAATTGTAATTCCATACTATCATAAGCCTTCTCTAAATCCACTTTTAACGCAAACCAACCCCATTTTCCTTTCTTTTTATGCATTGAGTGAAGAATCTCTCCCGCCACCACTAGACCTGGGCATGGGTCGGGCCAGGCCTGTTCATGGGCTTGGCCCGCAGGCTTGAGGAAATGGCGGGGCCCGAGCCCGTGAGTAGTGGGCCGTGCCGTGCCGGGCCTAAAATTTCTAGATTTTGTCCACGACCCGGCCCAGGCCCGCGGGCCGGGCTCGTGCCTCCTGCGGGCCTGGCCCGTGTTTTATGTTGTTTTTAGGATTCTTGGCAGTTTTAGGCTAAAAAACAAAGAAAAGGGGCGTTCGGCCGGCGGGCCGGCCCACGGGCCATATAGGCGGGCTCGTGACGGTGCGGGCCTAAAATAAAATTTCTTGACCGTGGCAGGCCCACGGCCCACGGAGCGAACAACGGGCGGGCCGGACCTTGAGCGGGCTCGTGCTGGGCCGGGTCCAAACCGTGCTGGGTCGGGCCGGCCCGCGTGCTGGCCCGGCCCATGCCCACATCTAGCCACCACCATATTAACATCAGGCCCCCTGCCTTTTATGAAACTATTTTGATTATGAGATATCCATTCAGGAATGAGCGGTTTTAACATATTGACAATAATTTTTGTGATCAATTTATACATTGTGTTACATAAACTGATCGGTCTCAAATGTTTAACCATTTCAGGGCAAGGTTGTTTAGGAATCAGGCATATAAGAGCAGAGAGCTTGACACAAAGATTCAGGCACTTTCCTCTCCTTAAACCATTTAGCAATATTATTACACACCTCCTCCCCAACCAAACTCCATTGACTTTGAAAAAATATAGGATGGAAACCATCTGGCCCAGGAGCTTTGAGAGGTTTCATCCCCACCAAAGCCTTATAAATTTCATCCATGTTAGGGACATAACCAACGTTAACATCACACGAAGATTGATTTTGAGTTATGGGCGCAGACACAAACTCAGAAGTGTACAAATTTTTGAAGAAGCTATTAATGTGATTGGCAATATAAAAGGGGTCATGCAAGTCCTCCCCATTATGATTTTTCATTTTCAGTATTCTATTAGTATTCCTACTAATGACAACACTCTTATGAAAATAGGAAGTATTTCTTTCCCCCTCCGCAAGCCACTTTGTTCTACATTTCATTTTCCATAACCATTCTTCTTGATTTAAAATTTGTATCATTTCATTTTGCAAGTTTATTTCCAATTCCATATAAAAGTCAGAGTTAGGATTTGTTTGAAGTGCTTTTTGTACACCCGCCAAACGTGCAACTACTCGTTTCTTTTTATGATATACATTACCGAAGGTCGTGACATTCCACTCTTGCAACTTATTACCAACTACATGCAACTTTTCCTCAATCCCATCCCCCCTTTCATTCCAAGCATGATTGACAACAATATTAAAATTAGGCTCACACAACCACATTGGTTCAAACCGAAACGGTTTGATGCCATGGACAATCGGAGTATGGGCAAGTTTAATATGTAAAGGGCAGTGGTCGGAGATAATGCGGGGAAAATGAGAAACAGACGCATTTGGGAAGCAAGTTAACCATTCAGCATTTGCCCACCCCCGGTCTAGCCTTTCTAACACCGGATTTCTACGTATTCTATTAGTCCAGGTAAACCTATTTCCAACATATCCTAGGTCCACCAAATTACAGAGATCCATAGTTTCGACATACATTGCAACACGTTTTCGATTAACCGGTCTTCCCCCAAATTTGTCATTCGGGCAAGTGACTTCATTAAAGTCACCAACAATAAGCCAAGGTTGATTTAAATTACAAGCAAACGTTTTTAATTCCTCCCATAGCATGCTTCTAATATGATGTTTCGGGCTTGCATAAATTGAAGATAGGACAAAGGGTGTTTTGTGGTTACTTACCTCAACCAAAGAGGTAAGCAGGAGGTTAATAGGTAAGAGATACGAAAGGGAAAAAAACCCTCTTAGCTAGGGAAAATTACTCTCTCTAAGAGAACTCCACTCTGTAGTGGAAACCCTAAACTCCTAGGTTTTTGAGCCGACATCTTCTGCAGTTCGGCGCCTCCTTCCTGCCGCCTTTGAACATTCCCTTGAATCGCCAGGTGTTCTTCATGCAACCTTCCCCTTGGCAGTGAATCGCATGCAAAGATCACCTTGTTCTGTAAAGTTTTGCTATAAAAATATTCCCTTTCAACTTTTACATCTACCTTTCACCTGCAATTACTCACTAACTTTCCATATCCTCATTTACTCACCTACGCCATGAGTAACCACAATTCACCTGACCCACCACCTCACTCTCAAAATTCACCCCCCACCAAATTTTACTCATCTTCAGAGAATGGGGATTCTCATACATCACCCTCCAACTAACCCCATTAGGCCTTTTTTAAATTGGTCTCATGTGGTTATTGGCATGTTCTTTGACAACTCACCTCCAAACTCGAGCTTCGTATTTAATATAGTTAACAATCATTGGGAGCTTCGAGAACAAATCCGTATCCATCGTACGGGGCCGTACTTTTTGTTTGAATGTCAAAATCTTTGTGATATGGATGAGATTCTCTCATTACATACTACTTTTATTGACGGCAAACCCATCACCTTTCGGCCTAGTCATGAATATCAAGTTCCTGCGAGTGTCAACTTCAACTTGGCTAAGATTTGGGTCCGAATCCATGTCTTACCCTGGAGTTATCTCAACACTGAATGGACGGTGAGGATCTTAAGCCATGTAGGCATGATTGATGCAGTTGACAATGAGGGGTCCGGACTACCCGAGCAACCTTACCTTCGTGCCAGGTTAGTACTAGACCTTACCCGCCCCCTCATCCCAGGTTGTTTTTTGCCTATTGATGATCACCGTGTTTAATTTCTTGGATCTATTTCCGTTATGAGGGGATCTTTAAATTTTGTAAAGAATGTGGTTGTGTGGGCCACAACACTGGTCGTTGCCATTTATCGGCTTACGACGCTACGCGTATCATTCGAAGCCGGATCCGAGATTTTGAGGAAAGTGGTATGTTGGTTCTTCAAACCCATGTGGGCATCCCACTGTATACCAACATGATTAGAGGCTTAATTGACCGGTTCATCAATAAAAACCCAAAAATTAACCTCTTCAATATTAGACCTCTTATCCGAGCCCCTAGTCGAGATCCATATAGATTCCCCTACCTCTACATGCATGCTCATGGTGAAACTGACTCATCGTCTGATGAATACTTTGATGCATCTCCGGATATGCCACCACAAAATATCAAACCCCACCACCAATACTATTCGGATGATAATTCCCAAAATCATACAAATCCCCCACCTGATTTCTCTAACTCCTCTATGAGAAATCGTACACCTTCCTGGGTTAGGCGCAGGATTAATCTTTCTCCCTCCCCGGGGGTCCGGTTTGGTTATACACCAGATTATCGTGCCTCGATCCCTTCTTCACTCAATCGGCAGGCAAATAATGACCAACCTCTAAATCTGGATTTGAACTTAGCACCCACTCGTCACCAGTCCACCCCCACTACAACCACTTCCCATGAACCTCCTGCATCATCTCAACAAAGTAGGGGTTTTTTTCAGAATTTGGGCTTAACCTCTTGGGCCCATCGTTCAGCACGAATGGCGTCCCAATTTTGCATCCCTACTAGACACCCTCAGGTGTACAGCCCAGACTACTCTACCCGAATGCATAATGGATTGCAGTCAGGCCAAGAGACTTTAGAGGATGTGGTTTCTCAAGGTTGGAAGTTGCAGCCACCGGGCCCTGACGAAGCGGGCCCTAGCAATTGGGCTGATCGAGGCCCTCTTCAATCGACTTCACATGAGGTGGAACAGCATAGGGAGCCTCCCCACAATACAAACAGGATCTTTGAGCAGCTACAACCAGTTTCTCCTCACTCGGAGCCCATGGAACTGCATGCAATTTCTAATATTATTAATCATCGTTTTCGAATCTCACCCCCTGTTTTTGCAGATGTGTTTAATCCTTTCTTGCAGGATCCACAGGGTTTTCATCAAGATGATCCCGCACAATCTGATGAAGGTTTATATTCCCCTACTTCTCCACTCCAACTGCGAGATCTTCTCTCTGGATCTGATTCAGAAGCGAACATTGATCCAACACTTCACACCCAATCCAGGCCAATTGTTCTTGGCCTCCAGTGTACTTCTGCAATATTTACCGGTAAAAAACGACGAGAGAACCCGATGGTGCGTAGTCAATCTGTGGGAAGTTATTTGGTTTTTGAAGGAGTTGATCCGCAAGCTCGCAGCAAGAGAAGAAAGAAAAAGTATGAAGAATGGGATGCAAAAGGGGGCTTTAATGTGTGCCCAAAAACTGCGCAGAATGCTTTCCAAGCCAAGGCCCTCACTGACGTTTCTATGGCTCGTTTATTAGGTGTGGAACCTGGTTTTTCAGCAACGTCCTCGGATCCTAAGAAACGTAAAGCTCGAGTTTCTCCAATCGATACAAAGGGTGAATGGTATCTTAAACGCAGCAACAACAACGTAAGTCCAACTAATGCAGAATGTGTCAGGGCAGAACAACAAGAGCAAGATATGGAGCTTCAGTTTACAGTAACAGTTTCACTTAGGGACAGTAACGGCGAAAGGGCAGTGGTTGACCCTGAACAACCACCACTTCATCAATGAACATCATCTCTTGGAATTGTCGAGGACTCAATGACAAATCAAGTCCGACAATTCCATATCTCTTTTGGCTTGTATCAAAATTTCAACCTTCGTTCCTTTTTCTTCAAGAAACTAAATGTAGTGTAGCAGATGTTTATAGTATAATGCGGTCGACTAATCCGTCGTCCTTTTTTGGTGTAGATGCAGTTGGGACTAGGGGGGCCTAGTAGTTTTTTGTTGGGGGCCATTCACTGTGGATGTAGTCGAATGATCTAGGAACTTTGTGTGGTGTAAGATAAATGCTATGAATAATATGCAGGGGCACTGCTTGTTTCTGTACGGCGACCCTCACCTTCAACATCGTCAAGCACTCTGGCATGTACTGCATAATTTACTTCAACATTATTCCAATTACCTTATTATTGGGGATATAAATCAGGTGGACTCGTATGCAGACAAATTGGGTGGCAGTCCTATTATCCGTGGGTGGGCAGAGATTAATGATTGGAAACACAACCTTGATTTACAAGACATCCCTTTCTATGGGCCGCGGTTTACGTGGCTTAATAATAGGGAAGATGATGGTCTTGTGATGGAAAGACTAGATTGAGCCTTTAGTTCTCGTGATTGGATGGATTCATTCCCACATGCTCAAGTTAGGAATTTTCCTATTATACATTCAGACCATGCGCCCATTCTCCTCCAAACTTCCCCTCCTTCAGCTAGTACGAGACGCCCATACCAAGTGGAAAATTGGTGTCTCACTTTTAGTGAAGTGCGAGCCATGGTCCACTCAGTTTGGGCACTACACATTGTGGGCTCTCATCCTTACACCTTCTCGCGCCGGATGCTCATTTTACGAAGTAAATTGAAGGTTTGGTGTTTGGATAAAAAATTGTTTTGGGGGGTTAATTGGAAGAACATTTTTGATACACTACTTGATCAAGGTAGCAGGGTGACTTCCGTTCAACAAGGCTCCTCCTATATCCGCACTCATCGAGTATTATTAGATGAAGCTGCCCTGGCTATCTCGTACGGCAACAGCGGATCAAAAGAGCAATATCTAAAAATAGGGGATCTTCCTTCAAAACTGCTATTCAACCGTCTCCGACAACGTCAACAACACAATAAAATATTCATGCTCCGTGATGACAATGGCACCTGGGTGGAGACACCCCATGATATTGATCGTTTGATAACTTCTCACTTCAAGGAGATATATATTCCTACAAATCCGGTCTATGCGAACCTACACAATCATGGGGAAGAAATTGACTTATTATTGAGAGAATTACACCTCCCTATTCTCACGGAACAAGATAGACAATCACTCCTACTTCCTTTTTCGGATTCTGAAATCAAAGAAGTGATTTTCTCAATGGCAGACGACAAATCTCCGGGTTTGGACGATTTCAATTCGGAATTTTTCAAACTATATTGGGACACAGTAGGTCCCTCACTTATTCGAGCAGTATCCCGCTTTTTCACTACTGGCCATTTACTCCGTGAATGGAACCAATCTTTGATCATCCTTATTCCAAAAGTTTCACCCCCAGAAGAGGTAAACCATTTACGTCCTATTAGCTTGTGTAACGTTGTTTATAAACGTATCGCCAAATGCATGGTCACTCGCATGAAGGGTATGCTTCCCAATTTAATTGCGGATTATCAAAATGCATTTGTTCCGAGTCGTCATATGGCAGATAATATCCTAATTTCTCATGAACTTGTTCATATTATCAACAAACAAAGATCGGCACACAACAATTAGCCGCTCTTAAACTGGATATGAATAAGGCATATGATCGTGTTAGCTGGTTATTCATTCTGAAAGTATTATCTGCTTATGGGTTCCCGACACAATGGATTCAACTTGTGCATCAATGTATCTCAACGGTTTCTTATCGGCTCCTAATTAATGGAGCAGCCACTCCTGGATTTCTGCCAACATGTGGGCTTCGCCAAGGAGACCCCTTGTCTCCTTATCTATTTCTCTTTTGTATGGATATATTGTCTCGAATGGCTACTTTAGCGACGGATATCCGACAGTTTGGGGGATAAAAATTGGTCGCCACGGTCCTACCTTCTCGCATTTGTTCTTTGTTGACGACTCTCTTTTCTTCTTCAAAGCTTCTCAAGCTTCATGTGAAGCAATCAATTCTCTCCTCACACGGTTTTGCAGTGTCTCGGGACAAGTTCTGAATTTACAAAAATCTTTCATCAAGTTTAGTCCTAACATCACAGCTGAGCAACAACATCTCTATAAAGCAACCCTACGTATGACAGCTAAAGCTTCGGTTGGGACTTACCTTGGCGTGTCGATTGATTTTCAAGGGAACAAGGTGGCCCATTTTACACCACTTTTGGATAAGGTCATCTGCTATCATCTCGCGATGGAGTCATCGTACATTGTCGCAATCGGCAAAATTGGTAATTATCAATTCAATTCAGTTGCATCTATAATGCATCAATTTGTCTTTTGCATTCCTACCACCATTGCATCCAAAATAGATGGTCTACTAGCCAGGTTTTTTTGGAGGAATACAGACTCTACTGGGATTCATTGGAAAAAGCGACAACTTCTTCATCTTCCTCGTGGTATGGAAGGTCTCGTAATTCGCAATATTGGGTATTTTAATAAAGCTCTACTGATGAAAAAAGCTTGGCAAATACAACAAAACGCCCAACTTTTACTCTCCAAAGTGTTCCGTGCTCGTCGTCCAATGCCACGCACACACCCTCCCTCAACTCGTTCTGGTTCATGGGGTCGGAAAGGCCTAGATATGGCCCATACTCTTCTTATGGCCAATAGCGCTTGGAAAGTCAAGAACGGTGACACAAATCAAAGCGGCAATGCACAAGTGGGTCCAGGGCAAGGTCCCCATTTTCAAGGACCGGACTCCGCTCGAAGTATTTCTCGTCTCAAAGTTGCTCATCTCTTGCTTCCTCAGCAACGAGGATGGGATACGCACCAGATTAATCGTCTGTTTATTTCTTCTAGTGCTCGTAGCATTAAGGGACTCGAACTATCAAATTACTTGACTGTCAAGATAGTCTCTACTGGCCCCTAACTCGTTCAGGGGCTTACACTACAAAGTCGGGATACCGACTTATACTCCGACAACAAAGAAAATGAAATCGATATCATGACAACCCCGAGAGATGAACAATTTTTTCTCACTCTTTGGGGTTTGAACATCATGCCTAAATGGAAGATTTTCCTATGGAAGCTTTGACACAACGTCTTGGCAACCATAGAGAACCTCTTTAAACGCCAACTCAGCCCAACGGACTCTTGCCCTATCTCGCCTTTATGGGCCCGAAGATTGCCAACACCTCTTCGGGTTTTGTCCGCTGGCACACGAAGCATGGGAAATAAGCCAACTGTATCATCGGTCCACGACATCCCGGAATCTTCAATTTCGTAGCTGGCTCGTAAATAGGATACTCAAATACTATACCGAAGACGGATACCGGGGACGCGATTACCTACGCTTGTCAGATATCGTGGGCCATTTGGCGAACCCGGAATCATCAAGTTTTCAATCGAGGTTAGAGCTAGCATTCAAGTCCTAACAACCTTCATCCATGAAAGTGATCGCCAACATCTATTGTTTGCCCAAGGCCATCCACATCATTTCACTCGGCCTCCAGGCGCGCTAACCCGCCCCGGGTTTTACATCGCAAATCTTGGTCGGCGGCTTCACGGTAGCTCTCCAATACTCCTCATTTTGGATGGAGCTTGGGACAAAACCACACAAATAGGGGGTGCGGCGTGGGTTTGCTCTTTTACCACAAATTCGGCCCAATATATCGCGTGGACTCTGGTTTTACGCTAACTCGGCTCTAGCTACTGAAGCAATGGCATGTCTCCGAGCTCTCCAATGGGCGAGGAGTATCGGTTTTCGAGCCATTCAACTACATACCGACTCAACGTTACTAGTACAACTATTGGAGTCTCCACGTTGTTTGGATATCAGCATCAACCATACTATTACTCGCATTCGCTCCATTGGTCACGAATTCAAGTGGTGTAAGCTACAAAAGGTGCCCAAGAGTCAGGTTTCTCCAGACACCATTTGGCTCGTTGGTGTAAGTCTAATAGGATGTGTGTTCCTTAATTTCCGCCTTTAATTTTCTTTTGTACGTTTGCTTGATGTCAAAAAAAAAAAAAAAAAAAAAAAAAGGTAAGCAGGGATTCTCCTAGTATGGAAATTCTAGTGTTTCTTGAATCACTTTGGGACTGCCACCATCATTCATGATGATATAAGCCCCAATTTTAACTTTTATGCACTCTTTTTTTTCTACCTTTTGTTAATAATAATCCTTTTTTACCCTGTCCAAGTACACTTAGTGAGAGTTTAATCTATTAGTCTTCCTTATGAGAGTTTAAAGTTTGATTTTTATGATTTGTTGCAATGATACATTTTATTGATGATAATCAATAGTAGGTTATGTGCGTTTGTATTTCAAATGAGAGTGTATAGGTTCGAGTTTTAACACACATTTTTATTATTTAATCATCTCGATTGTGTCGGGATATGGAGTACATGTGGCAACATGACATATTTTTGCTTTGGGTTATATATATATATATATATATATATATATATATATATATATATATATATATATATATATATATATATATATACGCACATATATATATATATACGCACACACACACACACAAAAAAAATCGAAACAGAAAAACCACGCCGAAAAACCGAAAAATCGGTCAAAATGGGCAGTTACCGAACCGGAAAATTTGTGATCAAACGGTTCGGTTGCCGAACCGAAAAAAATTACGGTTAAACGGTACGGTTACGGTTATGATTTTTAGGAAAACGATTAACCGAAAAACCGGATATATTTATTTTACTTTATTATTATCTAATTTTTATAATATATATATATATATATATATATATATATATATATATATATATATATATATATATATATATATATTAATTTTTCTTAGTAAATGCTAAGTAATGTACTATATGCCTCCTTCATCCTTCAACTTATAATAGTTACTTTGTGCCTCTTTGCACTCACCGACTCTCTGGGGGGGGGGGCGGGGGGGTTTTCGGCCGGACCGGTCCCGACTCGGAATTTTTCGCCGACCTTTCGAATTTTTTTTTTTAAAAAAAAAATTCTTTTTATTTTATTTAAATATATTTATAAATTATATACATTAAAAATTAATAATTTTAATGTCAATAATCCTAAAAGAATAAATAGTAGGTTTTTAAGTTTCTAACTTTCTACCTTTTAATTTTTTTTTTTAACATATAATTTTTTTTTTACTAAAACAATAGAAATGTCCCGGACGGAATTTTCCGGTTTGGACCCGGACCGGTGGACCGGAATCTTGATTTTCGGCGCGACCGGTTCTGAACTACCCCTACTCTCGCCATATTTTAGAGATGATTGTGAACCACTCCTCTTGTGACTGTGAACTACCAACTTGTAATACTTTAGATTTTTGTGCTTGTTTTTTCTAGAACTTTGAGATATGTATTGTATGGTGCGGAATGTTTTTAGAGATATTGTCTTTGATAGAGAATCTTGGTATTAATGCTATATTATTTATGTTGAGAAAAATTTGAAATCTAATATTTCCTTCGTTTTTTTTTTACATGTGACACTTTTGAAAAACACGGTTACCTAGAAAAAAAATGGAGGAGGATTAAGTAAAAGTAATTGTAGGGATCGATTAAACAAAGTGGGAACCACCCTCCCCCCACCCACCCGGCCCAGCCCAGCCCCCCCCCTCCACCCCAAACCCTAATCCACCCGGCCCACCACCCTCCCCACCCTCTCCCCCTCCCCTCCACCGTTGCATCTCCCCCTCCCTCCCCTCCCCTCAGTCGTCGCATCCCCCCTTCCTCCCCTCTCGCAACCCCACAACGGCCGGAAAGCGCGGCGAAATGAAAAAAAATCGAGGGGAGGTAATTCCAAGCCCTAACCGTGGAGGCGAAGCGCGGGGAGGCTGCGCGAGTGCAGCGACGAGTTGATCGAACAGAGAGGATAGCGAAGGAGGAGAGCGAAGGAGGAGAGAGAAGCGGGCGCGGGAGATGTGCTTATGCCGGCGTTTTTGGGCGTTGCGCTTCTACCGGCGTTTCGAGCGTTGCGGGGGATGCGGGAGGGAGGGGAGAGGGGGATGCGACGGCGGAGGGGAGGGAGGGAGGGGGATGCGACGGGGAGGGGGAGGGGCGGGGGGTGGGGGTGGGGGGGTGGAGGAGAGGGAGGGTGGTGGGGGCGGGGGGTGGAGGGGATGGGGAGGGTGGTGGGGTGGGTGGGAGAGGGGTGGTGGTTAATTGTTAATTGTTAATTTTGGTTAAATTAAGTAGGTTTAATTTTAGTTTATCTTTTTAAGTAAGGGTAATATGGTAATTTAATAGGCTAAAACTTACTACTTTAGGAAAGAAAAAAAGTGTCACATGTAATTTGCAGCATTCCGTTTTAGGAAAGTGTCACATGTAAAAAAAAACGGAGGAAGTATATAAAATTAGTAAAATAATTTGATAAAACTTGAGTAACGGTTAATGGTTAACCGAAAAACCGTATCGAAAACCGGTTAACCGTTTATGCGGTTCTTGGTTTGAACGATTCTTTATTACGGTTCGCAAACAATGGCGAACCGATACTTCCGATTACCGAACCACCCATGAACACCCCTATATATATATATGACACCGGCCCAGCCCCAACCGATCCTTTGCACTACACCCCAATCGGCATAAACAACAATGACAATTGCCATCTCCACGTCCAAAATAGAAATAGAGTTACGCTTGTCCATCACTATCTAAGGAATAATCACAAGCTTCGTGTTTCAATTTTCAACCAACATATTTTTACACACAATCCAAATAAAAATGAGCTTTGCCTAATCTAAAACTGATTTGAATTAATCAAAAGCATATCGGGGCATTTTGGTATATTACAAGTACTTAAATACAATATTTTTAAACTAAAATACATCATTTGTAAACTAATAAGTATAACTCTTTTTGTAATCTAACTCATTGATTTAATAAACAGATAAGATAGACACTTAAATATGCAACATTTTCACTATAAAGTAGAACATCAAAGTTTATTTAAATATGCAACATTTATAAATTCAATACAAAATTACCGAACTTGTTTAGTATCGTTGGTTGACGATCCACCTTATAATCTTGCGGTCACAAATACAATACGAGTTAAGGTCTAAACAAGGTCATTCCTACCACTTACAAAGCAAAAATATTACACGCACATCTATTCGTGATTTAACGGTCCTCAAACAAAAATGGTATAATCACGCCAATTTGCAACCATCGTGCGACCGTATTTGTTAATATCACATTTTTCGAGGTTAATTTTCTTTGTTAAACTGACAATTTTGCCTTTGTTCTAGTTAGTTTGCATAAACACTATTTATATTTTATGAACATTGTTTGTTAGTTGCTTTAACACTATTTGTAGTTACACGGACATTATTTGTAGTTGCATGAAACACAATACGTTAGCATCGCATTTTCCGAGGGGACTTTTTTGTTTGACTTGCGGCTTTATCTTTATTGTTCTACGTACATTGACAGCTTTACCCTACTAGATGTTAGTAAACACCTAACTAAATTAACTATTTGAGAAAATTTTGTAATAGAAAAATCTTGCGAGAAACTATCTTATGAGGCACTTTTGGTTGTAGACCACCACATATGGCTACTCTATCCGGCAAAAGTAGTTGTTGCGATAGCAAACTGTCGTATTAGTTGTCAGCTATCGTACTAGTTGTTAACTGTTAGATACTAGATGTTTAACTATGAAAATTGCTTTTATAATAATTATTACTATTTGTTTAGAAAAATAACAAAATAAACTCTATTAACAAAAGCTACTTCAAAAGACGCCTACCTCAAAAAGTTAATATTTATATCTCTCCCAAAACAGTAGTTCAGTTAGAGCTGGTAAAAGGCGACCCAACCCACCAACACAACCCGAATCGAACCCAATAATAGCGGGTTAGGTTGAGATTTTCAACCCAACCTAGTTATTTAAATTCAACCTGATTTCAACCAACCCAACCCATTTCTTTAAATTCAACCCGATTTTAACCCGCGTTACCCATTTATATAAATGGGTTGGGTTGACCCACGTAATCCACTATTTTCTATTCCAAAATTTTCATTTTTCATGTAATTGAATGATTTAGTTTCTCGTTAGTTGTTATGTAGGAAAAATATGATCAGAAATGTGGCCTAGATGTATGTACAACATACTCAAACTACTTAATTAATCAAGTTTATTTATATGAAAATTAAAAAAATATTATTAAACGGGTTAGTTGGTCGAAAATAGGTCAACCCATTTATTATAAAGTTGGGTTGGGTTAAAAATTCCAACCCATTTACCTAAACAAGTCGGGTTATAGTTGAGGATTTCTACCCATTTACGATAATAAGTCCACCCGAATCCAACTCAGTCGACCCATTGTCAACTATAAGTTCAAATACCAAAAGTTACTCCAAGACTCGGAAATGCTAGAAAAGGAAAAGGCATCATAACTAACAATCACTGAAGAAAATTGCACATCAAATTCAAGACTTATATTCCAACGCAAAAACACAACGCATTCTATTTTCAAGCATTGATAAGATCGAGCAAAGAAATCAGCAACATGAAATTCTTCAAATTCCGAGATAAGTTACATACCCTCGTTTCAAGCGATTGAGTCACTAGTTGGTAATTACGAATTCAATTGCAAATGGGAGAATCAGTACAACGCAAAAATTTATACTTTAAAAAATTAAGAGCAAAAAACTCGGTCACAAAGTTAATATAATGGGAGAGAAGAGGAATTATAGATTGACCCAGAGCGCAATATTTGTAGATGTTACTCGCTTAATTCCCAAACAGCTTGTAAATATATGTATAGTTATTTTTGGGAGACACAAACCAACCTAGAATATCACTAAAGAGAAGAAGCAGTAGCACCGGAGGGAAGTGCGATTTTCAAGCAATTATATCGCATAATATAGTAAGTATTTATACGATCGATTGGTAATCCCAAATTTATCCATAAAAAGTGGGATTTTTTTCGAAGATATTATTCAAGGTTTGATAGGAAAGTTGCAGTAGCTATGAAGGTGTAGAGATGACGAGCAAAGTCTTTCCTGATTCTCATAATATTTTCCCCTGAAGAAAAAGGTAGAATGCTACTTTGTGAAACAGAACGCTATATTTTCTAACGTTTGAGAAAAGTTATCCAAAAGCTACTTGAAACTCTAATAACTACTCCAACC
Source organism: Beta lomatogona (assembly GCA_947646795.1). Taxonomy (NCBI): domain Eukaryota; kingdom Viridiplantae; phylum Streptophyta; class Magnoliopsida; order Caryophyllales; family Amaranthaceae; genus Beta; species Beta lomatogona. Next base: position 569,350 of record CANSNZ010000335.1, on the reverse strand, counting down.
TCTACTATGCCAAACATTCAATTAGTGTTGTGACCTAGTCAAAATATTAAGAGCTAGTGCAAAAGATATTGTCGTACACGCTCTTAGTCTAAACACTAAAAGCAACCTCAAAAGCTATTGGTGAACAAGGTCTTAAAAAAAGTAGCTGGTAGCTGTAAACTTTAAACTTGTTGATGTCGAGGTAGTTGTTAGTTTTTAGCTGTGAAACTAACTAGCTAAAGCATAAATGTTCGGTAATAATAGTTGTTAACAAAATTTTAATGTGTAAATAATATGCAAAAAAATGAAAATTCAACTCAAAAGCTAATAAACTTAACTTTTAGCAAAAGCTAATATTTACCTGAAACCTATATCCAAAAACTACTTTGACAAACAGTAATATAATTTTCCTAAAGATAAAAACTACTTAAAACCCTACTGCAAAAAATTACATCGAACAAGCTCTTAGTCTCTCCCTAGAACTTAAGATTTTGATGAATATACTCTCTTGTGGCCTAACCGCCTAACTAACCTCTTCGGCCTTTTTTCCCCTATATAAGTTTGGAATCTTTGACATCGCCCAAAAACTTCTTAAAATCGCCGGGTTCCATCAAACATTTTCAACTTTACCCTTCCCTTTTTTTTCTTTTCTTTTCCTAAACCACCACCTCCCCGCCACCACCACCCCGATTGCCACCACCTCCATCCCCACAATCACCTCCTCCACCTCCCACGAGCAACCCCCCACGAGCAGCCCCACCCTCCCTCCACCCCCAAGAGCAGCCCCAACCCTCCCCCCCCCACCCCCAAAGAAGCCGCATACTCCTCCACCATCGTGTCATGGGTGGAAATCCATGCCGACGTTCCTCTCCATCGCCCAATAAAAAAAATTTGCGGGGTGGGTGGTGGAGGAAGTGGCTGTTGGCGGGGGAGGTAGGGGTGGCGGGGGTGACAGGTGATGAAAAAAGATAAGGGGTAAAATAGTAAATTAAAAGTGAACCCGGCGCGATTTTAAGAAAGTTTTAGGGAGACGGTTAACAATATATAAGTCCTTGTACTTCATTTCGTTTGTTTAATCTTTAGCTTCCTTCTTAATCAGAATATTCTAACAACCTTTTTCGCGTTATAACACAATAAAAGCTTCATCTTCTTCTTATTCTCTTTCAAACCTTCATTTCTCTTCTCCCTCAAAAAAATTGAGCTTCATTCTCTCCTTCCATGGCCGCATTACTCTACGCTAGCATAGTAGCATGGCAGTTGCTGTTTTTCTTGCTCTTTCTTTGTATTGCATTTTATTCACTAAGTGATGCCTTTATTTCGATAATTTTTTTGCCATTTGCTGCTGTATTGGCAAAAACTCATAGGTCGGTGATGGTGGTGCTGAAGTTGAACTCAACTGTACTTTTCCATTTTCTTTTCATTTCTTCTTGTCCTTCTTCCTTTTTGTTTCTGTTTCTTTTGTTTTTTTTTCTTTCTTCCATCTGGGCAATAGTTCTTACGGTTAAACAAACATGAAGGTAATTCTTCTTAATCTTGAATTTTCTTTTTTGTACCAATTTTATTGAATTGTTTGGGATTTCATGGGTTTTCTTTTTGGGGGTTTTTCTACTATGTTTTATGAATGCAAGTATAATAATATTACTGGGTATTTTTGTTTTTTGTAAATGTGTAATGTGTAATTCTTTAGACGATGATTTCATTTAGAAAGTTCCATCAATTTGGATCATTGAATATTTGAATTCTTTGGGTATTTCATGCCGTTCATGGGTTTTCTTTTTAGGGGATTTTCTACTCTGTTTTATGAAATATGAGTATAATGTTACTGGGTGTTTTGTTGTTTTGTGTAAATGTGTAATGTGTATTTCTTTAGAAAAGAAAGTTTCATCAATTTGGATTATTGGGTACATTGATTTTGTAAATATCCACCAGAAAGAACAATTAAACCCGAATTTACCATAATTCATGTATCCAAATTAATAACATCATGATTTCATTTGTTCTTGCAAGTTTAAAGTGCTAATGAAGTTCTTTTTGTGTTTTTTGTAGATGAGTATGTTGTTTGCTATGGTTGCAAGAGTTCGTTTCAAAAAAAAAAAAAAAAAAAAAAAAAAAGTTCGTTTCAAAGAAGATGTGAACAGGTAATTTTGGTGTCTATTATTTCCTACTTCTGTTAAGTTAGTTATGCATATGACTCATAGTTTTTGAAGTGTGTTTTGATTGCTAAAATCTTCTTGTCCCAAAGTTACATTTTATGTTAAACTATAGTATAAGTTTTGGATCTTGATATTTTTGCTTTTCCTGTCAACTTATGTCTTTATATAAATACAACAGACAACAGTAGCTAAGTTGCCTAGTCAAATTACATTACTGCATTCATAAAGATTTGGAAATTTTTTGTGTGAATGCTATATTAATGTTCAAGATATTGTTGAAATTTTGTTTGCTGCTCATTAAACCTTAGTTTGGTATTTGTTTGCTGCTCATTAAAACTTAGTTTGGTAATCTGTCTTAGAGAAGGAGCCTGTGACGATATTTCGATTTTGGCCTACATTGTCTGATGTAACTATGATAAAACTATCATGTTAAAGATATTGTTGAAATTTGTTTGATGCTCACTAAAACTTAGTTTGGTGCTCTGTCTTAGAGAAGGAGCCAATGACTATATTTCGAATTTTGCCTACATTGTCTGATGATACTATGATAAAAAGCTATTTGTATCCAAGGCTTTTGTGTCTTTCATGATGGTGCAATGTTTGGTCTTGACCTATAGCTTTGGTTGCTTTTACCTTGTTTTTTCTTCTTTACACCCCCTAAACTTTCCCAGCTAAACAACACCTAAAAAAGAGGGTTTTGTTTGCTGATGAATGTAGATTTATAAGTTAGGATGCTACTAGAAATATGCTACTGCAATTGTTCTAACTGATTGTATGTCATTTGTGTTTTTAGCTACGGTAGAAGGCCAGTTAGCGACTGCTAAAGGACACGAAGCTGACTACAATCTTTTCATACATCAGATTTGATATTTGGACAAAACCAACTTTTTGCTGTTATTTTTTTGTGAGTTTGAAGGCTGCTAATTCACACTAGAAGCTCATTGGCAACAGCACTGCAACTTTGCATCTGTAGAGAAGGCAATTTTTAGAACATGAAGCTGACCACAACCTTAATTATCATACATCAGATTTGATATTTGGAGATAACCATTTTTTGCTGCTAATTCTTTGTGAGTTTGAAGGCTTATGTAGAGAAGGCAGTTTCTTTTCTTCTAATTTTGCGTCAAAGAAGTACATACAATAACAACACCATAGCTTGAAGGTGATAGTAGACAGCTGACAGATGACATTTGATTTTGCAACTTCTCCACAAGATAGTATCTTAGTAGGCAACTTTTTTTTTCTTCTAATAGGCGTCAAAGAAGTAGATATAATAACACCAGACACCAGCTAATTGTACATTCATAGCTTGGAGGTGATCGTATACAGCCGACAGATGACATATGATTTTGTAACTCCTCAACATTATTGTAGTATCTTTGGGGGTAATTTTTTTTCTTCTAATAGGCGTCAAAGATGTAGATATAGTACCACCATGCACCAGCTAATAATTGTACTTCCATAGCTTGGAAATGATCTTATACAGATGACATCTGACATTTGATTTTGTAACGAACTCCTCCACAGTGTAGCATCTTTGCTGCAAATTTCAAGTGACATTAAATGTAAAGTGATTCTCAAACAATTAGTCTCTTTTGAGTTTTTGACAATCTGTGGCCAATAATGGTGTCTTATTTTGAGTAGAGGCATCATAATGTATAGTGATTCTTGAACTAGTGTTTTCTGCCAGGCTTGATGTTGTTGGTTATGTTGTGTGCGTGCGCGCGCTTGCGTTCGTGCTCAAGTGTGGATGAGTGCCAATGTTGGTGGGTCGCTTTGGAGGGATTACATGCTCCGCTTAGTCGATATTACTTGCATCCTCTTCTCTTATCTTGCACGTTCTAATTTGATTACTTGCATCCACATAGCTGCTGTTTTTTTGGGTACTCCATTGATCATTGCGTATCTCTTGAGTTGTCTATGCTAGCTTTTAGTAAATGTTCCAGATTTCTAAGTCTTCAAAGGAATTGAAGTTTGACCTTACCTTCTGCCTTACCATATTTTCATCATCTATTCCTATGTAGTTTGATTCTCTTTATGAGAATAGAGATTAGATACTATATAATTCACTCTCTTTCTACCTCATGTTGACTTTAACCCCCCACCATAAAGTGTCTTAGTATGAAAGTGGTGTGTTAATCTTTGGGATGAAATGACAAATACAATTGAGCAATTCGGTTACACCAAGTTATCGTTTTCAAATTAGAGGTTCAGAATCACGCAACTAAGAAATGAGGTAAGGTGATCCAAGAGAGTCCAAAATTACCCTTGAATGAGCAAAATGATCAAAGCTTGCATGAAATGGTCCGAAAACAACTGAATCAACTAATATATTATGACAAAAAGAACTACACAATTGACCTAAAACAAGGTTAACAAATCCAAATTAGTTGGTTATGGTCCAAAATGGGCTAATCTAATAAAAACTTGCGTGAAATCGTCTTAAATATAAGTATATAACTAATACATTTAGGCACTACTACAAAAAAGGCCTCGGAAGCCGGTTGAAAACGGCCTAGGAAACCGGACTACAACCGGTCTCCATCTCACATGTGTCCTAGGCTAGGAGACCGGTTACGATGCCTAGTTACTTTGTTTAACCAGTTGACAACTAAAACCAGTCTCTTAGGTAAGAATACATATCATATATGTAAAGAATAAAGATAATATTAGTCCTTTATTCAAGGTCGTTCCTGACGTTTTATAGACCCTGGGCAAAACAAAAGGTTAAGGCATCTTATATATGGTTTTTAACTTTTTGTAGGCATCTTATAATATTAGAATATTGCTACAAATTTTTTTTGTTTTTTGGTGAACAGAAACGATAAATAGATAAAGAAAGTCAATTACAACCTAATGAAATAGGTTCAAATCCGAAATATATATGTTCATACAATAACTAGGGGGTAGGGGCTACAATTTGACTGGACGTATATGACATAGAATAGGAATTGTTGAGTGAGTGCTAAAATTAGTTTAAATGATATTTTAACAAAATAAAAAGTCATCTCAAGGCTGATTATATAGTGGTAGAGTTAATTCAATTATAGCGTGGATATAATTGAATATACGGAAAACCTTATAAGTGAACAAATTGTAAATTATACACACAAGAAACTCGTTAAATAAACGTGATACAATTGTGGTATTAGGATGGATAAGTGCTTATGATATCTTGAAAATAACAAAGAAGTTGGTAAATGAGGAGGTTGAATTCATTATGAGGGCATTCTTTTTCTTGTTTCGGTTGTTAATAAGCTAACTTAAAATAATAAACTTAAAACTTTCGAGTGCAACACATATGTTATGATTTAATGTTTTGCGTTGCATAGCTTTTGAACAATTAGCTTTCCAAAGATGAATCGTCAATCATCATTCCCAGCTTTGCTGTATAGAATGAAGTCCATGATTATTTCAAAAAAAACAAAACTGATATTTTGTCACATTATACAGTAACTCACAAGAAGTAGAATACGATTTAGCTCAACCATATATCATAAACTTCTGCAGAATTATATGACACAATCACACCTTGAGAGGTAAAATAAAGCTATTTTTATTTGTGATACTTCCTCCTCGGATAAGAAAAAAAAATTCTTCACCATCCAAGTTCCGATAGTTTTGCTCAGCCCGAGTTCTTTTTTGGACTGTAACTAAAATAAAATTATCCCTGTATCAGCAAAAGATTGCACTGCCTGCTTAATTTGACATTGATAATACAAGATCAATACAGCAAAGCAAATCACTCTCACACCACACCTAAACCAAGCCTTAGTACATTAGGCTGCCGAATAACACAGCCTAGATGTATATCTTAATGGAAACTAATAAGTGGGAAGAAGAAAAAGTACTGAAAATTCTAAGTCATAATATCAAAGTTCACAACAAAACTATTTGAGGCTGTTAGCACCTTTTGATCTTAGTGCAGAGAATATAGTAGTGAAAGATTCAGTTAAAGGTAAAGAACAATCTTCTTCTGTGTATTATGTGCGTGAAGGCAATACATTATCACTTGTACTCACTTCAAAATCTTCGAATTTCTGCACATCGATCTCTGGCAGAGTTTTTTCAAGTGAAACAGGCACATCTTCCAGTTTGCTGATCACCTCCAACTGTATCGTGACTTCTCTCATTGTTGGCCTTTGTCTCCCATCCATGTTCAAACACTGCTTAGCAAGATTGGCAGTGGCAAGGATGGTTTCTTTTTTACCCTCTTTAGCAACTCGAGCAGCCAATATATCATGCAAGTTCAAGTTTTCCAAAGCTGACAAAAACCACAACACTAGGCTCTGTCCATTAAGAGAGTCAGAACGCCGAATAGCCTTTGACCCTGTCAAAAGCTCCACCAGAACTACCCCAAAGCTGTAAACATCACTCTTGTCAGTGAATTGGTGTGATCGGAAGTATTCAGGATCTAGATAACCAAATGTGCCTTGGACACAAGTGGTTAAATGAGTTTTATCTGTGGCAATAGACCTTGATGTTCCAAAATCCGATAGTTTAGCTCTATATTTCGCATCAAGAAGTATATTAGTGGATTTAACATCTCTATGGAAAATGGGCTTTGAGGATGCAGAGTGCAAGTAAGAAAGAGCTCCGGCTACTTCTATAGCAATGTGTAAGCGCATTTCCCATGTAACCGGGAAATCTTCACTAGGATCATGGATACACTTAGAAAGAGTCCCGTTTAGTACAAATTCATAGACTAGAAGAGGAACTTGTGTCTCCAAACAACATCCTAATAGCTTGACAATATTTCTATGGTTAATTTGTGATAAAATTACCACCTCATTTATAAATTGACCCAACTGGCTCTGTCCTTCTATTTTGGATTTTTTTATGGCAACAATATTTCCATCACTCAACATACCTTTATAAACTGTACCTTGACCTCCCTGACCCAAAACTCTGTCTTTATTGAAATTATCGTAGCTTTCTCTAGCTCATCAGCAGTAAAAATCCTTGTTTTTTCTATCATACCATCCTTGGATGACATTTGTTGTCGCAGTAAAAAACCACCATTTTGCTTAAAGTTTTTAGCCTTTTCCATTATCTTCCTTCTTCTTTGAGCTACAATGAAAAGCCAAAACCCACTGGGAAAGAGAAGCATAGATCCCAACCCCAAGCCGAGTCCTGTAAAGAGCAGATTATAGATTCATTATGCTCAATAAAACATAGCAAATAGCAAAATGGTCGTTCACCCACCCTAACACTTAATTAGTTTAGTTGGTTGAAATGGAAGAGAAGACTGGAATTTCAACTTTTTCAAGAAAAAAAGATCTTTACAACAACTCAACAAGGGATTCTTTTATTTTCATTTCAAACTAATGTTTCAGCAAAGTAACCAAGTTTCTCATTCTAGGTTAAGAAGCAATATACATAACTACTTTGGCCAACTCTGTTTCATATATGATCTATCTTAACAATAATTACTGCGTTAGAAATAACTTTACCAAGACTGTAAACCAATTTCAAGCTCTTAGAATGACATCCAGTTCCGTTTTTCCTGCCATCACCATAATAGCCAGTTAAACAGTGACATTCATAGCTACCTGGAGTGTTGAGACAAGTGCCGGAACAAGGATTATTTGCCTTTGCACACTCATCAATTTCTGGGAAATGAGATACAAATAGTTATATTGGGTTACAGGATATAATCTTGATTTGTAAGCTGCCAAAAGAAAACAATTACATGTAAGTGAAGAGGGTGATCAACATACTAACCTGTGCAGCCCGGGCTAAGATAAGGGTTTCCCTCATACCCATGAAGACATTTACATCGATATCCTACAACACTCAGAACCTGATCAAGATCAACGCAAGTTGTATTCTGTTGACACACATAGGTAGTTGAGTTCCTCTGAGCATCCTTACAGAACTCATTGGGAATAAACCAGTCAATCACCACAGGCACACTTTTCAGAAGCCCAGCATCCTGAATTCCCCGAATTCTGACACTTGATTTTTTAACTATGAAGGCATAGCTGCAATTTCCGTATGAAACAGTTGTGTTGTAATATATCTTTTCTAGGCTACTATTCCAGGCACGTAAGCCCTTTGGAATAGGAGCTTCGCAACAACCAATGCCACAGCACATCTCATCATTTATATCCTCTTCTCTAGTACACAAGGCAACACAGCTAACAACTTCCCGGCCATTCATTGTTTGTGCCTCGATCAATCCATAGTGATGGCAACCAGTGACCACAAACTTGTTGGAGGTGGATGACACTGAATAAGGCAGGGCTGTCAGATCAATCGTATTCCAGGTGTTGTGTTCACCTGATCCTGTTTCTACAGAGTCGCAAGAAGAAGCAGTAGGATGACCTGTTACCGTCAACTGGGTCTCAGATATATCAAGAATCTGTCTACCGGGAAATCTAGGTACAGAGAAATTCTTTTGGACGTCACAGACTATAGCATAGTTATCCCCCAAGGAGCAGCCTCTCCCAATGCCAAAAGGGTAGGGGATTGTCACATTTCCACACTCACGTGGGCATCCAGGCAGTGTAGTATTGGCAGCAGTGAGCATGGTGGCTGGTTGTGACTGTAAGAATGAGGCTTGTACTAGACATGGAAAAGCAAGTAGAAGCCATGTCAGAAAAAGGAAAATTATCTGTACAAGAAGCATATCTCTTGCCTTTGCTGTCACCATGTCATGAACAAATTTTAACCATATATATTCATGTCACCCAACAACTTTTTGCATACATACACTGTAAGTGGTAAAAACACGTTGGCATAAACATCAGCGTCAAGATTACACAATATTTTTACAAAAATACTTCTGCCCAAGGTGGATAGGATGGTCAAATTACGCGGCCTTACCCTAACAATGAGATTAATAACAGTAAATTTCTAGTCCAAAACACCCTGAAAGTCAATAAATAAAAAAAATCAAGACTATGATGTAGTCCATATCAATCCAAATTCAAAGAATATTAACTGTGATAGCTCCAAATAACATGCATTATGGGTGGGAAATGCAACATGATTATGGAAATACTCCCTCCGTCCCATAATATAGTGCTTGTTTCTTTTTTACACGGTCTCCAAGACGTAACTATGACCTTTAATATCTTCAATTCCGTATTAATAAAAAATATAAAAAGTTGATATTATGAAATTACACGTTGAGGCGAATCTAACAAAGATCCCACATGAATATGTATTTTTATATATACAAATGGGAATATTTGGTCAAAGATTTTAAAGTTTGACCCACCAAAAATGAATTAGGCACTATATTATGGGACGGAGGAAGTAGTATTAATTAGTTAAAGGGGAATCAAAGATAAAGGTCACTAGAGCACTAACGTAAAATATATGTGCATACTTCTCTTCTCGTCTGCTTTCTATAAATACAAAAGCAAAGGCAACAGTAAGCATGATTAGTAGCTACTGAATTATTAACAGCCACTAACCAAAAATTCCTGTGGTCCAACATAACATTCAGTTAGCCAATTGTCAAAAGTACTAGTAATTGTTTATCTTTCTCCAAAAGAACTAATATTATGCTCATTATGTTCGTATAATTTCCATATACTCCTCAAATTCACATTTTTCTCTGTCAGATTTAAGTAACCTAATTTACACTACAGGAAGCATGAAAAAAGAATACTATTACAAATCAGATCAATCATCTCACTAATGTCAGAAACGGAGTGATAACTGTCTGTTTTGCTTGTTTGTTCCTAGCATTCAAACGTATAGTAACGACAATGCATTTCTATTCTTTTCATGTGTCTCCTTACTGTAAAACCTGAAGAATTTCAGCTTACAAATAGAAAATTTTAGGAAAATTAAGGTTAAAGAGTTCATTTTACTACTGTTGCTGATAATGAGTTCAGAAGTTCATATAAAGGGTTTCAAGTGATCAAGAGAACAAAGCCCTTTCTCGTGTACCTTCCATCCTTGTTAACTTTTGCACGCACTTCCTACCTTTGTCAAGGTTACTCCCAACTCTTTGCCTGAAAACATAGAAGTAACATTCACTGCTTATAAGTAACATAATGACTGCAAATTCCTTCCTAATAAATTGAGTTAGACCCAAATATTCTGAATCTTACAACTTGTTCGTATTCAACAATTTTGCTTTCTGCGCTGATAATACCACAGCAGAACAGAGCTTTCCTGCAGTTTATAGTCTACAATGCAATACATATAGCTTAAGCTAAGGCCCCTAGGTGTAGGAATATATAGATGCATATAGCAGAATTTCAGGAAACAATTTCCTAACATCTATCATAGGATCGCAGACATAATCAAACATATGAATCATTCAATAGGGATTAAATATCAAACCTTTGTAGCGTGATTTCCCTGTTGTATGCAAGCTTTGAAGATCCGAGAGCCCCAAGTGTTGCTTTCCTCTAATCGGTCCACGAGCACCAGGTTGAACACCAACGTTTGCTTTAGAACGGAAGAGAAGAAATCTCTTGCTTTTGATGGTATAGGCGCCGGTTTATGGAGAATAGATTTAGGGTTTCTCTTTCTCTCTCTAGTGAAAAGAAACCCACTAATGGATTGATTACCTAAACCCTAATATTATATCCTATATATAATAGAAGAGTCATAGGTTAGTTAGGAGAACTAATTCTCCTCCTATTCTCCTTTGGACGGCCCAATCCTAATCCTAAATGGATTTGGATTGCTTTGTCCAACTTGTCTTCAGATGTGTGACTCATAGGATTAATCTATTTTAGTTATAGGCCCAATCAATATTGTCCTATTAATCATATTTATTCTCTAGCAAGTAAATACGATTACTAAAATAATTAACTTTATTATCTTCATAATAACATTCCTATTTATATTTAGTAATTGCTTAGAATGTCTAAGGACATATTCCTTCAATCTCCCACTTGTCCGAAGACAAGAGCGCAATGTTAAATTCCTTAAGTCACTTAATGTCAAATTTGATAACACAATGTTATTCTCAAATTTTGTTCCTTGATCGTTGAGTTCGAATCGCTCAAATAAAGATTAACTCCTTAATCCTATTTCGCATGGCCATGCAATTTTCCAGTTCTCGCTCATCAAGAGGCCCAGACACCAATCCTATTTTATAGGAGGACTTATCCACTCTTGTATGACCATAACTCCCACTCAATTCTTAGCCCACCTGATCACTGCCTTTATAACCTCCTTTTACGGCGCGGCGTTTAACAGTGTCAAAGTTAAACTAATTATATTGTGGTTATTAAGACATACTCATGTCTAAGGAATCCACTAAATATAGTAGTTTGATTCTATTTTTAGAATCTAATTAGGTCAAGTCTCAATGTATCAACTATACATCCATATAATCAATTAGACATCTCTATGTCTCCATAGCCCATGGAACTGCGCTATCAATTAATTATATACTAGTCTTTTAAATAAATCACTTATGTCCAATTTAGTGATTTAGACTAGGGACTTTAAATAAATTGTGATTTTCAGTTCACTTCATAGGGTTCCATTATCAAAACGTTTTCGATAATCCTATTTGAAAACACAAATTATTTGGACACTTTATTTAATACTAAACCAAGCAATTAAATAAGAACGAAATTTTATTGATAAACATTCAAAGCATAATAAATGTCTTTACAATTGTAAACATGAAGTAAACAACCTAAAGCCATTCTCCCATATGCTTAAGCCCCATAGACCTAGTATGACACTCATGCTTAGGTTGAGCAAGCGGTTTAGTCGGAGGATGCGCTACGTTATCCTCGGTATGAACCTTGCTTACTTTCACATCCTCTCTTGTAGTTTTCTATCTCGAACCTTTCAAGAACCTTATCTTTATAAGTCTCTTGACTAAGTTCGATCGGCCTTTACGACCTATCTCTATAGATCTTTATTCCCAATCTGTACTTTCGGCCTCTCCTAGGTCTTTCATAGAGAAACAATTTTTAAGCCATTCCTTGACTGACTCAAGCATGGTCTTATCATTTCCTATGAGAAGTATGTCATCCACATACAAGACCAGAAAAGTAATACTACTCCCACTTAACTTCTTGTATACACAAGATTCCTCTTCATTTCTGAGAAAGCCAAATTTCTTGACTGCCTCATCAACTCTGAGGTTCCAACTCCTTGATGCTTGCTTTAGTCCATAAATGGACTTCTTAAGCTTGCATACCCACCCTGGATTTTCTAGATCTTCAAAACCTTGAGGTTGTGTCATGTACACATCCTCTTTCAAGAACCCATTCAAGAAATCGGTTTTGACATCCATCTGCCATATTTCATAGTCATGAAAGGCAGCAATCGCAAGGATTATCCTAATGGACTTCAGCATGGCTACTGGTGAGAAGGTTTCATCATAGTCAATACCATGAATTTGTTTGAAACCTTTCGCCATCAACCTTGCTTTGAAAACACTAATGTTTCCATCCTTGTCTGTTTTCAACTTGAAAATCCATTTGCATCCAATGGGTTTTACCCCATTAGGCAAATCAACCAAGTCCCATACTTGATTTTCAGACATGGAATCCATTTCAGATGTCATGGCCTCAAGCCATCTTTCGGAGTCTTGACTATCCAAAGCATCTTTGTAGCTAGTAGGCTCTTCTGATTCTAAAATCGTTATTTCAGAACTTTCAGTCAAAAGGAAATCAATATATCTCTTTGACGGAATGATGGTCCTACTAGACCTACGTTGGGGAACAACAGAAGAAGTTTCTACCTCACTAGGTTGAGTGACTTCGCATGGAGTATCTCCAAGTGGGACGGTAGGAGGTACGTGAATTGAATGCACCACCTCCTGAGCATTTTCATGCCGGGCCGCCTCTGATGAGGTGTTAACCTCATCCATTTGTTGCTCATCTCGAACTTCTTCGAGATATACATTTCTCCCACTTGTTTTTCCGGGAAATAAACTCCTTTTCCAGAAAGACACCATTACGAGCAACAAACACTTTGTTTTCGCTTTGGTTGTAGAAGTAGTATCCCTTAGTCTCTTTTGGGTAACCCACAAAAAGACATTTATCGGATTTGGGTGAAAGCTTATCAGAAAGTAAACGTTTTACATAAGCTTCACAACCCCATATCCTTAGAAAAGACAATTTTGGAACGTTTCCTGTCCACATTTCATATGGTGTCTTTTCCACTACTTTGGATGGTGCTCTGTTAAGTGTGAATGCCGCTGTTTCAAGCGCAAATCCCCATAATGAAATAGGAAGATCAGCAAGACTCATCATGGATCGAACCATATCAAGTAGAGTTCGATTCCTTCTTTCAGAAACGCCATTTAACTGTGGTGTTCCTGGCGGAGTCCATTGTGAAAGTATTCCACAATCCTTCAAATGATCACCAAATTCTTGAGATAAATATTCACCACCACGATCGGATCGTAATGCCTTAATTTTCTTCCCAAGTTGGTTTTGTACTTCATTCTAGAATTCCTTAAATTTTTCAAAGGATTCCGACTTATGCCGCATGAGGTAAACATATCCAAATCTGCTCACATCATCGGTAAAAGTAATGAAGTAACTGTACCCTCCCCTAGCCAACGTACTCATAGGTCCACACACATCCGTATGTATGAGGGCTAAAAGGTCATTGGCTCTTTCACTTGAACCTGTGAAAGGAGACTTTGTCATTTTCCCCATCAAGCAAAACTCACAAGTATCAAATGATTCGAAATCAAATGATTTGAGAATTCCATCTTTATGAAGTTTCTCAATGCGTTTTGAGCTTATGTGGCCTAATCGACAATGCCATAGGTATGTCGGGTTTGAATCATTTGTTTTAGGTTTCTTGCTGTCTATGTTATAGATGTGGGTTTCTAAGTCTAGCACATATAAACCATTTGATAACTTAGTTGAGACATAGAATAAATCATTCAAATAAGCAGAACAACAATTATTCTTTATTTGAAATGAAAAACTTTTCGAATCCAAAACCGGAATCGAAACAATATTCTTGGTAATAGTTGGAACATAATAACAATTATGGAGTTCTAAACTAAACAAGAAGGCAAAAGTAGACTACAATCCCCATAGCCAAATCAGCAACTCGTGCTTAACCGCCACGTGGAGGTCCACTTCTCCTTTCCTCAACATTCTACTTCTTTTTAGTGCCTCGCACATTACCAATAATGTGAGATCCACATGCAAGTATCAAATACCCATGATGTAGAAGTAGATAAGTTAATCTCTATAACATAAATACCCGAAATCGAAGCACCGGTCTTCTTATCTTCCGAGATACTTGGGGCAATTCCTTTTCCAAGTGACCAATCTTGTGGCGGTGGTAGCACTCATGTAGTGCTTGCTACTTTTGCCTTAGGAGTGGTTTGTGGCTTAGAAGTATCTTCGGTGGCAACAACCTTGCCCTTGTTCTTCTTATTAGGAGCCCCTTTCTTCTTGAATTGCTTGCCCTTCCTAACCATAAGAACATCCTTATGTTCAGGTTCGACGGCAAGCTCCTTTCACTCGAGTTAGCATACCATGCAGCTCTTGCAAGGTAGCCTCCCCTCCTTGCATGTAAAAATTCAACTGAAAATTTTGCAAATTTTCAGGCAAGGATTTGATCACAATATCAGTTGCCAGTTCTGGAGGGTAAGGGAAGCCCAATTTTTCCATGATCTGAAAATGTCCAATCAAATTTAACACATGTGGACCAACGGGTTTTCCTTTTCCCAACTTGCACTCCAACAACTTACGGTGAGCTTCAAACCTCTCCAATCTAGCATTCTTCCGAAACATAGTTTTCAGCTCTTTGGAGGATGGAGTAGGCATCCGGACCATCAAAACGCTTTTGAAAGTCCGGCTCCATGCAAGCAAGCATCGGACATGTTACTTGCACGAATCGGCCTCTCAGGGTTTGCCTTGTTCTCTGTTCAGCTATAGTAGCATTTTCTGGCAGGGGTTCAGGGAGAGGATTGTCAAGAACTTTTTCTCTTCCTTCAGCTCTGAGAACGATTCTCACAGCCATTTCCCATTCTAGGAAGTTATGTGCATTCAGTTTGTCCTTTTCGAGTAAATAGCGCAAATTAAAACCGGGAGTGTTGTTGTTGTTTGAACGAGACATGATAACTACAACAAAAGAATATTTAAGCAAGATCCAATTAATGTTTATCAAGAAAGCAATAATTAAACAAATTTTAATTACTACTACCCTTTATTCAAAATGAAAGTCCCCTATTGAATAAAGAAATAACCAAGATCCCCTCCCACTACAATCAAACGGACTTTGGCCCTGCCTTCAATTTATAGTAGTTGAGGTAAGTAAACACTTTACTAATTATAACTAATTATAATTCTTGGTAGACAGGTTAACAACTCCTTGTTTACTCCTATCTCTTAGCTTCAAAACCCAAAACTTTGTCTTTTGATGATTTTGTTGAGTTAAACCAAACATTAACATGTAAGTTTCAAAAACCTACCCTACTATCCCCGGAACTATGAGCAACACCCTGCTTTGGCAGAACCTATTACTCATGATCTAAGGCTTTATAGGTGTTGTTTGGAAAAGCAATCAAAACTCAATATTACTTGTGGGGACCTAAGTTTACTAATATGGTCAATTAATAGTGAACACATGAATCGATTAACCATAAACAAACTTAGAAGCAAGCATTTAAACAAGATAAATGCAAGAGAATTATTATAAGCAATAACTAAATGATCTAGTATGGCCCCTATACTTAGGAAAATAACTAATCTTCATGAATCCTCCCTTGAATCTCCATGGATCACCATCCTTGAAACTCCTTGGAACTTCATGCTTTGATTACATAATTTGAATTATATAAATAACTAAGATTTAAAGTTACAAAAAATACAAACGATTCGCAGATCGTATTTAATTTACATTCAAATATAACGATTCGCAGATCGTAATTACTATCCTAATTTGGGCCATACTAGTCATAATATGCAAAATATAATATCATACATATTACATTAAACATCCACGCATTTATAATTTCAAATACAATAAACACAAACGATTTACTTATTAACAATTATTAAGCAAATAAAACTTTCCATAATAATTATAAAACTTAACAAATTTAAGCTATAAATTATTTAGGAAACTTTATTATTTTCATTCAATTACTTATTTAAACATGGCAATAATCATTATTATTCATACATTTGCATAACTAGGAAACTTTTGGATTTATGCTCAAGTTTAGAAAATCAGATTTTCCTTAAAACAATTTTTTTTTTTTTTTTTTTTTTTTTTTTTTATAAATTCAACATTGACTTCTTGACCGTTGACCAGCAGCACAAGGCTGCCAGTCAACAGCCAAGAATAGCTGCCTGCGAAACTCACGCAAGAACCATGAAACTCACCACGCTGGAAACACCAGCCACCAGCACACACTCCCACGGGCCACGGCAGTCGGCACCACTTGCCACCTGGGCTCCGGTAATGGCGCCAGAAACCGCCGGCCAAACCGGCCTGCTAGCACTCGCCGGCTGGAGAACAACCACCAAGCACCAGCAGCCTTGCGAGAGGAGTGAGGGGCCGCGCACGTCGCACGTGCGCCGCCGATCCTTCCCCACTTGTGCCGCCCCGCCCTGCCCCCTATTTCGGTACCCCTCCGCCAGCCACCGTGGCTCCACCATCACCGGTGGGCCACCCAGCCATGGTTGGCTTCTTCTTTAATTATTTGTAACAATTACAAAATTTCCATTTAATCTTTAACAAACAATTTGTTTAAAGATTTAGGATTTAATAATCCGAAAATTATGGCAGAAATTTTGAATCAAACAACAAATCTTAAACAAATTTTTAGAATTGTTGAGATTAGATTTCAATGTATAATCTTTATTAACATTAAATCCAACAAGAATTCAAATTTAGGGTAAAAATCAAATTATATCCAAAAAATTCAGAAAATTAACAATTAATATCCGAAAAATCCGAAAATAATTATTAGGATGATCTACTGAATTATCATAACAAATAAAATCAAATATTTTAATTGTTATCCTTAAATTTTATGAATAATCAAATTAAACTTAAAATTTAACCATAATTCATTAATAATATGATTAAATTTCAAAAATTTATGGAAAAAAATCCGAAAATTATTTCCAGCTATCATAATATTTTAGATCTATGTGGGTGATGAGCATTAGATTTATTTAACAAATTAAAAATCAAATCTTTAATTGTTAACAAATTATTTCAATGATTAATCGAATTAAACATAAATAATTTTAAATCTAACAAAAGTATTTATAAAAATCCGAAAATTTTAGAGTGAAATAACCAATTTATTTCGTCCATAATATCAAAAATTCGGAACTTTATAAAAATATTTGAGCATAAATCACAATTAAATCAATTATTTACAATTTCCAATCAATTAATATCAAATATCAATTATGCAAATTCAAGCCATAAATAAATCCTCCCTTAATTGAATAAAAATAATAACTTTGCATACAATTATATGATCATATGAATATTATGAATTAGGCAAAACTGATACCACTGTAGGAATATATAGATGCATATAGCGGAATTTCGGGAAACAATTTCCTAACATCTATCATAGGATCGCGACATAATCAAACATATGAATCATTCAATAGGGATTAAATATCAAACCTTTGTAGCGTGATTTCCCTGTTGTATGTAAGCTTTGAAGATCCGAGAGCCCCAAGTGTTGCTCCTCTAATCAGTCCACGAGCACCAGTTGAACACCAACGTTTGCTAGAACGGAAGAGAAGAAATCTCTTGCTTTTGATGGTATAGGCGCCGGTTTATGGAGAATAGATTTAGGGTTTCTCTTTCTCTCTCTAGTGAAAAGAAACTGACTAATGGATTGATTACCTAAACCCTAATATTATATCCTATATATAATAGAAGAGTCATAGGTTAGTTAGGAGAACTAATTCTCCTCCTATTCTCCTTTGGACCGGCCCAATCCTAATCCTAAATGGATTTGGATTGCTTTGTCCAACTTGTGCTACAATGTGTGACCTCATAGGATTAATCTATTTTAGTTATAGGCCCAATCAATATTGTCCTATTAATCATATTTATTCTCTAGCAAGTAAATACGATTACTAAAATAATTAACTTTATTATCTTCATAATAACATTCCTATTTATATTTAGTAATTGCCGGAATGTCTAAGGACATATTCCTCACTAGGCTCTTGCTACAGAATTACAAGTAGGAGGGCCGAGGGTGTTTCACTATGCTTCTGGCAACTACATTAAAAGATACATGAAAGTTGCATAATGCTATATTTTGATTTCTGCAGGTAAACACAGATATGAAAGAGTCGAGCACGGATACGGACCATCTCCTTATGAGTTCTGACGAGTGACGACGAATGTGACTAGTTACCAGATCAGGTGCATCACCAGGAGCTATTCAGAATCAGACTATGGTTATTCCTACAGCAGTGGTAATATTTCAAAGATAAAGAACTCCAATAACTGAAATTATCTCTACATGGATATCAAGCAGTGAATGGCGAAACCCTCCTCCTTTTATCCGGGCTTGGGACCGGCAATGAGTGGCAAATACTCATTGGCGGAGTTAAAAACTTTTCTTCATATCTTGTGCAAACCTAAGGCAGCTTTTTATTCAATGTAATATCCATAGATAAAAAGATGATGAATTTATATAGAATTAGTAATCAAATTCAAATTCACACCTTACATTATATATTGTTGTTCAGCTCACAAGTAACCTTGGTGCTCTGCATATTTGCAAGTAGTTGACTCGTCAACATTGGGACACCAAGTTGGACAACTAATTCATTCCACTTTTTTCCTACCACTTCCGGCATAACAGGCAGTTTTATTTTATTTTTACCGTACATTATGCTTGGCTCATACTTTCAGATGTTCATTGCATACTCTATTGTTGGTCTCAAAGGAGTACTTTTCCTTGCTGACATTCGGCATCCAGAGCCTACTAGACTCCGACTAATCCGATCGAGCTGTAAAGACGGGCCCCAAATAGGGGGGTCAGCTCTCCCTACCAATGCTGCTGCATTCCCTCATCGGTTAAGCTGGAACAACCCCCACCCAGTTGATCCAAGCATTGTCGGTTTTGTTTTTTATTATAATGAATAGATGCAAGTAATTCCCATTATTCGTTTTTATAGTATACAGAAGGTACTATACTGCAGTTTCTTCAATTTATTTATTTTTTTTAGCCAACAAGTTCATGTATTTCTCCAGTAACCAACAATAGCGAAAGTCACCATGAAAGTGGAGGTACTTGGTAAGAAATCTCAGCATCTTCCTAGGCATACCGCAACATTTAGAGTCAACATTAATGCGTGTGTGTGTTAGATTACTTGTGAGCTTATTAGTAGATTAAGTAAGGACTGTTACAGATATTTGAGGACTAATTCTCTAAAATTCAAATAAAAGAGACTGTGAATATTTTTATATTGACCACACTGCCAAAGGTTTGCACTAGCTACATGGCCATTCTGAAATTGAAGGTAATGTTACAGATAATAAAGACAACAACTTATGGCTTGCATGTAATCATGAAACTTTTTGGTTCTGTCCCTGCAATGTTTCTATACTCATATTGCACAACTAGAAACTTACTGCCAGTAATGAATGATAAAAAAATAAAAAATAAAAAAAAGACAAGAATTTAAGCATGAAGGATAAGAAAATGGGGAAACCAAATAATCAAAAAGAATACGTCTTCAATTTATCTTTTAAGGTTAAAAAAATCACTAACAAAGACAAAAATCACACAGTGGCGTTCTACTTGTTAAAAATATGGAGCTTAAAAACAAAGTGATTTCGAAAAGAAAAAAAATTGTGAAGAAAAGAGTGTCTTCTCCTCTACACTTTAAGGCAAAAATTGTTCAAAGACAAGAAACCTATAAATGTAGAGAAGTCGAGCTTTTTTTAAGACTAAAGACAAATACACAATTGAGTTTAGAAAATTACCTTCATACAAGAGATAGAAATCACAAGGAATAAACTTTTTTGGAAAATGTTCACAAGTAGCATATGGATAACATTTAAGACTTAACCTACAGAAAACGAACAGCTTGAACTAAAGAAATTTAGCTTAATTTCGAAAAAAATAGAATTCTAGGCCATTTAAAAAAGAAAAGAAAAAAGGATTGAAGACAAAAAAAATTCTATATAATAGGCAAATATACTAAAACTATAGAAAAATGTACGAAAAGTATGAAAAGAATAGGGTAGAAGAACACATATCTAATTTTGGGTTTCTATCCAAACAACACACTACCTCAGTGTAGTTAGCCTCGCGTCAAGTCTTTCTCTTCAAATCTCGAAAACCTGAAATATTAGAAGTACAAAACATAGAAAACAAAACAAACATATATATTAAGTAAAGATTAAAAATCTTATTATACCTCCAAGGAATACTTACTAGTCCTCTCCCAAAAATATATCGAGTCCTCAAATCAACTAAAAGCTTGAATATGTAAAAATCTTATTAAAACATACTCTTAGAAAAGCTTTTTAATTGTCCTCCAAAACCTTATGAATCCTCCAAAAATTGCTTAATTATTAGTCATTCCACAAAAGCTATATTTGTCCCCAAATTACTCATCATTCATTCCTCCAAAACTTTATTTGTCTCTAAAATAACTCATTACTAGCTTCCCACAAAAACTTTACTACTCCAAAACAATCGATTAACTTATTAGACGTATTAGTCACCTCAAAAGCTTTTTTTTTTTTTGACGGCTTCCCATCCTTCAACTTTATTAATCCTGTAGCAAAATCTTATTAATCCTCTTAAACTTCAATATCTTGTCACAATAGCTAATTGATCCTTGGAAATTAGCAAACCTTATCAGTCCTCCCAAATGTATTAGCTTCTCCCAAATTTACCTTATAATATAACTAACTTATATTATAACTAACTAATATTATAACTAACTTATAATATAACTAACTTATATTATAACTAACTAATATTATAACTAACTTATATTATAACTAACAACATTGAAGAACTTACTACGAGTGATTACAACACACATGATAATTGATGAAATCTATAAGCTAAAAACAAATTCAGCAGAAACAAGAGGTAAGGAAAAGAAATAAATCAAAGACAAAGGAAATACGAAAACATCATATAACTAACTTATATATAACTAACTAATATTATAACTAACTTACAGTTCTTTAAATTCCTAAACCTTATTGATTCTCATCCAAAAATAACTACTAATTAACTAATCCACCCACAAATTCAGGTCAAGCCTAAATGTACCAAAAGCTCCGAGAAGCATAAGATATAGAAAAAAAAACATTACTCTAATTTTGGGTTGACTCCCAAACAACGTTTTTTCCATCCACTTAATAAAAACCTAAATGTACCAAAAGCTCCGATAAGCAAAAGATGTAGAAAAAAAAAACATTACTCTAATCTTGGGTTGACTCCCAAACAGCGCATTCTCCATCTACTTAATAAAAACCTAAAATCAAAAGATTAAAAGAAGCTAGCAAACAAACCTAATGACCTAAATAATGATGAAACCAACAATAAACTGACAACAAATTTAGTAGAAACAAGATGTAAAGTAAAAGAATGAAAAAAAAAAAAAAAAATCAAATGAAAGACAAAGATCATAATAACGTAGATAACCTATAGCTAACAAAGACATGATGATAAGCAGGAATAAGAGTAACATAACAACATTGAAGAACTTACTACAAGTGATCACAACACACATGATAATAGATGAAATCTATAAGCTAAAAACAAATTCAGCAGAAACAAGATGTAAGGAAAAGAAATCATATCAATAACATAACATAACAGAACATAACATAACTAATAATAACTAAAGAAAGAATTAGAATACTTAGCTTATTAGCTGGGGAGTTGTTTAGACTCGTGCAAGATTGACGATAGTATGGGAGCGGCAAAGAGGGCAAGAGGGATTTTGAGCCAACCACTCAAAGATACATCCTTCATGGAACACATGGTTGCAACAACTCAGCCTCACAATACAACAACAACAACAAGGTTCCTCCGAGAAGCCTATTAGACAAACAGAACATTTATCGTCTTCCTCCATCATCTTTAAATTCATCTTCTCTGATTTTAGTAACGGTTTCACTTCCATCAGCCACCCGCGGTTTCCTCTCCACAGCGTAGAATGTTCAATAATATCACACAGATCATGATCAGATGCATCAGTCGCAATACTATCACCTTCATTATTCATACTAAGCCTCGGCCTCAAATCTATCTTGGCAAGAATTACCAAAGAACAACCCATGGCCATCTTGTTGTTTTGCTCTACATTATTCGTATCATATTTGTAACGATTCCTCAAGTAATCACGTATCTTCCTTCCTAAATCTAAGGCAACGTCAATGTCAAACCAGTTGGTAGCTTCCATTATTTCGACAGCAAGATTATACTCTACGGTTTGATCATGGGGATGGAGAAGTATGAAAGTATTGGTATGGATAGGATGAATGCTGGAATTAATCTTTAATAACAACAGTACATCTACTTCTTCACCACCATCATCATGATTCTCCGGATACTTAAACAACATTATGTCTTGAATATGTGCTTCTGTTCCTTCCTCTAACCGTATGAAAAAACGTTCAACTTCTTGGATTTCCATAGCTTCTCCTAAACAACTCGATGAACCCATAGCTTCGTTCAACAAATTTAACTAACTAACAAAACTTTAAGATACTTTGCTGTGAAATTTTTGGAGAAATTGACATGTAGTATTTTCATAATGTACAACAGTATAGTATTAGTATATATATTACACCAAACCGCCTAAAGTCCTAATCCAACCAAAACACTATAAGCGGGCCTATAAGGTAAGAAACGTAACCTTCAAGACTTAGTATCTCATAACAATAATACCAAACTATCTATTAACATACGCATATAACTCTTTCTAATAATAAAATTTAGTAGATAGAGTTTTGGATAAATCAATAATGAAGGTTATTGTCCTACTTTATAAATTAATTGTAATTTTAGCTGTACAATTCTAGAACTTCTAATTTATAAATACTAGTCGAAACATACTTCCAAATAAGACTCGCTTTTATATATTATATCATATGACTAGTTTTTTGAGCCTGTGCAACACGGGTTAATTTTAATATGGTAAAGTTATGTTTATATATCATTAAGCGTGATAATAAATTACATAAATTGGATAATTCCTCCATTTTATTTTGTTATAAACTCTTTCTTTTTGTCGAATTGGGGCTAGGTTCGCTAATACAAAGTACTCATGGTTCCACTGAAAATAACAAACTATATATTTAAGGGTGTTTGGAAAGGTTTTTTTTTTTTAAAAAAAAAAAAGTCATGAGTATCAAATTTTTAGGTAATCTATTACAATACAAACTCCAATTTTCGTTTATACTAAAATATTATACACACATATAATTTATTTTATTTAGATTTTATTTATTGTTTAAATGAGTATAACAATTCTCAAGTAACTACGTACTCATTGCGAAAATATCATGCTCATTTGACGTCTCGTTTGTAAAAAATGTATTTGAAAAAATACATACACAATTTGCCTTCGATGTACATAAAGCTCTCTACATCAAGGCGTACAATATGGGAAAATTTTAAATACAATTGAGTTTGAAGTAGAAATCGGTAGAAGAGTATAATGACTCAAAAACGAAGGTTTTTAACATGATGTGATAGTACTTGGACAACCTTACATGAAATTTCGAACCAAATAAATTCCTACTCTCATCATGAAAGTTCTAAAGAATTGTTATGAATAAAAATGATGCAATAATGAATTGTTTCCCGCTCCATCACATGTATCATACAAGATATTCAAATTGATTGCAACATTTATTTGGCAAATTCCTTTCTTTAAAGTCGAGACCTACGCTTACAATCTCATTTCCATCAAAGCTTGTGCCGAAAATGTTGGTAGCAACTAGATTAGACAAAAGTAGTATATATACTGTAGTCGAGCATTTGTTGCAACTAGATTGACATGGAGTACTTGATGATGTAGCCAATGGAGATTTCTAGCAAAAGTCTACAGAAAAGTCATCTTGGAAGTTAATAATTTAGCCAAACACCTAGCCAGTTAAAGAAACAAGATCACTCTTGAAGGAACAGAAAACAATATGCACTATACCCCTAAACAACTTTTTTGTTTTTGGTTCGGTGCACCGTCTGGCGTCTGAGTTACATGTCTGGATTTGCTTCCTCCGGGATCACAGTTAAGTTTACCACAGCATTGTTTGCTCTCTTCACAACCACCTTCAGGGGGCTTCCCCACTTTCTCATCCATTAAGTCTATTATCTGCAATAAGTGCAGTAAATACCCAATTATCGACCTCAAATTACTGTAGAGTAGTTCTTTAGCTTGCAAAGCATGTCAAACTAAAAATCAAAAATTAACAATTAACAGAGTACGCATTCAAGTAGAAAAGCAGAAGCCTGAAAATGATACCTCCTTTATGCTTCCAACGGACTTTCCATCAAATTCAGTGACAACGTCTCCTGGCAAGAAACCAGGCGCGATCTGCGGGAGAGCCCGGAGTAACCTGTCTCGGAGGAAAGGGTTAGTATTACACAAAGACTCTAGCTAAAAGACAGAACAGAACAATCAAACGTCAAAAATCATAAGCAAATGAAAACATTGTCAAATTGAAGCCAATAATGCTGATGCGAGCAAAAACATAGACATGTACACACAAAGCATAGAAAGTCATAGGTCATATAACTTCAATAAGCACCAAATTAACATAGAAAGTCATAGCATGTACACACAAACATAGAAAGTCACAAGCTATCCTACACTCTGATCCACGATTCATCAAAAAATATGCTAACACAACTTCCTCCTCACAATTTTCTCTCTTTCTGATTTTATATTAATAAATTCATAAAAGATCTGATCCCATCACCAAATCTAGAGAAGTTATAGGTTAATCCCAAAGATTTAAAAAAAAAAGCATCCAGTCTCAAGGATTACATGGCCAAAAATAGGTGAGGCTGAGAACTTGTGCATAAAGTAAAATACTGGATTAAGATGCATAGACAAGATACAAAAATGACAAAGCCTTTATCGCGATAGAATGGAGATGCGCGGGCAAGATAGTCAAATGTTATTATTTCTTTTATTGATTTTGAAAATTCTTGTCAATAAAAGAAATAGCCCTCTTCACTTAAGAGTTTGGTACTACGAGAAAATAGCATCTGAATTTCTCTATAATACTTCACTGAATAACCTGTCCTTGCATTAATAGAAGTTGTATATGGCCAACACAACTCTGTGGACTTTTACATCTAATTCATAAATATCCATCCCAAAAAAAGAAAAGGGTGGAGAGGAAATGCTAGAAACACCTCTGAAACTGTTAGGGAGTATAATTGATTGAATGATTTGTGTTACTTTCTCATTGAACGTAAGGCCACATATACATCAAGATATGCAATGTTAGACAAAAATAAGGAAACTATCTAAGCCTTCCTATAAGGTAATATTTACATACAAAACATATCGCTTAACACACACCCCCCCCCCCCTTCAAGGTGGAGCATGGGGATCCAAAATGCCCAACTTGCCAAGAAAAATGTCAAACTGAGTCTTCCCAAGAGCCTTTGTGAAAATGTCGGCCAACTGAGTAGTCGTAGGAACATAAGAGGGAGCAATAAGCCCATCAGTAATGGCATCGCGAACAAAATGACAATCTACCTCTATATGTTTCGTGCGCTCATGAAAAACAGGATTGTTGGCAAGATGTAAGGCCGACTGACTGTCACAAAAGAGAGGAATGGCCTTGGGATGATGAACACCCAAGCTAAGAAGGAGGCCTTTGAGCCACTTTAACTCACAGGTAATAGCGGCCATAGAACGATACTCGGCCTCGGCCCGAAGAACGAGAGACGGTAGGTTGCTTTTTCGTCTTCCAGGAGATAGGAGAATGACCAAGAAAAACAAGCCAACTAGTAAGAGAACGGCGGGAGATGGGACAAGCGGCCCAATCAGAGTCACACCATCCCTGCAATGACAAATCGCTATCAGCGCGAAGAAGAATACCCTGACCAGGAGTACCCTTAAGATAACGAACAACTCGGAGTGCGGCCTCCAGATGCGCCTGTTGAGGAGACTGCATAAACTGAGAAAGAATATGCACAGAATAGGCAAGATCGGGACGAGTAACAAAGAAGATAGATCAAACGACCAACAAGACGGCGGTAAAGCTCGGATCCCAGCAGATACTCGCTAGTAGACAGGGCAAGCTTATGATTGGGCTCAATAGGAGAATCGAGAGGGCTTAGCACCCAACATACCAGCCTCGAGAACAATATCCAAAGTATACTTGCACGACGAGAGAAAAAGACCCGTAGAACTCCGAGCCACCTCGATACCAAGAAAATACCGCGAGATGACCAAGATCCTTCATACGAAAACAATCACTCGAGATAGGCTTTAAATGTCTCGAGGCGGCGAGATCATTCCCCGCAATGATAAGATCGTCAACATACACTAGGACATTAATCGAACATGACCCTTAGTGTAAGTGAAAAGTGAGTAGTCCGAATAAGACCGAAGAAAGCCATAATGTCGGAGAAAGGTGACAAGTTTAGCAAACCAACAACGAGGAGCTTGCTTCAAACCATACAAAGACTTACGAAGACGACGACAAGATTCGGATCAGAAGCACCGAAGCCAGGTGGAAGTCGCATATAAACTTCCTCCTCGAGATCGCCATGTAAGAAAGCATTTTGAACATCCATCTGATGGAGTTCCCAATGCTTAGAAGCAGCAATGGCAAGGAAAGCACGAACAGTGACCATCTTAGCAACAGGGGCAAAGGTCTCGAAGTGTAATCAATACCTTCCCTTTGATGATTGCCAAGAACAACTAAACGGGATTTGCGACGGTCTAGAATACCATTAGCATCATATTTGTTGCGATACACCCATTGACTACCGAGAGCCCGTTTGCCAGGAGGAAGATACTCGATGGTCCAAGTACCATTGTTCTCAAGAGCTGTGATTTCTTCTTGCATAGATTGGCGCCAAAGGTCATCACGCATAGCCTCCTTAAAGGACCTAGGCTCATGAGTGGAAGTAAGAGCTGCAAGAAAAGCACGATAATTTGCAGAAAAACTATTACAATTGACATAATGTACAATGAGGTAAGGAGTACCTTTGGAGCGAGAGGAACTAGATGAAGTGGAAGATGGACTTTTTACGGCAACATTCGTCACATAATCGCGCAAGAGAACCGAGGGCACCTTGGTGCGAAGACCACGCCCAAGAGCGAAGACTCGTGCGAAGATGCGGACCCGAAAGAGGGGCCCAGACGCATCGGGCCCCGAAAGGGGCAAAGCAGGGGGCAAATGGACCCGGTAGAGGATGCGGTGGAAGAGGTCCCTAGATGAGTGAGGGATAGTGGGTCAGCAGGAAGATGGGCGGTAGGCCCAGCACTGTTGTTGGACGAAGGAAAAGGGGCGGAAGCTGGACTGGGCCTGCGGGCCGGTTGAGGAGAGGAAGAAATAGGGGCGTCAGGTGGAGCGATGGGCTCAGGAGTGGAAGAACTAGAATTTGGGCCGTTTGTGGAGCTGGGCAGGGAGTTGTCGAAAGGTTGGGCTGAAGTAGGAGGGGTGGGAATATGAGGAGCAGGAGAGTCATGAGAAGAATCATAGAAGGCAAAATCATCATGAACATCCATTTCAATAGCAACAATATTTTCCGGAATAATATCAACACGGAGTCCCAAAAGGATACACATCCTCAAAAAACTTCACATCCCTAGAAACAAAAAAACTTCTTTTTCTCAAGATCAAATAGACGCCAACCCTTCTTACCAAATGGATATCCCACAAAAATGCATTTTCTACTCCTCTTTGCAAACTTATCACCTTGAGTTTTATGATTATGAGCAAAACACAAAGTACCAAACACCTTGAGAGCATCATAAGAAGGACAAGAGCCAGTTAAACATTCAACAGGAGTCTTATTATGCAATAAGGGAGTAGGAGTGCGATTAATCAAATGAGCAGCGGCAAGGACACATTCTCCCCAAAAATAAATAGGAAGATAAGATTGAAAACGTAAAGCACGGGCTACGAACATTCAAGATATGACGATGTTTACGCTCAACCTTGCCATTTTGGTGAGGAGTATGAACACAAGATGTTTGAAACACAATGCCCGTAGCAACAAAATAATCATGAAGACAATTGAACTCAGTACCATTATCACTCTGCACAATTTTGATGGTTTGAGAAAATTGTCTATCAGCCATAGCAATGAAGGACATAAACATACTAAAAACCTCAGTTTTATCAACCAACAAATAAATCCACACAGCACGGGAAAAATCATCCACAATAGTCAGAAAATAACGAGCACCACAAGAAGATACATGTCTATAAGGTCCCCACAAATCACAATGAACCTTCTCAAAAATGCGGGTAGTTTTAGTGTCACTAAGAGGAAACTGATCCCTAGGGTGCTGAGCATAAAAGCAAATGTCACATCCATTATTCAAACTACCCTTAAGATGACTAACAGGAGGAAGCAACTTTACAACTTTTGCGGAAGGATGTCCCATACGACGATGCCATAATTCCAAGAGAGAATCTTCACCAGAAACAGAGATATGCTGAACAGAGTCCATGCCGCCAAAGTAATAAAGTCCATCCCGCTTAACACCCGTTCCAATCAGCTCCATCGACAGGTCCTGTATAGTGCACATATGTGAGTCAAATTGAACAGTACAATGCAAACTATCGCACAACTGAGAAATAGATAACAAATTGCAGTGAAGTTGAGGGACATAAAGAACATGTGTAAGAACAATAGTGCCAGATAACCTGACAGAACCCTCTTTATGCGAAACAACAGTGGTGCCATTAGGCAATCCAACAGGGCAGGCATCAATATCATGAACATCAAATAGCCAAGTAATATCACCAGTGACATGATGAGTAGCGCCGGTATCAAGAATCCAAGAGTGAGTGTCAAACTTACCAGTCAAGTGGTTGTCAGGAATTTTAACATTACCAAACATTCCTGCAAGAGCTTTCCATTGATCTGACGTGAATAAGGAAGAAGAGGAGGTTGATGAACTTGGCGAGTCCTCGGTAGAGCTGCCATGAGCAGCAGCATTTGCACGAGCAGGAGGACCCCTGCCTCGACCGGAGCTGTGCCCACGGCCACGTCCACCTGTATCAGACCAGTGGGCTGGGTACCCGATTAGTTCGAAACATGTGGCCACATCGTGGCCTGATTTCTTGCAGTGGGTGCAGACCATGGTGGCGCGGTCTGGCTTGTCGCCACATCCACGGCTGTGAGATGAATCAGCGCGCACCGAGAAACCAACAGCGTCGGGAAGATGCGAATCCGATGACTGGGAATCCGTAGATTGAGTGGCGAGACGAACTCGCTCGGCTTGAATGACCATTTGATACACACGATCAAGAGAGAGAAGAGATTCAAGAGCAAGAATGGCAGCCCTAGTTTGTGCATAATAAGGTGAGTAAAGACCCATAAGAAATTGGTGTACCTGGCGGGCTTCACGTCGATGAGCATCGCGAGCACCAGTATCACACTTAGCGCAACACAAGCATGTGAGAAGAGGTTCATGGCGATGCAGCTCTTCCCAAAGAACATGTAATTGAGAATAATAGGTAGTGACGGACGTAGCTTTTGATTGGTCGCACTTGGCAATGGAAGAATGAAGCTGCTGAATCCTAGGACCATTGGCGACGGCATAACGTGCTTGAAGCGTGGTCCAAAGCCGACGAGGGTCCTTGAACTTCGGAATGGAAACCTTGACTTCAGGAGTAATGGTGTTCATAATCCACGCAATAAGCATGGCTTGAAGAGCCGCCCAGTCACCGGCGGTACAAGGAGAGGAAGGAGCAGTGATGCTGCCATCGATGAAACAAAATTTCCGTCGAGCTTCAAGAGCGGTTTGAAGATCGGCCGCCCAATCATCATAATTATCCTCACGCAAGCGAGTAGGAGTGAGGAAGTCGCCGGGGCGGTCTTGCGGGCCAAGAAAATAAGGGGAGGAGGAATCAAGTTTTGGTGGTGGTGGCGGCCTTGCCGCAAAGATCGCCGGCCATGACAGAGGATCGAAATAAACCCTAGACTGATACCATGTTAGGGAGTATAATTGATTGAATGATTTGTGTTACTTTCTCATTGAACGTAAGGCCACATATACATCAAGATATGCAATGTTAGACAAAAATAAGGAAACTATCTAAGCCTTCCTATAAGGTAATATTTACATACAAAACATATCGCTTAACAGAAACCATTAGAGTTAGTGTTGAGAACTTTCAGAAAATGGCAGTTTCAGAAATCTAACGAGTGTCAGATTATTATCACTAGCTCAGCTATATACTTTAGCTCATCTAGCGTAAGTTGTAATGCACATCTACTAGCGATAGTGACTGCAATTCTGAGCAGTACACTTAGTGAGAGTTAAACTATTAGTCTTCCTTATGTGCGTTTAAAGTTTAATTTTTATTTTATTTTTTTTTTTTTTTTTTTTTTTTTTTTTGTTCGGGAAAGATAATTGGTCCGAAGACCAACCCCGCTAGGCTACTAGCCTGCAGGGGCACACCAGCTCATTGGTCGGGTAGGGGGATTTATACCCACAAGCAAACAACATTTTTATACAAACTCCCCAAATTGGGGAGTGATGAGAGTCGAACATCCGACCTTGCGGTTGGGAGGTGGGAGTGCCAACCATTGGGCTCCCACGAGGACCTCTAAAGTTTAATTTTTATGATTTGTTGCAATGATACAATTTATTAATGATAATCAATATTAGGTTATGTGCGTTTGTATTTCAAATGAGAGTTTATAGGTTCGAGTTTTAACATACATTTTTATTATTGAATCATCTGATTGTGTCGGGATATGGAGTACATGTGGCAACATGACATATTTTTGCTTTGGGTTATATATATATATATATATATATATATATATATATATATATATATATATATATATATATATATACACACACACACACACACACACACATATATATATATATACACACACACACATATACACACACACCCCTCCACACACACACACACACACACACACATAGGGGTGTTCACAAAAAACCGAAACAGAAAACCGCACCGAAAAACCGATCAAAATGTGCTCAAGTGTGGATGAGTGCCAACGTTGGTGGGTCGCTTTGGAGGAATTACATGCTCCGCTTAGTCGATATTACTTGCATCCTCTTCTCTTATCTTGCACGTTCTAATTTGATTACTTGCATCCACATCGCCGCTGTTTGTTTTTGGGTACTCCATTGATCATTGCGTATCTCTTGAGTTGTCTATGCTAGCTTTTAGTAAATGTTCCGATTTCTAAGTCTTCAAAGGAATTGAAGTTTGACCTTACCTTCGCCTTACCATATTTTCATCATCTATTCCTATGTAGTTTGATTCTCTTTATGGGAATAGAGATTAGATACTATATAA
Source organism: Beta lomatogona (assembly GCA_947646795.1). Classification (NCBI taxonomy): domain Eukaryota; kingdom Viridiplantae; phylum Streptophyta; class Magnoliopsida; order Caryophyllales; family Amaranthaceae; genus Beta; species Beta lomatogona. The sequence continues at coordinate 537,785 of CANSNZ010000335.1, read as the reverse complement.
TTCACTCTCTTTCTACCTCATGTTGACTTTAACCCCCCACCATAAAGTGTCTTAGTATGAAAGTGGTGTGTTAATCTTTGGGATGAAATGACAAATACAATTGAGCAATTCGGTTACACCAAGTTATCGTTTTCAAATTAGAGGTTCAGAATCACGCAACTAAGAAATGAGGTAAGGTTATCCAAAATAGTCCAAAATTACCCTGGAATGAGCTAAAATGATCAAAGCTTGCATGAAATGGTCCGAAAACAACTGAATCAACTAAAATTGGTCATAACAGTCATAATACTATATATTATGACAAAAAGAACTACACAATTGACCTAAAACAAGGTTAACAAATCCAAAATAGTTGGTTATGGTCCAAAATGGGCTAATTTAATAAAAACTTGCGTGAAATCGTCTGAAATATAAGTATATAACTAATAAATTTAGGCACTACTATAAAAAAAAGGCCTCAGAAGCCGGTTGAAAACGGCCTAGGAAACCGGACTTCAACCGGTCTCCATCTCACAGGTGTCCTAGGCTAGGAGACCGGTTACGATGCCTGGTTACTTTTTTTAACCAGTTGACAACTAAAACCAGTCTCTTAGGTAAGAATACATATCATATATGTAAAGAATAAAGATAATATTTGTCCTTGATTCAAGGTCGTTCCTGACGTTTTATAGGCCCGGGGCAAAACAAAAGATTAAGGCATCTTATATATGGTTTTTAACTTTTTGTAGGCATCTTATAATATTAGAATATTGCTGCAATTTTTTTTTTTTTTTTTTGGTGAACAGAAACGATAAATAGATAAAGAAAGTCAATTACAACCTAATGAAATAGGTTCAAATCCGAAACATAGATGTTCATACAATAACTAGGGGGTAGGGGCTACAATTTGCCTGGACATATATGACATAGAATAGGAATTGTTGAGTGAGTGCTAAAATTAGTTTAAATGATATTTTAACAAAATAAAAAGTCATCTCAAGGCTGATTATACAGTGGTAGAGTTAATTCAATTATAGTGTGGATATAATTGAATATACGGAAAACCTTATAAGTGAACAAATTGTAAATTATACACACAAGAAACTCGTTAAATAAACGTGATACAATTGTGGTATTAGGATGGATAAGTGCTTATGATATCTTGAAAATAACAAAGAAGTTAGTAAATGAGGAGGTTGAATTCATTATGAGGGCATTCTTTTTCTTGTTTCGGTTGTTAATAAGCTAACTTAAAATAATAAACTTAAAACTTTCGAGTGCAACACATATGTTGTGATTTAATGTTTTGCGTTGCATAGCTTTTGAACAATTAGCTTTCCAAAGATGAATCGTCAATCATCATTCCCAGCTTTGCTGTATAGAATGAAGTCCATTATTTCAAAAAAAACAAAACTGATATTTTGTCACATTATACAGTAACTCACAAGAAGTAGAATACGATTTAGCTCAACCATATATCTTAAACTTCTGCAGAATTATATGACACAATCACACCTTGAGAGGTAAAATAAAGCTATTTTATGTTAGCAAATGATAAAGGGTTTGACAAAGATGATTACAAGATGAACAATGAATCTTCTAGGCGTGTTGGGACACTTTCCCAAAAGCAATATTCCTACCCTACACTGAGCACGGGTTACAAGGAATTCACTTCCGAGATACAAAGAACAACGAAGATCACGCTCATTATGAAATTCGTAGAATGAGAATAAGAAAATAATATAAGAATTTGATGCAATGAAGAAAACTTGTGCTTATGGAACTTTGAGAGAGTTTCTCTAGTTTCTTTTCATTCACATATGTTGGATAAAATGATCATTAGAGCCTTTGCAACGTATTAAAAGAAGCAAAAACATGGCAATAACCGTCACTCGAAAACCCGCAAAACAGAAGAAACAAACAGAGAGCTTGCGCACCTCAAAGGAGCGAGCGCTCCTCTTAGGAGCGGGCGCTCCAAGGAGGAGCGAGCGCTCCTCCTCCCTTTCTTCACTTCGCATTTTTTTTATCTGACTTCCTGCCGATTTTGTGCGAACGCTCCATCCGAGCGCGCGCACTTCCACTAATGTATCATGTACATTAATCAACTCTAATACACACGTTACTCTAAGTCACGACACCTTATCCTATATGACTTAATGTAACGAAACATGAAAACCAATACTCCGATACTCTAAATATCCAACAATCCTCCCCCATTTAGAGTATCTAATTGTATAATTAGCACATACATCATTAGCAACAAATACATCTCCTGCATAAATGAAAGTGTATAAAACTTGAACTTCCACATAGTACAGTACACATTCCAAGTATCTGTATCCAATTGGTGTCGATAACGATTGAACCAATTTCAATACGTAATGGAAACCCGGAGATACTATACACACAAGATAAATTACTTAAACTCATTATAAACCGACACATAAAGCCTTGTGTCCATATCTATTCATAAGTGTATCAAAGCTATGCCCCAGTAGCTCCTTGAAGCGGCTAAACTTCACACTTACATAGGTAGATCTCTAAAATACATGCTACTGTGAAAAGCACAAACAAGAGACCTATTAAGTTATACAACCTCCTTATACAACACAGTGATAGAACTAAAAACAAGGATGAATAAAAGTTCTACAATCATCCAAATGAAAGAATTAATCTTATTGAACTTAGGACCCAACGTCATATTGGGCGTTAAGTTAAGATTCCCTCATTCGTGATTCTCGAGGGGCTCCAATCCTAAACCGATTGCCATCCTCTTTACGTTATCTCAAGCCAAGGCCTTTGTAAAACAATCCGCTAGATTATACGTTGTACGTAACATAGTCAACGGTGATAACACTATCCTTGATAAGTCCTTGGATGTAACTATGCCGCACACCAATGTGTCTTGACTTACCGTTATATACTTGACTATATGCTCTTGCTAAAGCAGCATCGTTGTCACAATGAACCGCTATCGGCGATATCGGTTTTGGCAACAAAGGAATCTCAATCATGAGATTTTTAACCACTCCGCCTCTTTACTTGCGGAAGACAAAGCGATAAACTCCGAAGTCATGGAGGAATCCGCTATACAAGTTTGTTTCTTGGAAGCCCAAGAAATCGCACCTCCTCCAAGTAGAAATACCCATCCACTTGTAGAAGAATGATCCTCTTTATTAGAGATCCAACTTGCATCAGAATACCCTTCTAAAACCGAAGGATATCCACTGTAGGATAAACCATAGTCCTTGGTTTTCCCCAAATACCTTAAGACACGACGAATAGCTTGTCAATGTAGCATACTAGGATTACTAGTATACCTACTAAGTTTGCCTACCGCAAATGCGATATCCGGCCTAGTACTCGTCATAGCATACATCAAACATCCAATCACCCTCGCGTACTCAAGTTGAGACACGGCACTACCTTCATTAGGTAATAATTTTTCACTAGGATCCATTGGTGTTGATACAAAAGAGCAACCACTAACATCAAATTTCTTAAGAACCTTTTCGATGTAGTGAGATTGAGACAAACTCAATTTACCTTTGCTTCTTTCAATTCTAATGCCTAGAATGACATCCGCCTCCCCCAAATCTTTCATTGAGAACTTAGACGAAAGAAAAGATTTAGTCCATTCAACTTGGGATAAATCAGTTCCAAATATTAACATGTCATCTACATATAAGCAAATCATTACACCATGACCATTGTCATCAAATTTGCTATATACACACTTGTCTGAATTATTCAATTTGAAACCGTTAGACAACACTACCTCATCAAACTTTTGATGCCATTGCTTAGGTGCTTGTTTTAGCCCATACAAAGATCTAATTAACTTGCAAACTTTTTGTTCTTGACCTTTGACAACAAACCCAACCGGTTGTCTCATGTAAACCTCCTCATCTAACTCTCCATTCAAGAATGCGGTCTTGACATCCATTTGATGGATCACAAGATTATGGATTGCCGCAAGAGCAATCAATAACCTTATAGTGGATATTCGAGCTACGGGTGCATATGTATCGAAATAATCGATACCCGGCTTTTGGGAAAAGCCTTGTGCCACTAACCGGGCTTTGAACTTGTCAATAGTTCCATCGACTTTCATTTTCTTCTTGAAAATCCATTTACACCCTATTGGTTTACATTTAGGAGGTAGGTCCGCTAGAACCCATGTGTTATTCCCCATGATCGAGTCCATTTCATCATCAATAGCTTCCTTCCAAAGTGGAGCATCTTGAGACTTCATGGCCTCATCATATGTTAAAGGATCCCCTTCCACATTATAAACATATGGAAACTTAGTTAAAACACTATCTCTTGATCCCTCAACCAAATATACATGAAAATCCGGACCAAAGGATTTCTCTTTCCTAGCCCGTTTACTTCTCCTAGGTTGTGACGATGTAGAAGCAACATTCTCATCTAGAATTTGTTCATCTAACTCTTGATCATTAGTTTGATCAATTTCCCGAATTTCGGTACTTGGAGTTATATCCTTTGGTCTAGGAACCGATGAATATCTATTTTCATAAAAAATAGCATCTCTAGACTCCACAATAGTGTGAACAGACCAAAAGTCGTTTTGTTCTATAACATAGAACCTATAGGATTTGCTATGAACAGCATACCCTATAAAGATGCATTCAACTCCTCTTTCACCTCACTTTTTACGTTTAGGTTCCGGCACTTTAACTATTGCCCTGCATCCCCAAACTCTAATATAACTTAGATTTGGTTTTCTTTTGTACCATAATTCATAAGGGGTTACTTTGTTCTTTTTCATTGGAACACGATTCAAAATGTAACAAGCAATTAAAATCGCTTCACCCCAAAATCCATCACTCAAACCCGAATAGGATAACATAGAATTTACCATTTCTTGTAAAGTTCTATTCTTTCTTTCCGCTATACCATTTTGTTGTGGTGTATAAGCCGCGATTGTTTCATGTATTATTCCTAAAGCTTGGAAATAACTAGGATTATGAAATTCACCACCTCTATCGGTTCTAAACCGTTTAACCTTGTCACTTAATTGCAATTCCACTTCATTTTTATAGATCTCAAATTTATCTAGGGCTTCATCTTTAGTGGACAACAAATATACATAACAAAACCGAGAATAATCATCTATAAATGTTATTATATATTTCTTGTTTCCTAAAGACGGTGTACTATGAAAATCACAAAGATCACTATGTACTAAATCAAGCAACTTAGTATCTCTTTCCACATTATTAGGAAAAGAACTCCTGGTTATTTTTGTTAACATGCATGTCCTACACTTCTCAATACTTGGATCAAAGGAAGGAATTAAATCATCCTTAGCCATAGAATATAACTTTCTATAATTAACATGACCAAGTCTTAAATGCCAAAGAGAAGAGTTGTCATTAATAACACACACATTGTTAACTAAAGCATTCGAAATGCTAAGTTTAAACATACCATTACAAATATAACCAAGACCAACAAACAAACCACCTTTAGATAAAATAAACTTGTCCGACTCAAAGACCATTTTAAAACCTATACGATTCAGGATAGCTCCAGATACAAGATTACGCCTAAGTTCCGGAGCGAATACAACATCTCTTAACACTAGAGATTTTCCGGAACTAAAGACTAACTCTACTTGTCCTACACCAAGAACTTGAGCTGTAGAGTCGTTTCCCATGTATAGAACTTCTCCATTGTCCACCTCCTTGAAGGTTTTAAATGAAGACCGCTCCTTGCACACATGCCTTGAAGCTCCCGAATCGATATACCATGAACAATCATCCTGTACACAAAAGATTTCAGAAATCATACACACATAATTCAAACCCGAATTACATGCAAATTGTGCACAAGTACCTTGTTTGGCTTGGGATTGGCTAGACTCGTCTTTCCCTCCACCTTGCTCATTCCTCTTGTTCATCTTCTTCTTCCAAAGGAAGCAATCCTTCTTGAAGTGTCCGGGCTTGCCACACACCCAACAACCACGTTGTTGACCAACTCCACCATTCTTAGGCTTTTTGGAATTGTAGCCTTTGGTGTAATTGTTAGCCCTCTTCTTAGAATTTGAGTCTTTGGACTTTCCATCCTCCACCATGTTAATGGTAGAAGAATTAGGATTCACCTCCTTTTGTCCATCTTGAACCCGAATGCCCTCTTCAATCCGAAGATGAGCACCCAATTGTTCCAAATTCATATCATCTTTACTATGTTTAAGAGTATTCCTAACATCCTTCCAACTTGGTGGTAATTTGTCAACTATTGAAGATACAATAAATGTCTCATCCATACTAATACTGTGTTGTTTAAAGCTTCCTACAATCCTTTGGATTTCATGGAATTGTTCCATCACTGGCCTAGTTTCAACCATCTTAAAGTTATTAAAATTGCTAACTAAGAACCTTTTACAAGATGCATCTTCGGCCATGTATTTAGACTCAAGGTCATCCCAAAGCATTATAGCAGATTCATAGAATTGATAAACATCAAACAAAGTGTCAGACATACCGTTAAGAATGTGACCACGGCATATGTAGTCATCGTTCTCCCACTTGTTCCTTTTCCGAATTTCTTCAACAGTTTCATTGTCCCCTTCCTCGGGTTTGGGAGTGCTCAAAACATATGCCACACGTAACGAAGTGAGAAGGAAATGCATCTTCTTCTGCCATCTACGGAAACCAACGCCTTCAAACTTATCAAGTTTCTGAAAATTCGAAGTCATCTCACGAACCGTAGCCATCTTCAAGTAATATTGCTTTTGGATTGTTAGCAAATGATAAAGGGTTTGACAAAGATGATTACAAGATGAACAATGAATCTTCTAGGCGTGTTGGGACACTTTCCCAAAAGCAATATTCCTACCCTACACTGAGCACGGGTTACAAGGAATTCACTTCCGAGATACAAAGAAGAACAACGAAGATCACGCTCGTTATGAAATTCGTAGAATGAGAATAAGAAAATAAGAATTTGATGCAATGAAGAAAACTTGTGCTTATGGAACTTTGAGAGAGTTTCTCTAGTTTCTTTTCATTCACATATGTTGGATAAAATGATCATTAGAGCCTTTGCAACGTATTAAAAGAAGCAAAAACACGGCAATAACCGTCACTCGAAAACCCGCAAAACAGAAGAAACAAACAGAGAGCTTGCGCACCTCAAAGGAGCGAGCGCTCCTCTTAGGAGCGGGCGCTCCAAGGAGGAGCGAGCGCTCCTCTTAGGAGCGGGCGCTCCAAGGAGGAGCGAGCGCTCCTCCTCCCTTTCTTCACTTCGCGTTTTTTTTTATCTGACTTCCTGCCGATTTTGTGCGAACGCTCCATCCGAGCGCGCGCACTTCCACTAATGTATCATGTACATTAATCAACTCTAATACACACGTTACTCTAAGTCACGACACCTTATCCTATATGACTTAATGTAACGAAACATGAAAACCAATACTCCGATACTCTAAGGGGGCGTTTGGTTTCTAAACCCCATACCTTATGGGTTTGAGGTATTGGTTTTAAATCTATTTATTTTGTAAACAAACACTAGGTATGGGTTTTGCTCATTCTAAACCCATACCTCATACCAGAATCATATGAACCAAACGCCCCCTAAATATCCAACATTTTATTTGTGATACTTCATCCTCGGATAAGAAAAAAAAATTCTTCACCATCCAAGTTCAGATAGTTTTGCTCAGCCTGAGTTCTTTTTTGGACTGTAACTAAAATAAAATTATCCCTGTATCAGCAAAACATTGCACTGCCTGCTTAATTTGACATTGATAATACAAGATCAATACAGCTTAGCAAATCTCTCTCACACCACACCTAAACCAAGCCTTAGCACATTTGGCTGCCGAATAACACAGCCTAGATGTATATCTTAAATGGAAACTAATAAGTGGAAAGAAGAAAAAAGTACTGAAAATTCTAAGTCATAATATCAAAGTTCACAACAAAACTATTTGAGGCTGTTAGCACCTTTTGATCTTTGTGCAGAGAATATAGTGAAAGATCCAGTTAAAGGTAAAGAGTAATCTTCTTCTGTGTAAGATGTGCGTGAAGGCAATACATTATCACTTGTACTCACTTCAAAATCTTCGAATTTCTGCACATCGATCTCTGACAGAGTTTTTTCAAGTGAAACAGGCACATCTTCCAGTTTACTAATCATCTCCAACTGTATCGCGACTTCTCTCATTGTTGGCCTTTGTCTCCCATCCATGTTCAAACACTGCTTAGCAAGATTGGCAGTGGCAAGGACAGTTTCTTTCTTACCCTCTTTTGCAACTCGAGCAGCCAATATATCATGCAAGTTCAAATTTTCCAAAGCTGACAGAAACCACAACACTAGGCTCTGTCCATTAAGAGAGTCAGAATGACGAATAGCCTTTGACCCTGTCAAAAGCTCCACTAGAACTACCCCAAAGCTGTAAACATCACTCTTGTCAGTGAATTGGTGTGATCGAAAGTATTCAGGATCTAGATAACCAAATGTGCCTTGAACACAAGTGGTTAAATGAGTTTTATCAGCAGCAATAGACCTTGATGTTCCAAAATCCGATAGTTTAGCTCTATATTTCGCATCAAGAAGTATATTAGTGGATTTAACATCTCTATGGAAAATGGGCTTTGAGGATGCTGCAGAGTGCAAGTAAGAAAGAGCTCCGGCAACTTCTATCGCAATGTGTAAGCGCATTTCCCAGGTAACCGGGAAATCTTCACTAGGATCATGGATACACTTAGAAAGAGTCCCGTTCGGTACAAATTCGTAGACTAGCAGAGGGACTTGTGTCTCCAAACAACATCCTAATAGCTTCACAATATTTCTGTGGTTAATTTGTGATAAAATTACCACCTCATTTATAAATTGACCTAACCTGGCTCTGTCCTTTTATTTTGGATTTTTTTATGGCAACAATATTTCCATCACTCAACATACCTTTATAAACCGTACCTTGACCTCCCCGACCCAAAACTCTGTCTTTATTGAAATTATCGTAGCTTTCTCTAGCTCATCGCCAGTAAAAAATCCTTGTTTTTTCTATCATACCATCCTTGGATGACATTTGTTGTCGCAGTAAAAAACCACCATTTTGCTTAAAGTTTTTAGCCTTTTCCATTATCTTCCTTCTTCTTTGAGCTACAATGAAAAGCCAAAACCCACCGGGAAAGAGAAGCATAGATCCCAACCCCAAGCCGAGTCCCCAGTAAAGAGCGATTATAGATTCATTATGCTCAATAAAACATAGCAAATAGCAAAATGGTCGTTCACCCACCCTAACACTTAATTAGTTTAGTTGGTTGAAATGGAAGAGAAGACTGGAATTTCAACTTTTTCAGAAAAAAAGATCTTTACAACAACTCAACAAGGGATTCTTTTATTTTCATTTCAAACTAATGTTTCAAAGAAAGTAACCAAGTTTCTCATTCTAGGTTAAGAAGTAATATACATAACTACTTTGGCCAACTCTGTTTCATATATGATCTATCTTAACAATAATTACTTGCGTTAGAAATAACTTTACCAAGACTCAAAACCAATTTCAAGCTCTTAGAATGACATCCAGCCTGTTTTTTCCCGCCATCACCATAATAGCCGGTTAAACGGTGACATTCATAGCTACCTGGAGTGTTGAGACAAGTGCCGGAACAAGGATTATTTGCCTTTGCACACTCATCAATTTACTGGAAATGAGATACAAATAGTTATATTGGGTTACGGGATATAATCTTGATTTGTAAGCTGCCAAAAGAAAACAATTACATGTAAGTGAAGAGGGTGATCAACATACTAACCTTTTGCGGCCAGGGCTAAGATAAGGGTTTCCTCATACCCATGAAGACATTTACATCGATATCCTACAACACTCGAACCCGATCAAGATCAACGCAAATTGTATTCTCGTTGACACACATAGGTAGTTGAGTTCCTCTCGAGCATCCTTACGTAACTCATTGGGAATAAACCAGCCAATCACCACAGGCACACTTTTCGAAGCCCAAAGATCCCGAATTCCCGAATTCGACACTTGATTTTTTAACTATGAAGGCATAGCTGCAATTTCCGTATGAAACAGGTTGTGTTGTAATATATCTTTTCTAGGCTACTATTCCAGGCACGTAAGCCCTTTGGAATAGGAGCTTCGCAACAACCAATGCCACAAAGACATCTCATCATTTATATCCTCTTCTCTAGTACACAAGGCAACACAAATTAACAACTTCCCGGCCATTCATTGTTTGTGCCTCGATCAATCCATAGTGATGGCAACCAGTGACCACAAACTTGTTGGAGGTGGATGACACCGAATAAGGCAGGTGTCGGATCAATCGTATTCCGTGTTGTGTTCACCTCGATCCTGTTTCTGCGTAGTCGCAAGAAGAAGCAAGTAGGATGACCTATTACCGTCAACTCGGGTCTCGAGATATTTCAAGAATCTGTCTACCAGGAAATCTAGGTACAGAGAAATTCTTTTGGACGTCACAGACTATAGCATAGTTATCCCCCAAGGAGCAACTCTCCCAATGCCAAAAGGGTAGGGGATTGTCACATTTCCACACTCACGTGGGCATCCGAGCAAAGTGTAGTATTGGCGGCAGGTGAGCATGGTGGCTGGTTGTGGATCGGTAAGAATGAGGCTTGTACTAGACATGGAAAAGCAAGTAGAAGCCATGTCGAAAAAAAGGAAAAGTATCTCGCAAAAGAAGCATATCTCTCGCGTTTCTTTGTGACAATGTCATGAACAATTTTCAACCCTATATATTCATTTCACCCAGCAATGTTTTGCATACAATACATTGTAAGTACACGTTGGCTTAACATCAGCGTCAACATTACACAATATATTTTCAAAAATACTCCAGCCCAAGGTGGATAGGATGGTCAAATTACGCGGCTTTACCCTAACAAGGAGATTAATAACAGTAAATTTCTAGTCCAAAACACCCTGAAAGTCAATAAATAAAAAGAATCAAGACTATTATAATTAGTCACTTAGATGTAGTCCATATCAATCCAAATTCAAAGAATACTAACTGTGATAGCTCCAAATAACATGGATTATGTGTGGGAAATGCAACATGATTGAAAATAGTACTAACGTGATATATATCTGTATTATTCATCAAGCCAATCTGCACTAGGTCATAGTCCAATGGCATACTCCCTCTGTATTTTTTTATCTTTCCTACTTTGACTTTGCACGTTTGCCAATGCACCTATTCTACCTTAAATATCTTTCATTACATATTAGTAAAGATTATAATAATTGAATATTAATAAACTACTCATTTAGACGAATCAAACAAGATCCCACATGACTATATTTTTTCTTATATATTGAGAAAAATTTCAAAGATTCTCTCTAAGTGTGAATAGTGTCAAGATTCTAAGTGAGAAAGATAAAAAAATACAGAGGGAGTACTTGTCATCTCGTCTACTTTCTGTAAATACAAAAGCAAAGGCAAAGTAAGTATGATTAGTAGCTACTGAATTATTAACAGCCACCGACCAAAACTTTCTGTGGTCCAACATAACTTTCAGTTAGCCAATTGTCAAAAATACTAGTACTTGTTTATCTTCCTCCAAAAGAACTAGTATTTTGCTCATTACGTTCGTATACTTTCCATATACTCCTCAAATTCACATTTTTTCTCTGTCGATTTGAGTAACCTAATTTACACTACCGGAAGCATGAAAAAGAATATTACAAATCGGATCAATCATCTCACTAATGTCGAAACGGAGCGATAGTCAGTCTTTTTGGAAATAAACGAACCGATATTACTTAAATGTTAACGATAACATCCTGGTATCCCCGGTCGGGAGGCTCAGGTTCGTGCACATAAGTCACCATATTACAACATTCTAAGTCGGCTAGTAAATATTTAATACAATCCGGGGAGGGGAAGATAAGTATTCTAAAACATTATAACTTGCTGTCCTCCCCTTTTGCACATCGTGCTACAAGCATCAGCAAGTTTGTTAGCATTCCATCCTTCATGTTGAAGCTCGATTCTCGGAAGATCTTGGAGCAACAGCCCTACATTCATATATTACATCACGTAAGTTGTTTTTAACATTGTTAGTGTTCATAATCTCACCAAGTGCATTCCCCGCAACTGTTGCAATAATGCACCGAACCCAATGCTTTTCCTTCGCCCATTTAAGAGCCATAAGAATAGCCCGAGTTTCGCCTCTTTAGCATCCCGAACAAAAAGTAGCCAAGTGCACACCACCAATCCAAGAACCACTGTAATCTCTACAAATAGCAGCTAAGAATGATTCCTTCGATCCATAAAAGAAAGAGCCATCAACATTAATTTTTAGTTGGGGGGTGAAGGGGTGGAGACCACGAGGAAGAAAGAGAGAGATTGGTGTTAGGAGCTTGACCCACTTTTAGGTTGGTCCCTAGAATAGAACCATTCAGTGGCGGCCCAACGGGAATTTTTAATAGTAATAGAAGAAGGAATATTTTTCTTGTTGAAAACCCGGGCATTGCGCCTAAGCCGAGAGACCCCAAATGGTGAAAATAAAAGAAACATTAGATGGCACCAAGGTATTCATGGAATTTCTAACTGTTGTGATATTTTCTTTGAGCCGATCATTAAAAAAGAAGGGGGAGAGAGTAGAAACTTTCTCCTTAGACCAGATATCAGTAGCTCTATGGCATTTCCGGAGAATATGGTTCATATCTTCCACTTCCCCGGGCAAAAAGGACAATGGGCCTGGTGGGAAGTCACAATAAAAGAGATATTTTCATTTGTAGGCATCCTATTCCACACAATTTGCCAGAGAAAGAAGAGGTGTTTGGGATGGCCCGGTGATTTCCAAATCCAATCCCAGGAATCAACATCATGCAGAGGAGAAAGATATTCCGAAGCTTTCTTAGAATTAAAGGACCCAAGGTGAGTCCACAAGGAATATGTAGAATCCTGTTCATTAGAAAAAGTTATGGCCCTAATTCTATCAATGATCAACTGGGGAAAGATAAAGGAGGAGAAGCTATTAAAATCATGATTTTTAATGGAGTTGAGGCACAAATTACTTTCATTCCTAGGGAGAGGGCCATAGATTAACGAGCGTAAATTATCCCCGTTAAGCCAATTATCATACCAAAGATTAATATTATCCCCCGTCCCTACATTCCAGGCAATACTATTCTTATACAAATCCCACCCAACACCTATACTTTTCCAAATGTGAGAGCCTCTCTTAAAACTTACCGGTTCAAGCCTATTATTAATGTATTTATCCCGAATTATATTAGCCGCCCACATAGTATCATTGTCAAGTTTCCAGCAAAGTCTAGCTAAACTTATGAGATTAATGTTTCTGTTTGGAATGAAGCCTAGTCCTCCTAGACTCTTATCTTTAGAAAGCTTTTTCCAAGCAATCCATGTGATTTTTTTATTGCCCTCCTTACTATTCCAAAAAAAATTACTACACAAAGAGTCCAACTTTTTTGCGATGACAATAGGGACGTCTAAAGTATGCATAAAGTATCTAGGGATGGCTTGAAGAGTGGAGCTAATTAGGATGGCCCTGCCTGCTTTGGTTAAACTCTTTGCTTTCCAAGAAGAAAGCTTAGCTGCGACTTTATCGACAATGAAGTTAAGCTTATTCTTTGACGGTTTTCTGTGACAAAGGGGAAAACCCGGGTACACCCCCAAATCCTTAGTGCTAAGAATGTTCATCTCCCCGCTCAAACTCATCCCTCATTTCTAAAGGAGTATTAGGAGAAAAATAGAGCATACTCTTAGACTCATTTGCAATTTGCCCTGAAATATTAAAGAAAGATTGAAGGATTGATTTCATAGTGGCAAGAGTGGTCGGGTTAGCTTCACCAAACAATAAAATATCATCTGCGAAAAATAAGTGAGAGATCTCCGTTTTACCCCCCCTGACTCTAAATGGAGTCCAAGCTTTCGAGGCACACGCTTCATGGATAACCCTTGATAAGTACTCTAAACAAATAATGAACAGATATGGGGAAAGGGGATCCCCTTGTCTAATTCCTCTTGAAGGAGTAAAAGGGTTAGTACGGTTTCCGTTCACTTTAATAGAAGTACTTCCAGACGACACACAACTCATAATGATTTTTATAGAATCATAGGTGAAGTTAAGATTTTTAAGACAATGTTCAATGAAAGGCCACTCGAGCCTATCATAAGCTTTTTCTAAATCTAGTTTTAATGCAAACAAGCCTTTTTTTCCTTTTTTTTTATTCATTGAGTGTAGGATTTCAGAAGCTATAATAAAATTTTCTTCCGAACCCCTTCCCGGAAGAAAACTATTTTGGTTTGGGGAAATTAAAGAATTTAGGAAAGGGCGAATTCGCTGAACCAAAATTTTTGTGATCATCTTGTAAGAAGTATTAACTAAACTTATAGGTCTAAAATTTTTCAGTCTCAACGGGTTATCAATTTTTGGTATGAGAGAAATTAAAGTTGAATTCATTGATTTAGGCATTGACAAATTGGTAAATATGTCCTTAGCAATATCAAGACAATCAAATTTTAAGCTCTCCCAAAAATGATGATAGAAGAAAGCATGGTAGCCGTCATCCCCCGGAGCCTTAGTCCTACCAATAGAGAAGATAGCATCTTTAATCTCTAGCATAGAAGGAACTTGGCTACAATTTACAGACTCGGTAGAAAGAATATCCGGGAAAAGAGAGTGGATATCTGAAGAGAAAAGCGATTTATAATGATTAAATATAAAATCATTTATCTCAGTAGCCTCCGTGAAACTGTTCCCCACTTCATCTTTTAGCATTTGAATTTTGTTTGAATTTCTTCTAAACATGGTTGATAGGTGGAAAAAATTAGTGTTACGGTCCCCATTTATAATCCAATTAGTTCTAGATCTAATGTGCCAATAAGCTTCTTCTTGAACAAGTATTGCATTAAGTTCTTTAACAAGATTTGACTCAAGCTCATAGAGGAAGGAGTTTCCTGGGTCAGACTCAAACGCTTCCTGGGCCCCTTTAATACGAGCTTGGAGGCTTTTTTTTCTTTTTGAACAAATTTTCTTTATCTTTAGTCCAGCCCGGAATTGCATCACTAAGCGATTTTAGTTTATTACATAAGTCAAAAGAGTACCCAGCCCACTGATTTCTAACCCAAGGATCAAAAGGAGGATCTTCAAGCCACATGGGCTCAAACTTGAAGTATTTTTTTCGGATAGCAGTGTTGGAGTTTATGAATTTTAAAAAAACTGGATTGTGATCTGATGACATCCTAGGGAGATTGTGCACTATAGCATTAGGGAATTTTAGAGACCAATCAGAGGAAGCCCAACATCTATCCAACCTTTCAAAAATGGGATGATTTTTTCTTTTATTGAACCAAGTGTATTTACTACCAATGAAGCCCAAATCAAAAAGACCACAATCATTCATAGTTTCTTTGTACTTGCGCATCTTATAATCCTTTGGTCTGTTTCCTCCAATTTTTTTCATGAGAGTGAGCCACTTCATTAAAGTCACCAAGCACCAACCAAGGGAGGGTAACATTAATACTAGTATTTAACAAGTCATTCCACATTTCCAAACGCCCAGCATATTTAGTGTTAGCATATAAAGCTGAAATAAAGAAGGGGGGGGAATTATGAACTCGAATAACTCCATGGATAGCTCTGGCTTCCTTAGAAATGGTGGTGAAGGAGTGAAGGCCTTCATTCCATAACATAAGGATTCCTCCAGTGTATCCAACGGGTTCCACGGTCTCAAACGAGTTGAAGGGCAAACTACTCACGATCTCCTCCATACTATCCCGAGCAACCTTAGTTTCCGTTACGATGATGATCATCGGGTCCATACTAGCCCGATAGCTGTCTGTTTTGCTTGTTTGCTCCGAGCATTCAAACGTACAGAAAGGACAATGCATTTCTATTCTTTTCATGTTTTCCTTGCTATAAAACCTGAAGAGTTTCAGCTTACAAATAGAGAATTTTAGGAAAATTAAGGTTAAAGAGTTCATTTTACTACTGTTGCTGATAATGAGTTCATAAGTTCATATAAAGGGTTTTCAAGTGATCAAGAGAACAAAGCCCCTTTCTTGTACCTTCCATCCTTGTTAATTTTTTGCATGCACTTCCTGCCTTTCTCAAGGTTACTCTCAACTCTTTATAAAGCATAGAAGTAACAATGTTAAATGCCATAAGCTACAACTTACCACTACAACAAGTCAACAACAACAATAACAACCAACACTTAGGCTATGTTCTTTTCAACTCATTTAAGCACTCTAGTGCTTATTTCAGATTTGATCAGATTAGATCAGATCAGAAAAGTTCAGTTCAGATCAGATCAGGAAAATTCAGATCAGATCAGAAAAGTTCAGATCAGATCAGATCAGATCAGAAAAGAAATAACATATTGCACGAGTTGGGTGAATCAGAAAAGTTCAGATCAGATTAGACCAGATCAGAAAAGTTCAGACCATATCAGATCAGAAAATTTAAGATCAGATCAGATCAGAAAAATTCAGATCAGACCAGACGAAAAGAACATAGCCTTAGTGTGTTTCTTAACTTGGCAGAGACTAGGAGGTAAAATTCATTTAAGTTACTCACTTACCAAACACCAAGAATAGAACATTAGGGATAAGACTATACACGATCGAGTCACACGACATTTGGACCAACTCCAGGAGCTCGCATCTCCATGAAGAAATGGCGCTTAAAGGGGAGTCTATTGGCTTTGCACAGTCCATCAGCAATAGTTGTATGTTTGTAGTTTTGCAATACTGCTTGATCATAAATTCGAAGCTTAGTATAAGATCAGGCTCACAACCATTTTGGACCATGAGATCAAGTAGCGTTTTGCATCTTCCATCTGGCCACAGAAACAATACAACACCAGACACCGACATGTTTGTATGATAGTGAATGTAGCAATAAGCACCAACGAGCTGCCTCCAAGAATTACTTGCTAGGGAATACAACCATACAACACTCGAATCGAACATATCATAACCAACAACCTTGTAGTCATTAGTGACGCTATCGAAGCTTAAACCGAAATGACAACAAGGAACATCATTGGTGGAGGGGAGTTTAAAAAGTTCTCTAGTACTTCCTCTGTCCCAAAAATGTTGCTACATTTGTTTTTCACAGTTAGCGAGATGCAACTTCAAACACCAATATCTTGAGTTACATATATGAAAAAATTATAAAAATTATATATTTGAAAAATACAAATTGGGACGAATCAAATAAGATCCAACATGACTATGTTTTTTCTTATGTATATCAACTATAAGACAGTCAAAGTTACCAAGTGAATAGTGCCAATGGTCAAAATGTAGCAACATTTTTGGGACAGAGGGAGTAGCCGGCTTCCAGAGCAAAAGCACAAGATCAACCTCAAAAAACCCTTTTGTAAGTCGGATAAGAAAGAGGCCATTACACTGCCCGAAAACCGAGCAATCACTAATAATATCGCGATGATAGATATGGATTATGTTACCTGGACTCGTATACCCATGGTACGTGTCCAAGTGTCTGACTCGCTATTCTATGAAAATTTTCAATGATTTTGGCCCAAAACAAAGTGTCCAAGTGTCCATGTCCACATCCGAGTGTCAAGGATCTGATACGGATACTTGAGGTGAATTGAAAAGTCCATGTAACTAAGGATATGGAATTGAGGTGGATCATAAACAACAGCAAGCCCAAAATTTGAAGGCGATTTGAAATGTATGGTTTTGGTAGGAAATTATGGAGATGGAACAACCCGAGTTAAAATGAGCCAAAACATAGTCGTATTCGTATTTCAATCGAGAACAACGAGTGGAATAGTGTTTAGTAGCAAAATTAATGGATCGGATTAGATGCAGCCAAAATTTGCGGGGTCTACCCACAAATTTGTTTGTGCACTCGTGACCACGTAGAGGAGCGTGGTCATGCTACAAAACGCAGAGCAAACAACATCAAACGCACGGACCATACATTTCCTCTAGCCTCTAGGCCCTAATCCTATTAAGTGAAGAAAAGTAAAACTTGATTTAAGAATCACGGCCGAATTTCACTCTCATGTAGACTGGCAGTCAAATTTATTTTTTTCTTTTGTTGATGCCTTGTTCCATAATGTTTCTCAAAAATGAAATGTCTATTTGCCCCCATATTCTCTCCCAATGATATTTTTACTTTATTTTTATGTAGTTCTTTTTCCTCTTTCTGTTCCTTTCTCTTTTTTTTTGTGTTTTAATTGTATCTTCTTCTCTTTTATATATATATATATATTAATGACCCATATTCTTTAAAAAAAATTAGAGGTATCACAAAAATAAATAAAAACACAAAAAGAACATGGACGTATCAAACAAATAACAACATATCTCTATTCTATATGGGAAGAGAGGGGGGACACCAAAATATAAAAACCCCTATTTGCCCTCACTAAATATTGAAAATTACAGCAAAAAACATAATTACAACAATTCTTTTTTCAAAAATCACGGCACAAAAAAAAAAAAAAAAAAACTGTTATATTCACTTCACAACAACTCCAACTCCCCCAATGCAGTTAGCCAAATTCTCGGCAGTTTCTCCAAATCTTCCTCCTCCCCTTCTTCCTCCCCTTCTTCCTCTACTCCCATTCAGCCTCTGCACATTCTACCATTCCTCGCCTGCAAAGTTCAGAATTATACATACCAATATCAGGTAAATACATAAATCATAAAATTTGATGTGTTGTTCACAATCCTTATAGAATCCATATTATATAACTAATACAAGTTAATTTTTGGTTTGATATCATAAGCACTCCAACCTCTTCTTCAGATAACAAAGAGCATCCTTAATTACTACGGGCAATCTCAAGTTAACAAGCGGAGAACAAAGAGCACCCTCAAGGTATTTCTTTTAAACATCGTAATTGAGCAACATTAAGAATTAAGTCATTCCATTTGATTGTTTTTTGGTTACAATGAAAACACTAACTCGCATATGACATCAAAAATTAAATCAACAAAATTTGCATCAAAATTCAATCAACAAAAACGCTCACCAATATAATTTTGATAATACCACTCTTTCCATATAATAATTACAGTGTCTTTTTTTTTTTTTTTTTGAAAAATCAGGGAATACTAAATCGATTTATGCACTGCCAATTCGCAAAACATAAGATTTTTGGGTTTTTCCAATTATTAAAAATCATTCATTTTTGAAAAAAAATCAGGGAATACTAAATCGATTCATGCACTGCCAATTTGCAATACATAAGATTTTTGGGTTTTTGCAATTATAAAAAATCATTCATTTTCCAAGATTATTTTTTCAGACTATGATTTCTCAAAACATAAATTACGTATTCTAATCTTTCCATAGAATAATTAAAGTGTTTTTTTTTATAAAAAAATTCACCCCATACAAAATCGAATAAAACACTGACAATTTGCGATACATACGTTTTTTACGATTTTCAAATTATAAAAAATCATTCATTTGCCAAGATTATTTTTTCAGATATGAAAAAAAATCGAAAAAAACTGAAATATTGCAAGAACGAAAAGTTTTGTATTTTACTAGCATGCAAATAAGAAAGGGAAGAGATTTCAAACTCACCTCCTCAATTGCAATTAGAATTCTCATTTTCTGTGATAAGGGGCCGAAGAAGGACAAAACTTCCGATTACAGAGAGAGATGAGAGATACAAGGGTGCTACGAAGAGACGCTGGATGGAATCGCTCGCCGGCGTTGGCTTGGTGTTAGACGCGATTACAAGGGGCGGTTTAGAGAGAGAAAGAGATGAACTAATATCTAAAAACAAAAAACGTTCCACTCAAGTTTATTTCATTTGGTTCACAAATTTTTTTCAATCACCTGCGTCAACGCGGTATGTTTTTGGTGTGCTACTGCTACTACGTTGAAATTGCAACATATGTATGACCTAGAGAGAGGTAGAGAGATGTGCCGAATTGTGCAAGAAGAATGAGATAATTAAAGAGGGAGATGGGTTCTCTATTTGTAATGTTTATGATGATATGATATCATACCAAAACTAGAGTATATATGGGCCAAATTGTGTAGAAGAGAACAAAATGAGATTTATTGACACTTTTTTTAATTGAAGAGAGAGATGTATTATTGAGACTTTTTTTCAATACAACAGAAATGATATTATATTTTAGCGTACGATAATTGTGCTTAATTCCAGCTTCACCTTCAATTTTAAGATGTATATATTAGACTTTTAGTTTGAGATGTACAAATTTATTGTTTATAATAATCATTACTTAAGTTTATGTACACCTTCAGCTCCCTCTTGGTCTTTAAGATGCAAATAATAGAGCTTAATTATCTTAAATAATTTCAAATGCGTTGTTATTGTAAAAGTATTCGTAATGATATATCATGCAAATATAATAATTTATATTTAACTATCATGTCATACATAAACCTATGAACTACCATTCAAATGGAACAACATAAAAAAGTAAAAGCTTACTTATATTAATCGTTTTCAATAGTGATAAATTATGAATATATATTGTAAAAAGTAAAACTAAATAAATTCCAATAATGATTTCGCACGCATCGCGTGCATATAAGACTAGTTGATTATAAAATAACATGATGATATCAAACAAAGAACATCATACTGATTATAAAAGAACATGTGCATATAATACTGAGAAACAAAAATACTATAATAAATAACAAACATGAATAAAAACATAAAAAGAACATAAAGGTATCAAACAAATAACAACATACTGATTATAGTAGAACATGCTTTATAATACTAATTAACAAAGCTACAGCCTACATGTAGTTTCGTTAGTTAAAAAAACCTACTATTGTATCAATTACAAGGATCCTAATTAAGCATATACAATATATAACATTCATGTTGGCTATGTTCAAAATCTATCATAACTAGTAATGTTAGTTGACGCTTTTATAGCATAATAGTAAAAATGAAAAACAAAAATTACAATCACATAAAAGTCTCAACCCAAAAAATACATATGCAAAGAACATGAAAGAATCAAATAAAGAGCACCATTCTAATAATAAAAGAACATGTGCATAATACTTGGGTAACAAAAAGTTATAGAGTATCACAAAAATGAATAAAAACATAAAAAGAACATGATATAATGGAACAAAGAACACCATATTGATTATAATATAACATGTACATAAAATAGTTGAGAAACACAAACCTATAAAAAAAATTTAACAATAATGAATAAGAATATATAAAATACATAATTTTTATACTATTAGACGTGTTATTTGATTGTGAATTATGTGTTCCCTTGACCTTATAAAAGTACATAATCTTTATTTCAATTGTACCTTACTTCTTCTACTATTTGTTTTTTTACGGCTTATGTTCTTTAATAAATTAGACATGTTCTTTTATAAATTAGACATGTTTTTTCAAGACATATGTCAATTATGGACAAATAGATTATAGTTGAACATAGTAAAAATACTTCAAATCTCGAGATAATTAGGAAAGAAACAACATTTGGATCTTTGTTATGAAAATGCTTCATAACAAAGATCCAAATGTTGTTTAGTAGCAAAATTAATGGATCGGATTAGATGCAGCCAAAATTTGCGGGATCTACCCTCCAAACTTTGCTTTACTCACGCAACTTAATCGAATCAATGATTTTACTCGCAATCGACTCAGAATATCAATCAACAAATCCTCTCGCAATTCCTCCAGTATATTCATCCCACCAACTACCAGAGTAATCAATCACGGAGTACTAATTACTAAACAAACAACACAAATCGAAAAGATGATTACCTCCAATTTCACAAACCCCTTTCTTACTGTTAATTAAGTTACCCAGTTTTGTTTTTTCTTTTTCTACAAATTTGTAATTCAAGTTGATCCAGATGGTATGTATGGTGGTGAATGAATGAATTTGCGAAAACTAGGGGTTCCAAGCACTTTCTTTTTTGGAATTGGAAAAGAGAAAACCCTAAATCAATGTTTTATTTTTGCTACTGTAAGATTTTAATTGTCTTCGGCAGCTTGTTAAAATGATAAAATCGGTGTGTTCGGTTCGTCTAATGTGATGTCAACTTTTCTTATCTGATCTTAATTTTTCTTTACTTGTTTTTGGTTGTTGTTGTGAAAGATCTTTTTTATCTTAATTTGATCTTAGTTTTTTCTTATTTGATTTAGTCCGTTGATCCGAATTTTTCTTACTATAGTTTTTTTTGTAGTTATAAATTTCTTAATCCGATCCGATTTTTCTTATCGGATATGATCTAATCTTTTTTTTTTTTTTACTCGATTTGAATTTTTCTAATTTGATTTGCTTGTTTACAAATAAACACTAGAGTGCTTAAATAAGTTGAACCGAACGCACCCTAAGTGTTCTCGTATTGATTAAAAGTGTTACTTATTTGAGAATCTTAAATTTTGAAAATTGTTACAACTCATGATACCTTAGCCCTTTGGCCAATTATGTAGTATTGTATAGCTTTATGCATCATTTTCAATAGATGACGATCGCAACTAGGGATGGCAATTGGGCCGGACGGGAGCGAAGGGTGGTCCCTCCACATCCACACTTGTATAAAATTCCCGTCCCCATCCCCGCCCACCACCCATTGGGGAAATTCTGACCGATCCCCGCCCACCACCCGTATGGTACCCCGCGCCCGCTTCGTACCCGCATTGTACCCGCAACTATCCTCCCAATAATCCCAAATCTGCCAATACTGCCGTTGCAAAATAAAATTATTAATAATATAAGTATATAAATTGCATTTTAATAATAATATGTTTTTAATAGAGAGTAGGGTATGAGATGAAGGAGAAGCGGGGGGCGGGGATGGGGCGGGTATAGCATAAAATCCACACCCGCTCCACCACCCATTGCGGTACGATTTTCATCTCCATCCCCACCAAACATAGACCTATTCCCACCCCAGTTGAGTGATAATGGGGCGGATCTCTAACTTGACCTTCCCCACTGTCATCCCTAATCGCAATGCTATAGAAACGGTGAATTACTATTAATTAAAAATAAGTTTTTATATAAGTGATTAGGATAATTATGGCCAATTGACCAGATTGGTACAAAAAAAGTTGCACCCTCCTGACAATGTAGTAAAAAAAATCATATACACCAAAAAACCTTATTTTTCCAATGAGTGGGAAGCGTATTACGATTCCTTATTTCTTTTGTTTGATAGAAAAAGGTTAAAGCCTTAGATTTCATTAAATGTTAAGCAAAGATGAGAAGCAATTACTTTGTACATCCATTACATTATTTGGGCATCATCAACCTTTACTCTAGTTGAAACATCAAATGGGTGTAGATGTGCCATCTGATGAGCTAATATGTTAGCTTCCCTAAAAATATGAGCAACCTTAAAATGAAAACATTCAACTAACAACTAAGCTGAACTGATAATAGAACCAAGATAAGAATCATTCACTTGGTTGTTCAATCAGTGATAAATTTGGCAGAACTAAAAATAGGATTGGGCAACCCGATAAGGAGGTAAAGAGTTCGATCCATATACAAGCTCCACTAGTAGAAAAAAGTGCTTTTGCTACTTGTCAAATGCTTTGGTTGTTTCACAAACGAAGCATTTGGTGAGTTCCTTTAATATTTTAATTAAAAAAATTCACAAATGCTCCGTTTGACCGGAGCATTTGTTATTCCTACCTACTTTTTTTTCACTCGCTCCCCTCCTCTCCTCGATTCTAGTTACTGCTCTACCCCTTTTGATTTTTCTCTTGCTCTCTCTGTTCGACACTCTCTCTCCCTTTCCATCAAACTGGTTCCCTTTCTATCTCTTACCGTCTCCACTCTCGATCTCTCTCATCTACCCTCTATCACTCTCGATATCTGTCGTTGCTCTCTCGCTGGCTGCTCTGCTCCGGTGCTAGTTTGGTTCTAGGGTTCAATTCACTGCTCGTGCTGAATTTTAGGGCTTGATTTGGAAATAAGTTAGACTTGGGGGTGTCTCTTACTCAACCACCGTCCTCTCTTTTTACTCCTCTCACTCAACCATTATTTTCTTTCTCGCTCCTCTCACTCAATACGACGAATTTGGATTGTAGATCGAAACCGGAGCCAAGCAATACAGGTGCCAACAACCCTAGCAACCATCGCCAGGAAGCTGTTATGATGGTTCTTGTATCTGATACAACAGAGTAATTTTCAGCTCCTTCTGTTGATAGATTGAAATTTCATTTATCATGTTTTGTTTCACTGACTTAGGGTTAAGATTGCATTTCTAGGTTAAAAATTTTCTCGACTTTTATTCTATTTAGGGTTATAATTGCATTTCTAGGTTAAAATTAGGGATATAAGATTGTGTATATACTTTGAACTGTCTGTATTTTGGAAATTTCGCCTCCTTCTCTGTCATAATCATGCTGAATTTGTTGGGTAAGATTTCTAGGTTTCAAAGCAAATTGTTATGCCTATCAAGCCTTATCAGAATCAGGCTGAAAACATGATGAAGAATTGTTTGTTGTCTGACTCTGTAATTCCTTACACTTCATTTACTGCTGGCATATTAGTCTGCAAAGTGGTATGTTTTTAGAAATCATTTTTTTTCCTTTTTACTTTACTTTTTATGACAATTCATGTGAACTGACCCCAAATCATATTGTGAGGCTCTTAGTTTTTTCTATTTTGTGACAATTATACAACTGGTGCTGCAAAATGGCCAATTTAGCTCTCTGTTATGTTCAATGTATTAATGAACTACTATATGTTCAATGCAGATGAAAGTTTCATCTTCTTTCTTTACTTTTTCTATACTCCTTCCTGTTTCTCTTGTGGTTATTATTGGATGAGGTATATCTGCTGTTCATTGTGGTTTAAAATGTAATTCTTAGGAATTGTTCGTTTATGGGATATATTTATCTTTTTGACATGTATAGCATGACAATATGGTCGAGCTTATAGAGTAGCTAGCACTTGCTGATGATGCTTTTCATAGATGAACCATGTATGCGCTCTATGCTTCAATGGGAGGGGGAGCTGTAACTCATAAACTGCTCATCATAATTGGGAAAAGGGAAAACCCCATTACGGTTTTCAAAATTAATATATGTTCTGTAGATGTATGATTGTCCCATCTCACAAACCATTTTATTTATAACAATGACACCCTTGAATTTTCTGTTTAAAAAATGCAGTGCCAGTGGTCAAAATCAATCTGCATATAATAAATAATGTATTGCAGAATTGCTAAGGGGCAATGAGCTAGTAACTAATAAGGTAATTCCCAAGGCATCTCAATGTTGCTGGGCCTGGCTACCCATTCGGGGACATGGAAGGACTATTATTGTCAACATGATCACTCAACACTTTCAGCAACGTTAAATAGCGAGAACAGTAAGTAAATTGCATTGCTTGGAAATTGATAAGGCTATGTTATTCATGACATCTTATACTGTTGTTGTGACATGACTAATGACTTGTGGTCTTATAGGTTGTAGCCTGTAGGAGAGAGTCCAGACGAAAGGGTGACGGTTTATACATTATCATCTCCATAAATTATATAGCTTGATGTTTGGATAGCCTCAGCTTGATCGTGATTCAAGTCAATCTTACCTTGAACTTCATCTCTTAAGGCACACCTAAATATAATCTATGCTGACTTTGCTCAACTTTCAGACGCGATAGAATCCACTTAACAGGCATCTAAGCAGTACATGGTTCTACTTTAGTCGTACTTAATTACTTGTTTAAACCATCTTTTTATGAACTTATAGATGCATTACTTTTTAAAAGATTATGCTGTTATGAAATGAGAATCAGAGCTTAGCTGCTTGTATTGAATACAATTGTTAGGAAAGACTATATTTTTGGATGAGACTTTTGACATATAATAGAAGATCGTCTTTCGTGGATTTTTAGAGCTAATTCTTCAAGTAATCGACATTTTCAGCAGTGGCACTCTGGTATGTTTAAGCTCATAGCTCTCTATATAATCATTGAACAATGATGTAAAATATATTGGCTTTAACTTATTGACGGTGTATTTGTGTGAAATCTGCACACCTAAGCTTTGAGATAGATGTAGGTCAGTTAGTAAAATAGAACAAAATTCTTATTACATGCATTTGGATGTAGCTGCGCTGCTGAAGCTCAGATATTTATCTTCAAATGTTTACTCTCCAGGTTTTGGCTTAGCTTGTCACCTTAGAGTTATGGCCTTTCTTCCAACAATTGGAATAGGAAAAAATGTGAGTTATGGCTGTATATGGCTATATGAATTAGTTGATACATTTCAACATCTTATGTAAGCTAATTCTGAGATCTCTATTATTCGTGGAGGAATTTGAGCACTTACTGGCTTGCACTGAGGAATTGCGGTTAAAGTAATATGCTCAACATGTTGGTACTGGTACTCCGTTTATTTGGCTGCTGCTTTTGAGTACCTTGCTGGTGAGCGGTGAGGTATTCTCTTTTTTTTCCTCTCTATCTTCTTTGACTTTCGCATTTGACCTTACATGACCTTTTGGGATTGGTGTTTGTTAGTATTGTGATTTGGTTGTATTCATAATAGAAGCTGAACAACTCATGTTCAGGTTCATAGAACAAGCAGAATGCTTAATCGAAGCAGTGAATCACAATTCTCAAACTTGCAAAGTTTTACTAATCAACAAGTTTAGTGCCAGATCAGGGTGGCACCTCAGGTAACCGGGTGAATGAAATATCTTTTGGCTTTTTGATTCCTATCATCTTACCTCATTTAGATAAGGACAGGGCCATGTAATTCACATCTCTGTTTGAAAAACTACAGGTTTGCTTCTTTCTTATGTCAATGAAATTTGGTTTCTTTCCTGTTCAAGTTCAATGGTGTAGTTGAGGTCTGTCTCTTTTCCTGATTTAAAGCTTTTATGGACGATTATTAATAAAACGAGATGTCCAGAGATACATTCTTCAGGCTTATGATTAGCATTGTTGGGGCCAATATGCTGAGGTGGATTGTGAGTAAGATTAGAGCAAAGGTATGTTGACTTTTCATTTAATTGCCTGCTGCTGAAGAGGCAGTCAATATTTAGGATGAGAGGACCTAATTGATTTCTAGTGGAGTTAGAGAGAAGCCGTAGTCAGCCGCCACACCGGAGACTGAAAACTGGCACTGCAGCCCAATTCTGCAGCCCAATTCTCTGATCCTTATTCATTTGTGCAGCTATATCAGAAGAGCCAAAGCACTCCTGCCCTGACACGGACTTCTACTTCAACCATGCCTCAGACCAACATGTTCACTATTTCAATGCAACATACTCTTGTTCCTTGGCAGGTAAGAAAAAATCAGACAATTGGCGCTTCATCAAACATGAGTAATGTGAAGCAGGAGCCTTCTGAGCAGGCTCTTGAGAAACAACCAAAGCCCCAACCATCTTTATCACGGGGGCCTATTATTTTGGGTTTTGTACTGGTTGATCAAGGAGAATCACTTCCAGTATCCTCACATGATGAACTGTTGGGGAGATATAATCCACGGTACCTTTCCAACTTCGTTGAGGACGGAAAACGTGGCGACTTCAGCTTCTATTCTGTCCCCTATGAATACAGATTTCCAGGTATCTTCTATTCTGTCCCCTATGAATACAGATTTCTAATTGATTAGATGATAGTTTCGTTCAATATTGAGTTCGATGATCGAATTTGGGCTAATTTCTCCTCTAATTTGGAGATCAAATCTGTGTTTGGCTTGATTTTGACTGTTTTTATAGCAATTTCTGTGATAATTTTTGGTGATAATGTGAATTTTGGGAGTTTAGGGTCTGATATTGAAATTGTAAAGTTAATTCTCCCCTAATTTGAAGATCATGTCTGTGTTTCGCTTGATTTTGACTGATTTTATAGCAATTTCTGTAATTATTTGTTGATAATAATATAGATCAATATGTGAGGATATCCTTATGTGTTGTATACTGCATATATATCTTAGTTTTATAATTCCAAGCAGGATCAGATTTGTACAGTTTGGTGTTAGTTGCTTTGATGTCTATTTACAAGTACTCCATATATCCTTGTGTACTGCTAGTATTGAGATGTATGGTAAAGTTTGATTGATCGCTAGATAGCTTATAGGTACTAGTATGACATATACAGAAATTGGCATGATAAATTATTGAAAGTCCTTTGTGGGAAAATATTAGCACCTTCTGGACAAACTTATCTTTTAAATTTAAAACTATAGTCTCTCACATATGGAGAGAACATTATAGAGAATATAACCTTCGAAAGTGACCCTTAAACCAAATTAAAGGGGCTTAACCGACAAAATTTTTAATACAGCTCCAAGAATCCTAAAGCTGTTATGAGTTATGACCTCAAGCTACTAAGCAATTTCCTAATATGTATTGTTGACATTCTACAACATATAGCCCAGACAGGGAATACTAGATCAACATTGGACCACAAAGCTAGCACACAACCGACCGCAATCAAATAGATGGGCGGGGGATTTCTTGGGTGGATGGATTGAACACATACACACACCGGGAAGGCGGCGTTCATCCCAATTCTTACACGGCCTCGGCAGAAAAAAAAAAAAAAAAAGGTGCCAAAACAACCAAATTACAAGCCTCGGGGAAGATGAGATCTTCGTATAGAAATGTAGCCTTAACTGCTTGAGATATACATTATCACTAGTTAATTGGATCAGTAAACCTTCTGATCCAGTCTCATCTAAGTTTCTCAGAAAGTTCGACAAACCCAAATTAATAATGGGATGCAATGTTTGGAAAGCGTATACTTAATCATTTAGCTTATTGAACACCTCAACACCTCCAAGTCTATTGAAACCTTTACACCCATAAGGCGATAACAATGTCCTAGTTATAGGGGCCAAAAGGAAGCAATCTAGCTTAAACTACAAAGATAATTTTCTGCATCAATGGAAACGAATGAAAGCCTCTCACTAGCACTGCAACTCTATTCGTCATAAGCCTTTACGTCAATGTAAACTAACTTCAGCTCTTACACAATCTGAATCACCTTACATCCAAAAAGTGTTTCTAAAGATCATCATCAAAGCTATTTCCCCTCTAGAGGAACACTTTCAGACATGTTCCAAGCCCCCACAACACTCTTTGTTTGCTAGGATTCAATGTGGTGTTTTGTCGAGTGAATTGTGAGCTTCCGTTTACGTACATCTTCTTAATGCATCTTGTCCTAAAAAGGTCCAGAGAAGCGTTCTATTTAATTAATAAATAAAGTGATGAACTGTTAAGCTTGCTTGATAGTTTTAAGTAACATTTGTTGCTGCTTTTATGGTCTGTGAATCTATTATTACATGAGATTGCAATGGTGACTGAAACAATTGGGAAAAGAAAAACATGGTGAATGCAAGAATCTGCTTTGAGTACTGATACTTGGTTATGTTTCAGGTATTGAGTGATCAACAACTGTACATAATATGTACCCTGTATTGGGACGACGACTATAATACCAGAATTGTACTTCGAGTCTCTCCTTGGTAAGGTA
This sequence comes from Beta lomatogona, assembly GCA_947646795.1. Classification (NCBI taxonomy): domain Eukaryota; kingdom Viridiplantae; phylum Streptophyta; class Magnoliopsida; order Caryophyllales; family Amaranthaceae; genus Beta; species Beta lomatogona. The sequence continues at coordinate 508,353 of CANSNZ010000335.1, read as the reverse complement.
TCAATGACAATGACAGAAAAATAAGGTAGTGAGAAATTTTCCTTAGTTGGACTTAGCACTGTCAGCTTATTGATCATAGTGCTAGTGAATATCTTTTCTCGTTCAGTTTATGATTGATGCTGCTAGAAAGTTAGCAATTCTAATTGATATCCTTGAAATTGAAGGCACATGAAATTAATGACAATGTAGCCAAAAGTTTTAGCAGGTTTATTAGATTTTGTAACTCGAATCTACACTTGTTTTGTAACTAATATACACTTATTTCATTTTATCAACAATAATATTTTGGATGTGTTGGATGTATGATTTTCTTGTGCGTTTTTTGAATATTATGTAAGTGAGAGGAAGACGAGATGTGTGGTGGTTGAAGCGAGGGGAACAAAGAGTGTCTGATATATGTTAGATTTGGAGTGCTGCTGCTGCTGGTCTACTGCCCTATTGTAATAGTGTAAGCACGCAGCGCATGCTGGCAGTAGCTGAATTTTTTTTTTTTACTATATAAAATATACAAATGCTCCGGTTATTTAAGAAAGCCGGAGCATTTTGTATGTACAAGTGCTCCGGTTTTCCCAAAAAACCGGAGCATTTGTGGTATTTTACTCATGTAAAAAAGCTCAAATGCTCCGGTTTTAGTCACAACCGGAGCATTTGATAAACCAAATGCTCCGGTTAAGAACCGGAGCATTTGTAAAATGCTCGTATGACGTCTGCTACGGATCAAATACGGTGCATTTGAGGGGGTTTTAACCGGAGCAATTGAGATTTTTTCCACTAGTGCTCAAAGGAGGTTCCATAGTAAAACCAATTGGCAATAGTAGGAGTAACTCCTTTAACTTATAATGTGGTATTTTATACCCTCTTTCTCCTGTAACACCCGACCCATACGGAGTCAAGTATATCGTCACCAATGTTGTCCTCAATAACTGTCCTTTAACTTATCGCCAACAACTGTCCTCAATAACCAACATAAGTTCTTCCGGTGCATTTTGTCATCACTCATGCGCACCCTGAGGAACTTCTCAAGAGGTCACCCATCCCTAGACTACTCCCAGCCAAGCACGCTTAACTGTGGAGTAACTAAGGAAATGAGCTCCCTAAATGAAATATGCATCTTGTTGGAATGAGTGGCCTGCTAAATCCCTTTAAAGCAATCATGAGGGGTATTACATACACCCCCACTTGAGAACAGCAACGCCCTCATTGCGCCTGAGGACTCCACATATTCGACATACGGCTTGTGGGTCGCTCCAGATATTCGGTCTGACGACCTCTGGGTCGCTCCTTATGACAATGCAGCCCCAGAATCCTCCCTCACTATGCGCCTGAGGACTCCTAATATTCGGCCTTACGGCCTTTAGGGTCGCCCCAACACGCGGTCGCAGGGTTGCTATGATACCATTTGTAATGCGCATCCAGGGCCAACAATTGTCCTCAATAACCAACACAAATTCTTCCGGCGCATTTTGTCCTCATTCATGTGCACCCTGAGAAACTTCCCAGGAGGTCACCCTTCCCTGGACTACTCCCAGCTAAGCACGCTTAACTATGGAGTAACTAAGGAAATGAACTCCCTAAAAGAAATATGCATCTTGTTGGAATGAGTAGCCTGTTAAATCTCTTTAAAGCAATCATGAGGGGTATTACATATTCAATGTGGGATAACTCACATTATGTGCACAATAAACAAAGGGTCTAACACTCCCCCTCACATGTGAGTGTCCCTATAATTAGAGCACACTAGTAAGGTACATATTAATAATCCTCATTGGGAATGAACGTCCAATAGAGGCCCTTATCCAGTTGCTTGACAAATTCGCAATATGAAATTCCCAACACCTTGGCTTAGATACCATGATAAATTTGGTAGAATTGAAAATGCGTTTTAGCAACCCGATAAGGAGGATAGGAGTTCGGTCCACATAGAAGTTCAGAGGAGATTCCATACTAAAACCAATTGGCTATAGTAGGGGTAACTCCTTTAGCTTATAATGTAGTACTTTATCTCATCTTTCTCCAATGTAGTACAACTCACATGTGCACAACAAACAAGGGGTTTAACAATCAGCTTCGGAGGTTTAGGAGTTGTTTGTTGGGAAGTTGGCGTAAAACCGTGGATTGTAATTTTCTCAAAATTGATTGGATCACCATGACATTTGTTCACTCCACAGTAATTGACACCATATGTTAGTGCTAACAAATAATTTCAGATAGGAAGAGTTGGAATAGAATGAGTAAGCTTTGGATAAAAAATGAAACACACTAATATCAAGAATAAACTTAGTGAATTCTTTTGGAGGGAAGATTGAAGACAGATAAAATAATGTAAGAATTGAATCCTTTATATTTAAGGATGATTAAGGGGTTGAGGATGTTACTTTCATTATCAAGAAATGAATAAGCAAGAAATTAAATGAACATTTTATAATGGTGCATTACAAACAACCACCACTTGTCCACTTCATCTATCCTATTATATTATTAGCAACATACTACTTTAGAGCATGAAGTGTATAAACAAAATACCATATCATGGTATTGCGTATTTGTGAGTTATCCAAAAATGAACATAAGCAATAAATGAACATGTTGTAATGGGACATTACAAACAACCTGTAACATGAACATTTCTAACTTTCCCTATTATATCAGTCAACACACCACTTTAGAAGTCGTCGTGGGCCTGATGGCCTTTATCATGCACTGATTGACCTTGAGTTATGTTGTTAACTTGTCATCGCGTCCATCATTATATTCATGGCCGCCATGGTAGTCATTGGGATGAGAGTTGGGTTGATACCCATATAACTAAGTTATCGCATCCATCATTATATGCATGGTTGCCACTGTAGTGGCCGCGATGAGGGTTGGATTCATACCCATACAACTAAGTCATCGTATCCATCACTATATTCATGGCCGCCATGGTAGTAGCCGCGATGAGAGTTGAGTTTATACCCATACAACTAAGTCATCACATCCATCATTATATTCATGGTCGCCCATGGTAGTGGCTGCGATGAGAATTGGGATTATATCAATACAACTAACCCCCTAAGCATATTTGTTGACAGGTGATACCATAGAGGTTCATTGGTTGCGATGAGAATGAATGCCATGATTCAAATAATATTTTAATCAATTTTTCATTTTTTTTTATAACATGTTATATGGCTGCTAAGGAACTTGATTTTTTGAACCATTTATTGAACATGGGCCTGTCATGTGGCCGCTAAGGAACTTGGTTTTTTGAACTGTTTAGTCAAGGTCAGTCAGTGCGTGATAAAGGTTGTCAGGCCCATAGTGATCATGGTCATGCCAAAGAACACGTGCATCAATCATTACGCTACATTTGGCTAGATGAAGATTATATGTACATGTGGACATGGGGTACATAGGACCCAAGAGTGAACAGTAGTACTATAAAAACCCCATTTGTACTTAGATTGGGGGAGATACTTAGCATACTCTATCTCTCATTTCTCTCTCTAAATCATTCAGGGACATGTTGTGACTTGACCATCGGAGGAGGTTTCTTCGACACCCCGCGAGGGGTGTTTACATTCGTTGATGTACAAAGTTTCCATGACGACCACGCTACACTTACCATCGCGTCCATGGTTTCCAGCACAAGGCGATCACCTGTTTTACTACATAAACACTTAGCATCAAGATTAACTTGATCATCATAGAGGCATCATATCATCAGAATAGTAACATGACTATAACTAAGAGAAGTGGTAGTAGCTAATAAAATTGAGAAGACTTACTACACGAAAGAATGAGAATACTTAGCTGGAGTTGGTTTACACTTGTGAAACATTGGCGACAGTATTCGAGCGGCAGAGAGGACAAGATGGAGTTTCAGACAACCACTTAAAGATACACTCCTCATGAAATAGATGGTTGCAACTAAACATTCTATCACCAAGATAAAGATAAAATTATTGAGTCTTCTTTGAGTTGTTAATCATAAGCAAAGAAATAAGTCAAAATATTGTTATGCTAACAGTTGATTTCGTTTAGAGTTGCTAAGATTCAAATACTCGGGCAGAATCTTCAAATGTCGTAACATGCTTAACTATATCAGACATATCACGGTCGGGTTCATTAGTATCGGTATCATCCTCATAGCAATCATCGTTACCCTAAGCCTTAGCCTCAAAATTTATCTTGGCAAAAGAACGCCCCATCCTGTGTTTTGTTCTGCGTTATTTGTTTCAAATATGTAACATATCGTATCAAATTTGTTAGTCCGCATGTAATCACGTATGTTCCTGGCTAAATCAAAGGCAATCTCAACATCAAACCATGTAGTAGCTTCCATAATGTTGACAGCCATATGATATTCTATGGTTTCGTCGTCAGGGTAGGGAAGGAGGAAGGTATTGGTATGCATAGGGTGGATGGTGGATCCAATCTTTAATAAAATAAAATACCTCGTTTTCTTTATAAGATGAGTGATTTCATGCTTTTCTAGATACTTACACAATCTTATTTTGTGCAAGTGCTTCTGTTCTTTCATCCAACCTTATGAAACAACGTTCTTCGACTTCTTGGATTTCCCCTCCTCGTAAACTCGATGAACCCATGATTGCTTAACTTCGTTCAAGAAACAAACAAACAAACAAAACTTTAGAGAGATGTGTTAAAGATAAGTATTTGGAGAAATTTTTACCTGTATTTTATAATGAACAAGCGTGTATGGTCTAATAGTATATTACACCAAAACTCTAAACCAACTAAAACAGGATAAGATAAAAACATATCTATTCTACTCTACTTATTTTATACTTATCTTATCTTACATTATCAAACGTATCTTATCATAACTAATCTTATATTATTTGAGCTTATCCTCCATTTTTTTAGAAGTAATCTGATCTAATCTGAACTTATATTATTTGGACTTATTTTTTTAAAAATGAGTTTAAAAAAATTGAATAGATTAAACTTTTGGGTCAATCAATAACAAAAGTGGTCATCTTATCTATTGATATGAACTCTTTTTAAAACACCTAATTTTGGATAAATTAATAAATGGAAGTTGGTTCTCAATAAACCACAAGAGATAGTCATATTGTATTAATTAAGTATTTTTTTTTTTGAGATATACCAGGATAATTGGGCATTTTGTGGGGATATACTACCTCACTAAATTTTTTTTGTGGGGATATACCAACCTAAATTTAAGTTTTGTTAAAAGGTACCAAAATCACTATCTACGGCGAGAAAGTCAAATTTCCGGCCTTTGACTTGGTAACTTAACCCTAATTTATACCCTATAGCACAAATTCAAACCACATAGTACAATTGAAGAACACAAGAAGTAAATTGAATTGAGATTAAAGCTAAAATAAGACATCATACCTTGGAATTGATGATTTTGGGCAGCCCTTTTTTGCTGAATTGAAGAGCGTTCGTTTTCAAGGTTTAAGGAGAGGAAAATGTTAAGGGAGGGCGTTGGTTATTAAGGGAGAAAATTATTTAAAAAATTGTTAAAAAAAAACATTTCAATAGTATGCGTTGGTTGAGGGGGTAAAACACAACATTTTTGGCTCACTCACGAGTTCCTACCAAGTCAAAGGCCGAAAGTTTGACTTTCTCGCTAAAAATAGTATTTTTGGTACCTTTTAGCAAAACTTAAATTTAGGTTGGTATATCCTCACAAAAAAATATTTATTGAGGTATATCCCCACAAAATACCCTATTACCCTGGTATATCCCCGCAAAAAACTCATTAATTAATCTAACTTTAGCTATACGATTCAAAAAATTCAATCGGATACTTCCTCCATTTTATTTTGTTATAAACTATTTCTTTTTCTTTTTTGTCAATTCTTAGGGAGATTCACTAATATAAAATAATGATGATACCCACTAAATAAACTAATAAGAGACAATCCAAAAAGGAGAGTGAGTAAACTAATAAGAAACGGAGGGAGTACTTTACAATGCAGCCATTGGAGATTTCTAGCAAACCTTTACAGAAAGGTCATCTTGGAAGTTAAAAATATACTCAAACACCTAAGCACTTTAAGAAAAAAGATCACTGTTGAAGGGAAAAAAAAAAAAAAAAACAATATGCCCTATACTCCTAAACAACTTTTTGTTTTTGGTTCAGTACACCATCTGGCGTCTGAGTTACATGTCTGGATTTGCTTCCTCCGGGATCACAGTTAAGGTTACCACAGCATTGTTTGCTCTCTTCACAACCACCTTCAGGGGCTTCCCCACTTTCTCATCCATTAAGTCTATTATCTGCAATAAGTGCAGTAAATACCCAATTATCAACCTCAAATTACTGTAGAGTAGTTCTTTGGCTTGCGAAGTATGTTAAATAATTAACAATTAACAGTACGCATTCAAGTAGAAGAACAATAGCCCGAAAATGGTACCTCCTTTATGCTTCCAACGGACTTTCCATCAAATTCGGTGACAACGTCTCCCCGGCGAGAAACCGGCGCGATGCGCAGGAGAGCCTGGAGTAACCTTGTCTCGAGAGGAAAGGGTTAGTATTACACAACACTCTAGCTAAAAGACGAACGGAACAATCAAACGTCTAAAATCATAAGCAAATGAAAACATTGTCAAATATTGAAGCCAATAATGCTGATGCGAGCAAAAACATAGACATGTACACACAAAGCATAGAAAGTCATAGGCCATATAACTTCAATAAGCACCAAATTAACATAGAAAGTCATAGCATGTACACACAACCATAGAAAGTCACAAGCTATCCTACACTCGATCCACGATTCATCAAAAAATATGCTAACACAACTTCCTCCTCGCAATTTTCTCTCTTTTCGATTTTATATTAATAAATTCATAAAAGATCCGATCCCATCACCAAATCTAGAGAAGTTATAGGTTAATCCCAAAGATTTAAAAAAAAAAAAGCCTCCAAGTCTCAAGGATTACATGGCCAAAAATAGGTGAGGCTGAGAACTTGTGCATAAAGTAAAATACTGGATTAAGATGCATAGACAAGATACAAAAATGACAAAGCCTTTATCGCGATAGAATGGAGATGCGCGGGCAAGATAGTCAAATGTTATTATTTCTTTTATTGATTTTGAAAATTCTTGTCAATAAAAGAAATAGCCCTCTTCACTTAAGAGTTTGGTACTACGAGAAAATAGCATCTGAATTTCTCTATAATACTTCACTGAATAATTAGTCCTTGCATTAATAGAAGTTGAATATGGCCAACACAACTCTGCGGACTTTTACATCTAATTCATAAATATCCATCCCAAAAAAAGAAAAGGGTGGAGAGGAAATGCTAGAAACACCTCTGAAACTGTTAGGGAGTATAATTGATTGAATGATTTGTGTTACTTTCTCATTGAACGTAAGGCCACATATACATCAAGATATGCAATGTTAGACAAAAATAAGGAAACTATCTAAGCCTTCCTATAAGGTAATATTTACATACAAAACATATCGCTTAACACCCCCCCTCAAAGTGGAGCATGGGGATCCAAAATGCCCAACTTGCCAAGAAGAATGTCAAACTGAGTCTTCCCAAGAGCCTTTGTGAAAATGTCGGCCAACTGAGTAGTCGTAGGAACATAAGAGGGAGCAATAAGCCCATCAGTAATGGCATCGCGAACAAAATGACAATCTACCTCTATATGTTTCGTGCGCTCATGAAAAACAGGATTGTTGGGAAGATGTAAGGCCGACTGACTGTCACAAAAGAGAGGAATGGCCTTGGGATGATGAACACCCAAGCTAAGAAGGAGGCCTTTGAGCCACTTTAACTCACAGGTAATAGCGGCCATAGAACGATACTCGGCCTCAGCCGAAGAGCGAGAGACAGTAGGTTGCTTTTTCGTCTTCCAGGAGATAGGAGAATGACCAAGAAAAACAAGCCAACCAGTAAGAGAACGGCGGGAGATGGGACAAGCGGCCCAATCAGAGTCACACCATCCCTGCAATGACAAATCGCTATCAGCGCGAAGAAGAATACCCTGACTAGGAGTACCCTTAAGATAACGAACAACTCGGAGTGCGGCCTCCAGATGCGCCTGTCGAGGAGACTGCATAAACTGAGAAAGAATATGCACAGAATAGGCAAGATCAGGACGAGTAACAGCAAGATAGATCAAACGACCAACAAGACGGCGGTAAAGCTCTGGATCCGGCAGATACTCGCTAGTAGACAGGGCAAGCTTATGATTGGACTCAATAGGAGAATCAGAGGGCTTAGCACCCAACATACCAGCCTCAGCAACAATATCCAAAGCATACTTGCGCTGACAGAGAAAAAGACCCGTAGAACTCCGAGCCACCTCGATACCAAGAAAATACCGCAGATGACCAAGATCCTTCATACGAAAACAATCACTCAGATAGGCTTTAAATGTCTGCAAGGCGGCAGTATCATTCCCTGCAATGATAAGATCATCAACATACACTAGGACATTAATCTGAACATGACCCTTAGTGTAAGTGAAAAGTGAGTAGTCCGAATAAGACTGAAGAAAGCCATAATGTCGGAGAGCAGTGACAAGTTTAGCAAACCAACAACGAGGAGCTTGCTTCAAACCATACAAAGACTTACGAAGACGACAGACAAGATTCGGATCAGAAGCACCGAAGCCAGGTGGAAGTCGCATATAAACTTCCTCCTCGAGATCGCCATGTAAGAAAGCATTTTGAACATCCATCTGATGGAGTTCCCAATGCTTAGAAGCAGCAATGGCAAGGAAAGCACGAACAGTGACCATCTTAGCAACAGGGGCAAAGGTCTCAGTGTAATCAATACCTTCCCTTTGATGATTGCCAAGAACCACTAAACGGGATTTGCGACGGTCTAGAATACCATTAGCATCATATTTGTTGCGATACACCCATTGACTACCGAGAGCCCGTTTGCCAGGAGGAAGATACTCCATGGTCCAAGTACCATTGTTCTCAAGAGCTGTGATTTCTTCTTGCATAGATTGGCGCCAAAGGTCATCACGCATAGCCTCCTTAAAGGACCTAGGCTCATGAGTGGAAGTAAGAGCTGCAAGAAAAGCACGATAATTTGCAGAAAAACTATTACAATTGACATAATGTGCAATGAGGTAAGGAGTACCTTTGGAGCGAGAGGAACTAGATGAAGCGGAAGATGGACTTTTTACGGCAACATTCGTCACATAATCGCGCAAGAGAACCGAGGGCACCTTGGTGCGAAGACCACGCCCAAGAGCAGAAGACTCGTCTGAAGATGCGGACCCAGCAGAGGGCCCAGACGCATCAGGCCCAGAAGGGGCAGCAGGGGGGCAAATGGACCCGGTAGAGGATGCGGTGGAAGAGGTCCCTAGATGAGTGAGGGATAGTGGGTCAGCAGGAAGAGGGGCGGTAGGCCCAGCACTGTTGTTGGACAAAGGAAAAGGGGCGGAAGCTGGACTGGGCCTGCGGGTCGGTTGAGGAGAGGAAGAAATAGGGGCGTCAGGTGGAGCGATGGGCTCAGGAGTGGAAGAACTAGAATTTGGGCCGTTTGTGGAGCTGGGCAGGGAGTTGTCGAAAGGTTGGGCTGAAGTAGGAGGGGTGGGAATATGAGGAGCAGGAGAGTCATGAGAAGAATCATAGAAGGCAAAATCATCATGAACATCCATTTCAATAGCAACAATATTTTCCGGAATAATATCAACACGGAGTCCCAAAAGGATACACATCCTCAAAAAACTTCACATCCCTAGAAACAAAAAAACTCCTTTTTCTCAAGATCAAATAGACGCCAACCCTTCTTACCAAATGGATATCCCACAAAAATGCATTTTCTACTCCTCTTTGCAAACTTATCACCTTGAGTTTTATGATTATGAGCAAAACACAAAGTACCAAACACCTTGAGAGCATCATAAGAAGGACAAGAGCCAGTTAAACATTCAACAGGAGTCTTATTATGCAATAAGGGAGTAGGAGTGCGATTAATCAAATGAGCAGCGGCAAGGACACATTCTCCCCAAAAATAAATAGGAAGATGAGATTGAAAACGTAAAGAACGGGCTACATTCAAGATATGACGATGTTTACGCTCAACCTTGCCATTTTGGTGAGGAGTATGAATACAAGATGTTTGAAACACAATGCCCGTAGCAACAAAATAATCATGAAGACAATTGAACTCAGTACCATTATCACTCTGCACAATTTTGATGGTTTGAGAAAATTGTCTATCAGCCATAGCAATGAAGGACATAAACATACTAAAAACCTCAGTTTTATCAACCAACAAATAAATCCACACAGCACAGGAAAAATCATCCACAATAGTCAGAAAATAACGAGCACCACAAGAAGATACATGTCTATAAGGTCCCCACAAATCACAATGAACCTTCTCAAAAATGCGGGTAGTTTTAGTGTCACTAAGAGGAAACTGATCCCTAGGGTGCTGAGCATAAAAGCAAATGTCACATCCATTATTCAAACTACCCTTAAGATGACTAACAGGAGGAAGCAACTTTACAACTTTTGCGGAAGGATGTCCCATACGACGATGCCATAATTCCAAGAGAGAATCTTCACCAGAAACAGAGATATGCTGAACAGAGTCCATGCCGCCAAAGTAATAAAGTCCATCCCGCTTAACACCCGTTCCAATCAGCTCCATCGACAGGTCCTGTATAGTGCACATATGTGAGTCAAATTGAACAGTACAATGCAAACTATCGCACAACTGAGAAATAGATAACAAATTGCAGTGAAGTTGAGGGACATAAAGAACATGTGTAAGAACAATAGTGCCAGATAATCTGACCGAACCCTCTTTATGCGAAACAACAAGTGGTGCCATTAGGCAATCCAACAGGGCGGGGCATCAATATCATGAACATCAAATAGCCAAGTAATATCACCAGTGACATGATGAGTAGCGCCGGTATCAAGAATCCAAGAGTGAGTGTCAAACTTACCAGTCAAGCGGTTGTCAGGAATTTTAACATTACCAAACATTCCTGCAAGAGCTTTCCATTGATCTGACGTGAATAAGGAAGAAGAGGAAGTTGATGAACTTGGCGAGTCCTCGGTAGAGCTGCCATGAGCAGCAGCATTTGCACGAGCAGGAGGACCCCTGCCTCGACCGGAGCTGCGCCCACGGCCACGTCCACCCATGTCGAACCGGTGGGCCGGGTACCCGATTAGTTCGAAACATGTGGCCACATCGTGGCCTCGATTTCTTGCAGTGGGTGCGGACCATGGTGGCGCGGTCCGGCTTGTCGCCACATCCACGGCCGCGAGATGAATCGCGCGCACCGAGAAACCAACGGCGTCGGGAAGACGCGAATCCGATGACTGGGAATCCGTAGATTGAGTGGCGAGCTCGCTCGGCTTGAATGACCATTTGATACACACGATCAAGAGAGAAGAAGATTCAAGAGCAAGAATGGCACCCCTAGTTTGTGCATAATAAGGTGAGTAAAGACCCATAAGAAATTGGTGTACACGGCGGGCTTCACGTCGATGAGCATCGCGAGCACCAGTATCACACTTGGCGCAACACAAGCATGTGAGAAGAGGTTCATGGCGATGCAACTCTTCCCAAAGAACATGTAATTGAGAATAATAGGTAGTGACGGACGTAGCTTTTGATTGCTCGCACTTGGCAATGGAAGAATGAAGCTGCTGAATCCTAGGACCATTGGCGACGGTATAACGTGCTTGAAGCGTGGTCCAAAGCCGACGAGGGTCCTTGAACTTCGGAATGGAAACCTTGACTTCAGGAGTAATGGTGTTCGTAATCCACGCAATAAGCATGGCTTGAAGAGCCGCCCAGTCACCGGCGGTACAAGGAGAGGAAGGAGCAGTGATGCTGCCATCGATGAAACAAAATTTCCGTCGAGCTTCAAGAGCGGTTTGAAGATCGGCCGCCCAATCATCATAATTATCCTCACGCAAGCGAGTAGGAGTGAGGAAGTCGCCGGGGCGGTCTTGCAGGCCAAGAAAATAAGGGGAGGAGGAATCAAGTTTTGGTGGTGGTGGCGGCACTGCCGCAGCATCGCCGGCCATGACAGAGGATCGAAATAAACCCTAGACTGATACCATGTTAGGGAGTATAATTGATTGAATGATTTGTGTTACTTTCTCATTGAACGTAAGGCCACATATACATCAAGATATGCAATGTTAGACAAAAATAAGGAAACTATCTAAGCCTTCCTATAAGGTAATATTTACATACAAAACATATCGCTTAACAGAAACCATTAGAGTTAGTGTTGAGAACTTTCAGAAAATGGCAGTTTCAGAAATCTAACGAGTGTCAGATTATTATCACTAGCTCAGCTATATACTTTAGCTCATCTAGCGTAAGTTGTAATGCACATCTACTAGCGATAGTGACCGCAATTCTGAGCAGTACACTTAGTGAGAGTTAAACTATTAGTCTTCCTTATGTGCGTTTAAAGTTTAATTTTTATTTTATTTTATTTTTTTTTTTATTTATTTTTTTTGTTCAGGAAAGATAATTGGTCCGAAGACCAACCCCTGCTAGGCTACTAGCCTGCAGGGCACACCAGCTCATTGGCTGGGTAGAGGGGATTTATACCCACAAGCAAACAAAACTCCCCAAATTGGGGAGTGATGAGAGTCGAACACCCGACCTTGCGGTTGGGAGGTGGGAGTGCCAACCATTGGGCTCCCACGAGGATCTCTAAAGTTTAATTTTTATGATTTGTTGCAATGATACAATTTATTAATGATAATCAATATTAGGTTATGTGCGTTTGTATTTCAAATGAGAGTTTATAGGTTCGAGTTTTAACATACATTTTTATTATTTAATCATCTGATTGTGTCGGGATATGGTATATATATATATATATATATATATATATATATATATACACACACACACATATATATATATATATACACACACACATATACACACACACACCCCCACACACACACATAGGGGTGTTCACAAAAAACCGAAACAGAAAACTGCACCGAAAAACCGATCAAAATGTGCTCAAGTGTGGATGAGTGCCAACGTTGGTGGGTCGCTTTGGAGGAATTACATGCTCCGCTTAGTCGATATTACTTGCATCCTCTTCTCTTATCTTGCACGTTCTAATTTGATTACTTGCATCCACATCGCTGCTGTTTTTTTGGGTACTCCATTGATCATTGCGTATCTCTTGAGTTGTCTATGCTAGCTTTTAGTAAATGTTCCAGATTTCTAAGTCTTCAAAGGAATTGAAGTTTGACCTTACCTTCTGCCTTACCATATTTTCATCATCTATTCCTATGTAGTTTGATTCTCTTTATGGGAATAGAGATTAGATACTATATAATCCACTCTCTTTCTACCTCATGTTGACTTTAACCCCCCACCATAAAGTGTCTTAGTATGAAAGTGGTGTGTTAATCTTTGGGATGAAATGACAAATACAATTGAGCAATTCGGTTACACCAAGTTATCGTTTTCAAATTAGAGGTTCAGAATCACGCAACTAAGAAATGAGGTAAGGTTATCCAAAATAGTCCAAAATTACCCTGGAATGAGCTAAAATGATCAAAGCTTGCATGAAATGGTCCGAAAACAACTGAATCAACTAAAATTGGTCATAACAGTCATAAAACTATATATTATGACAAAAAGAACTACACAATTGACCTAAAACAAGGTTAACAAATCCAAAATAGTTGGTTATGGTCTAAAATGGGCTAATTTAATAAAAACTTGCGTGAAATCGTCTTAAATATAAGTATATAACTAATAAATTTAGGCACTACTATAAAAAAAAAAGGCCTCGGAAGCCGGTTGAAAACGGCCTAGGAAACCGGACTTCAACCGGTCTCCATCTCACAGGTGTCCTAGGCTAGGAGACCGGTTACGATGCCTGGTTACTTTTTTTAACCAGTTGACAACTAAAACCAGTCTCTTAGGTAAGAATACATATCATATATGTAAAGAATAAAGATAATATTTGTCCTTGATTCAAGGTCGTTCCTGACGTTTTATAGGCCCGGGGCAAAACAAAAGATTAAGGCATCTTATATATGGTTTTTAACTTTTTGTAGGCATCTTATAATATTAGAATATTGCTGCAATTTTTTTTTTTTTTTGGTGAACAGAAACGATAAATAGATAAAGAAAGTCAATTACAACCTAATGAAATAGGTTCAAATCCGAAACATAGATGTTCATACAATAACTAGGGGGTAGGGGCTACAATTTGCCTGGACATATATGACATAGAATAGGAATTGTTGAGTGAGTGCTAAAATTAGTTTAAATGATATTTTAACAAAATAAAAAGTCATCTCAAGGCTGATTATATAGTGGTAGAGTTAATTCAATTATAGCGTGGATATAATTGAATATACGGAAAACCTTATAAGTGAACAAATTGTAAATTATACACACAAGAAACTCGTTAAATAAACGTGATACAATTGTGGTATTAGGATGGATAAGTGCTTATGATATCTTGAAAATAACAAAGAAGTTAGTAAATGAGGAGGTTGAATTCATTATGAGGGCATTCTTTTTCTTGTTTCGGTTGTTAATAAGCTAACTTAAAATAATAAACTTAAAACTTTCGAGTGCAACACATATGTTGTGATTTAATGTTTTGCGTTGCATAGCTTTTGAACAATTAGCTTTCCAAAGATGAATCGTCAATCATCATTCCCAGCTTTGCTGTATAGAATGAAGTCCATTATTTCAAAAAAAAAAAAACCGATATTTTGTCACATTATACAATAACTCACAAGAAGTAGAATACGATTTAGCTCAACCATATATCATAAACTTCTGCAGAATTATATGACACAATCACACCTTGAGAGGTAAAATAAAGCAATTTTATTTGTGATACTTCATCCTCGGATAAGAAAAAAAAATTCTTCACCATCCAAGTTCCGATAGTTTTGCTCAGCCCGAGTTCTTTTTTGGACTGTAACTAAAATAAAATTATCCCTGTATCAGCAAAAGATTGCACTGCTCGCTTAATTTGACATTGATAATACAAGATCAATACAGCAAAGCAAATCACTCTCACACCACACCTAAACCAAGCCTTAGTACATTAGGGCCGCCGAATAACACACCTAGATGTATATCTTAATGGAAACTAATAAGTGGGAAGAAGAAAAAGTACTGAAAATTCTAAGTCATAATATCAAAGTTCACAACAAAACTATTTGAGAGGTCGTTAGCACCTTTTGATCTTAGTGCGAGAGAATATAGTAGTGAAAGATTCAGTTAAAGGTAAAGAACAATCTTCTTACGTGTATTATGTGCGTGAAGGCAATACATTATCACTTGTACTCACTTCAAAATCTTCGAATTTCTGCACATCGATCTCTGGCAGAGTTTTTTCAAGTGAAACAGGCACATCTTCCAGTTCTTTGATCACCTCCAACTGTATCGTGACTTCTCTCATTGTTGGCCTTTGTCTCCCATCCATGTTCAAACACTTGCTTAGCAAGATTGGCGAGTGGCAAGGATGGTTTCTTTCTTACCCTCTTTTGCAACTCGAGCGACCAATATATCATGCAAGTTCAAGTTTTCCAAAGGCGACAAAAACCACAACACTAGGCTCTGTCCATTAAGAGAGTCGAACGCCGAATAGCCTTTGACCCTGTCAAAAGCTCCACCGGAACTACCCCAAAGTCGTAAACATCACTCTTGTCGGTGAATTGGTGTGATCGGAAGTATTCAGGATCTAGATAACCAAATGTGCCTTGGACACAAGTGGTTAAATGAGTTTTATCTCGTGGCAATAGACCTTGATGTTCCAAAATCCGATAGTTTAGCTCTATATTTCGCATCAAGAAGTATATTAGTGGATTTAACATCTCTATGGAAAATGGGCTTTGAGGATGCGAGTGCAAGTAAGAAAGAGCTCCGGCTACTTCTATAGCAATGTGTAAGCGCATTTCCCATGTAACCGGGAAATCTTCACTAGGATCATGGATACACTTAGAAAGAGTCCCGTTTAGTACAAATTCATAGACTAGCGAGAGGAACTTGTGTCTCCAAACAACATCCTAATAGCTTGACAATATTTCTATGGTTAATTTGTGATAAAATTACCACCTCATTTATAAATTGACCCAACCGGCTCTGTCCTTCTATTTTGGATTTTTTTATGGCAACAATATTTCCATCACTCAACATACCTTTATAAACCGTACCTTGACCTCCTTGACCCAAAACTCTGTCTTTATTGAAATTATCGGTAGCTTTCTCTAGCTCATCGGCAGTAAAAATCCTTGTTTTTTCTATCATACCATCCTTGGATGACATTTGTTGTCGCAGATAAAAAACCACCATTTTGCTTAAAGTTTTTAGCCTTTTCCATTATATTCCTTCTTCTTTGAGCTACAATGAAAAGCCAAAACCCACTTGGGAAAGAGAAGCATAGATCCCAACCCCAAGCCGAGTCCTGTAAAGAGCAGATTATAGATTCATTATGCTCAATAAAACATAGCAAATAGCAAAATGGTCGTTCACCCACCCTAACACTTTATTAGTTTAGTTGGTTGAAATGGAAGAGAAGACTGGAATTTCAACTTTTTCAGAAAAAAAGATCTTTACAACAACTCAACAAGGGATTCTTTTATTTTCATTTCAAACTAATGTTTCAAAGAAAGTAACCAAGTTTCTCATTCTAGGTTAAGAAGCAATATACATAACTACTTTGGCCAACTCTGTTTCATATATGATCTATCTTAACAATAATTACTGCGTTAGAAATAACTTTACCAAGATCGTAAACCAATTTCAAGCTCTTAGAATGACATCCAGTTCCGTTTTCCCCGCCATCACCATAATAGCCGGTTAAACGAGTGACATTCATAGCTACCTGGAGTGTTGAGACAAGTGCCGGAACAAGGATTATTTGCCTTTGCACACTCATCAATTTCGGGAAATGAGATACAAATAGTTATATTGGGTTACGAGGATATAATCTTGATTTGTAAGCCGCCAAAAGAAAACAATTACATGTAAGTGAAGAGGGTGATCAACATACTAACCTTTGCGGCCGGGCTAAGATAAGGGTTTCCCTCATACCCATGAAGACATTTACATCGATATCCTACAACACTCGAACCCGATCAAGATCAACGCAAATTGTATTACTGTTGACACACATAGGTAGTTGAGTTCCTCCCGAGCATCCTTACGAGAACTCATTGGGAATAAACCCAGTCAATCACCACAGGCACACTTTTCGAAGCCCAAAGATCCCGAATTCCCCAATTCGACACTTGATTTTTTAACTATGAAGGCATAGCTGCAATTTCCGTATGAAACAGTTGTGTTGTAATATATCTTTTCTAGGCTACTATTCCAGGCACGTAAGCCCTTTGGAATAGGAGCTTCGCAACAACCAATGCCACAAAGACATCTCATCATTTATATCCTCTTCTCTAGTACACAAGGCAACACACTAACAACTTCCCAGCCATTCATTGTTTGTGCCTCGATCAATCCATAGTGATGGCAACCAGTGACCACAAACTTGTTGGAGGTGGATGACACTCGAATAAGGCAGTATCGTCGGATCAATCGTATTCCAGGTGTTGTGTTCACCCGATCCTGTTTCTCTGAGAGTCGCAAGAAGAAGCAAGTAGGATGACCTGTTACCGTCAACCGGGTCTCGAGATATTTCAAGAATCTGTCTACCAGGAAATCTAGGTACAGAGAAATTCTTTTGGACGTCACGAGACTATAGCATAGTTATCCCCCAAGGAGCAAACCTCTCCCAATGCCAAAAGGGTAGGGGATTGTCACATTTCCACACTCACGTGGGCATCCGAGGCAATGTAGTATTGGCGGCAGGTGAGCATGGTGGCTGGTTGTGACTGTAAGAATGAGGCTTGTACTAGACATGGAAAAGCAAGTAGAAGCCATGTCGAAAAAGGAAAAGTATCTCGCAAAAGAAGCATATCTCTCGTTTGCTTTGTGACAATGTCATGAACAATTTTCAACCCTATATATTCATTTCACCCAAGCAATGTTTTGCATACAATACATTGTAAGTACACGTTGGCTTAACATCGCGTCAACATTACACAATATATTTTCAAAAATACTCCAGCCCAAGGTGGATAGGAGGGTCAAATTACGCGGCTTTACCCTAACAAGGAGATTAATAACAATAAATTTCTAGTCCAAAACACCACCGAAAGTCAATAAATAAAAAGAATCAAGACTATTATAATTAGCCACTTAGATGTAGTCCATATCAATCCAAATTCAAAGAATACTAATGTGTGGGAAATGCAACATGATTGAAAATAGTACTAACGTGATATATATCTCGTATTATTCATCAAGCCAATCGCACTAGGTCATAGTCCAATGGCATACTTGTCATCTCGTCTACTTTCGTAAATACAAAAGCAAAGGCAAAGTAAGTATGATTAGTAGCTACTTGAATTATTAACGACCACCGACCAAAACTTTCCGTGGTCCAACATAACTTTCGGTTAGCCAATTGTCAAAAATACTAGTACTTGTTTATCTTCCTCCAAAAGAACTAGTATTTTGCTCATTACGTTCGTATACTTTCCATATACTCCTCAAATTCACATTTTTCTCTGTCGATTTGAGTAACCTAATTTACACTACCGGAAGCATGAAAAAGAATATTACAAATCGATCAATCATCTCACTAATGTCGAGAAACGGAGCGATAGCTGTCTGTTTTGCTTGTTTGTTCCGAGCATTCAAACGTACAGAAAGGACAATGCATTTCTATTCTTTTCATGTTTTCCTTGCTATAAAACCTGAAGAGTTTCAGCTTACTGAAGGAATATGTCCTTAGACATTCCGGCAATTACTAAATATAAATAGGAATGTTATTATGAAGATAATAAAGTTAATTATTTTAGTAATCGTATTTACTTGCTAGAGAATAAATATGATTAATAGGACAGTATCGATTGGGCCTATAACTAAAATAGATTAATCCTATGAGGTCACACATTGTAGCACAAGTTGGACAAAGCAATCCAAATCCATTAAGGATTAGGATTGGGCCGGTCCAAAGGAGAATAGGAGGAGAATTAGTTCTCCTAACTAACCTATGACTCTTCTATTATATATAGGATATAATATTAGGGTTTAGGTAATAAATCCATTAGTCAGTTTCTTTTCACTAGAGAGAGAAAGAGAAACCCTAAATCTATTCTCCATAAACCGGCGCCTATACCATCAAAAGCAAGAGATTTCTTCTCTTCCGTTCTAGCAAACGTTGGTGTTCAACTGGTGCTCGTGGACTGATTAGAGGAGCAACACTTGGGGCTCTCGGATCTTCAAAGCTTGCATACAACGGGGAAATCACGCTACAAAGGTTTGATTATGTTTGCGATCCTATGATAGATGTTAGGAAATTGTTTCCTGAAATTCCGCTATATGCATCTATATATTCCTACAGTGGTATCAGTTTTGCCTAATTCATAATATTCATATGATCATGTTATTGTATGCAAAGTTATTATTTTTATTCAATTAAGGGAGGATTTATTTATGGCTTGAATTTGCATAATTGATATTTGATATTAATTGATTGGAAATTGTAAATAATTGATTTAATTGTGATTTATGCTCTAATAATTTTATAAAGTTCCGATTTTTTTATATGAGGGACGAAATAAATTGGTTATTTCATTCTAAAATTTTCGGATTTTTATAAATACTTTTGTTAGATTTAAAATTATTTATGTTTAATTCGATTAATCATTGAAATAATTTGTTAACAATTAAAGATTTGATTTTTAATTTGTTAAATAAATCTAATGTTCATCACCCACATAGATCTAGAATAATATGATGGCTGAAAATAATTTGATTATTTTTCCCACTAATTTTCGAATTTTATCATATTATTTATGAATTTTGGTTAAATTTTATGTTTAATTTGATTATTCATAGAATTTAAGGATAACAATTAAAATATTTGATTTTATTTGCTATGATAATTCAGTAGATCACCCTAAAAGTTATTTCGAATTTTTTCGGAATTTAATTGTTAATTTTCTGAATTTTTGGATATAATTTGATTTTTGCCCAAATTTTGAATTTTTTGTTAGATTTAATGTTTAATATAGATTAAGCATTGAAAATCTAATCTTAACAAATCTAAAATTTTGTTTGAGTTTGTTAAGTGATTCAAAATTTTTTGCCATAATTTTCGGATTATTAAAACCTAATTAAATCCTAAATCTTTAAATAAATTGTTTATTAAAGATTAATTGGAATTTTGGTAAATTGTTACAAAATTCAAAAGGGTTGCCCACCATGGCTGGGTGGCCCCACCTGCGACGGTGGAGCCACGGTGGAGGGCGTTATTGGGCCGGCGGCAAAGGGGCATCACAGGCGGCGCGAGTGGTGGAGACCACAACCAACAGCGCACGTTTGACGTGCGTGGCTACTGGCGCGCGCTTACGAGCTCCTGCCGGCGTGAGCTGGCGGCGGTAAACTGGCCGGCGGCTTCTGGCGTGATCGCCGGCGTCAGATGGTGGTGATACACGCTGCAGTTGTTGTTGAGGTGTGGTGATGATGTTGGTTTCGTGAAACGTTCTTGGTGTGAAACAACGCTAAGTAGTTTTGGACTTTTGGGGGCTGTTGACTGGCAGCTTGCTGGTCAACAGTTTCCAGATTATTAATTTTTTTTTTTTTAATAAAAATTCTGATTTATTATTTTGGAGCATAATAAATCACTTCCAATATTTGCAAATTCATTAATATAAATGTATTGCCATATCTAAATAAGTAATTGAATGAAAATAATAAAGTTTCCTAAATAATTTCTAGCTTAAATTTGTTAAGTTTTATAATTATTATGGAAAAGTTGATTTGCTTATTAATTGTTAATAAGTAAATAGTTTGTGTTTATTTTATTTGATATTATAAATGCGTGGATGTTTAATATAATATGTGTGATATTATATTTTGCATATTATGACTAGTATGGCCCAAATTAGGATAGTAATTACGATCTGCGAATCGTTATATTTGAATGTAAATTAAATACGATCTGCGAATCGTTTGTATTTTTTGTAACTTTAAATCTTAGTTATTTATATAATTCAAATTATGTAATCAAAGCATGAAGTTCCAAGGAGTTTCAAGGATGGTGATCCATGGAGATTCAAGGGAGGATTCGTGAAGATTAGTTATTTTCCAAAGTATAGGGGCCATACTAGATCATTTAGTTATTGCTTATAGTAATTCTCTTGCATTTATTTTGTTTAAATGCTTGCTTCTAAGTTTGTTTTGTGGTTAATTGATTCATGTGTTCACTATTAATTGACCATATTAGTAAACTTAGGTCCCCAAAAGTAATATTGAGTTTAACTGCTTTCCCAAACAACACCTATAAAGCCTTAGATCATGAGTAATAGGTTCCGCCAAAGCGGTGTTGCTCATAGTTCCGGGGATAGTAGGGTAGGTTTTTGAAACTTACATGTTAATGTTTGGTTTAACTCAACAAAATCATCAAAAGACAAAGTTTTGGGTTTTGAAGCTAAGAGATAGGAGTAAACAAGGAGTTGTTAACCTGTCTACCAAGAATTATAATTAGTTATAATTAGTAAAATGTTTACTTACCTCAACTACTATAAATTGAAGGCAGGGCCAAAGTCCGTTTGATTGTAGTGGGAGGGGATCTTGGTTATTTCTTTATTCAATAGGGGACTTTCATTTTGAATAAAGGGTAGTAGTAATTAAAATTTGTTTAATTATTGCTTTCTTGATAAACATTGATTGAATCTTGCTTTATTATTCTTTTGTTGTAGTAATTATGTCTAGTAACAACAATATCAACACCAACAATTCTACTTGTAATTTGCGCTCCGTCCTTTCGAAGGACAAATTGAATGCTGAACGTTTCATTGCAATTGAAAAGGATTTGGGAATCGTTACACCAAAACCAAAAGTTGCTGATGAGCACTATTGTTACATCTGTAACAATGTTGGTCATTGGAAAAGTAATTGCCCCAAGTATCTGAAGGATCAAAAGAAAGGAGTTTCTAGTTCAGATATGTATGTTATAGAAATTAACTTAGCAACTTCTGCTTCTTGGGTATTTGATACCGCTTGTGGTTCGCACATTATTTGTAATATGCAAGGCCTCAAAAGAAGTAGAACATTGGGAAAGGGAGAAGTAGATCTTCGCGTTGGCAATGGAGCACGAGTTGCTACATTGGCAGTGGGAGTATATAGTCTACTTTTACCTTCAGGATTAGTCTTAGAACTTAATAATTGTTATTATGTTCCTGCTATCACAAAGAACATTATTTCGATTCCTGTTTTGGATTCCGAAGGTTATTCATTTACAATAAAGAACAATTGTTGTTATGCGTATTTGAATGATATGTTCTATGTCTCCGCTAAGTTATCAAATGGTTTATATGTGCTAGACTTAGAAACCCACATCTATAACATAAACAAAGAAGAAACATAAAACAAATGATTCAAACCCTACATACATATGGCATTGTCGATTAGGCCACATAAGCTCAAAGCGCATTGAGAAACTTCATAAAGATGGAATTCTCAAATCATTTGATTTCGAATCATTTGATACTTGTGAGTTTTGCTTGATGGGGAAAATGACAAAGTCTCCTTTCACAGGTTCAAGTGAAAGAGCCAATGACCTTTTAGCCCTCATACATACGGATGTGTGTGGACCTATGAGTACGTTGGCTAGGGGAGGGTACAGTTACTTCATTACTTTTACCGATGATGTGAGCAGATTTGGATATGTTTACCTCATGCGGCATAAGTCGGAATCCTTTGAAAAATTTAAGGAATTCCAGAATGAAGTACAAAACCAACTTGGGAAGAAAATTAAGGCATTACGATCCGATCGTGGTGGTGAATATTTATCTCAAGAATTTGTTGATCATTTGAAGGATTGTGGAATACTTTCACAATGGACTCCGCCAGGAACACCACAGTTAAATGGCGTTTCTGAAAGAAGGAATCGAACTCTACTTGATATGGTTCGATCCATGATGAGTCTTGCTGATCTTCCTATTTCATTCTGGGGATTTGCGCTTGAAACAGCGGCATTCACACTTAACAGAGCACCATCCAAAGTAGTGGAAAAGACACCATATGAAATGTGGACAGGAAACGTTCCAAAATTGTCTTTTCTGAGGATATGGGGTTGTGAAGCTTATGTAAAACGTTTACTTTCTGATAAGCTTTCACCCAAATCCGATAAATGTCTTTTTGTGGGTTACCCAAAAGAGACTAAGGGATACTACTTCTACAACCAAAGCGAAAACAAAGTGTTTGTTGCTCGTAATGGTGTCTTTCTGGAAAAGGAGTTTATTTCCAGAAAAACAAGTGGGAGAAATGTATATCTTGAAGAAGTTCGAGATGAGCAACAAATGGATGAGGTTAACACCTCATCAGAGGCGGCCCGGCATGAAAATGCTCAGGAGGTGGTGCATTCAATTCACGTACCTCCTACCGTCCCACTTGGAGATACTCCATGCGAAGTCACTCAACCTAGTGAGGTAGAAACTTCTTCTGTTGTTCCCCAACGTAGGTCTAGTAGGACCATCATTCCGTCAAAGAGATATATTGATTTCCTTTTGACTGAAAGTTCAAAACAACGATTTTAGAATCAGAAGAGCCTACTAGCTACAAAGATGCTTTGGATAGTCAAGACTCCGAAAGATGGCTTGAGGCCATGAAATCTGAAATGGATTCCATGTCTGAAAATCAAGTATGGGACTTGGTTGATTTGCCTAATGGGGTAAAACCCATTGGATGCAAATGGATTTTCAAGTTGAAAACAGACAAGGATGGAAACATTAGTGTTTTCAAAGCAAGGTTGGTGGCGAAAGGTTTCAAACAAATTCATGGTATTGACTATGATGAAACCTTCTCACCGAAGTAGCCATGCTGAAGTCCATTAGGATAATCCTTGCGATTGCTGCCTTTCGTGACTATGAAATATGGCGAGATGGATGTCAAAACCGCTTTCTTGAATGGGTTCTTGAAAGAGGATGTGTACATGACACAACCTCAAGGTTTTGAAGATCTAGAAAATCCAGGGAGGGTATGCAAGCTTAAGAAGTCCATTTATGGACTAAAGCAAGCATCAAGGAGTTGGAACCTCGAGATTTGATGAGGCGGTCAAGAAATTTGGCTTTCTCGAAATGAAGAGGAATCTTGTGTATACAAGAAGTTAAGTGGGAGTAGTATTACTTTTCTCGGTCTTGTATGTGGATGACATACTTCTCATAGGAAATGATAAGACCATGCTTGAGTCGATCAAGGAATGGCTTAAAAATTGTTTCTCTATGAAAGACCTAGGAGAGGCCGAGTACATATTGGGAATAAAGATCTATAGAGATAGGTCGAAAAGGCCGATTGGACTTAGTCAAGAGACTTATATTGATAAGGTTCTTGCAAGGTTCAAGCTGGAAAACTCCAAGAGAGGTTTCATTCCCATGCAACATGGCATAACACTTGGCAAGACTCGGTGTCCTTCGAGTCCCGATGAGGTCAAGCGTATGAGTAATGTTCCCTATGCTTCTGCAAGTAGGATCCATTATGTATGCCATGATATGCACTCGACCGGATGTTGCATATGCTTTGAGTATATGCAGCGAGATACCACCAAATCCAGGGAGATGCGCACTGGATTGCAACGAAAAACATCCTTAAGTACTTGCGAAGGACTAAGGATAATTTTTTGGTATATGGTGGAGATGATGAGTTGGTTGTTACTTGGATACACCGATGCAAGCTTCCAGAGTGACAAAGATGATTTCCGATCGCAATCTGGTTTCATATTTTGTCTCAATGGAGGAGCTGTGAGCTGGAAGAGCTCTAAGCGAGTACCATCGCGGATTCTACAACGAGAGGCCGAGTATATTGCAGGCGGCGATGCAAGCAAAGGAAGCTGTTTGGATCAAAAAGTTCATTGGTGAGCTTGGTGTAGTTCCTAGCATTGAGAATGGCATTGAGTTGTATTGTGACAACAATGGTGCCATTGCTCGGTCTAAGGAACCCGGATCGCATCAAAGGTCTAAACATGTGCTCGGAAATTCCATCTCATTCGAGAAATCGTTGGTAGAGAGGATGTGAAAGTAAGCAAGGTTCATACCGAGGATAACGTAGCGGATCCTCCCGACTAAACCGCTTGCTCAACCTAAGCATGAGTGTCATACTAGGTCTATGGGGCTTAAGCATATGGGAGAATGGCTTTAGGTTGTTTTCTTCATGTTTACAATTGTAAAGACATTTATTATGCTTTGAATGTTTATCAATAAAATTTCGTTCTTATTTAATTGCTTGGTTTAGTATTAAATAAAATGTCCAAATAATTTGTGTTTTCAAATAGGATTATCGAAAACGTTTTGATAATGGAACCCTATAAAGTGAACTCGAAAATCACAATTTATTTAAAGTCCCTAGTCTAAATCACTAAATTGGACATAAGTGATTTATTTAAAAGACTAGTATATAATTAATTGATAGCGCAGTTCCATGGGCTATGGAGACATAGAGATGTCTAATTGATTATATGGATGTATAGTTGATACATTGAGACTTGACCTAATTAGATTCTAAAAGTAGAATCAAACTACTATATTTAGTGGATTCCTTAGACATGAGTATGTCTTAATAACCACAATATAATTAGTTTAACTTTGACACTGTTAAACGCCGTGCCGTAAAAGGAGGTTATAAAGGCGGTGATCGGAGTGGGCTAAGAATTGAGTGGGAGTTATGGTCATACAAGAGTGGATAAGTCCTCCTATTAAATAGGAATGGTGTCTCGGGCCTCTTGATGAGCGAGAATCGGAAAATTGCATGGCCATGCGGAATAGGATTAAGGAGTTAATCTTTATTTGAGCAGTTCGAACTCAGCGATCAAGGAACAAAATTTGAGAATAACATTGTGTTATCAAATTTGACATTAAGTGACTTAAGGAATTTAACATTGCGCTCTTGTCTTCGGACAAGTGGGAGATTGAAGGAATATGTCCTTAGACATTCCGGCAATTACTAAATATAAATAGGAATGTTATTATGAAGATAATAAAGTTAATTATTTTAGTAATCGTATTTACTTGCTAGAGAATAAATATGATTAATAGGACAGTATCGATTGGGCCTATAACTAAAATAGATTAATCCTATGAGGTCACACATTGTAGCACAAGTTGGACAAAGCAATCCAAATCCATTAAGGATTAGGATTGGGCCGGTCCAAAGGAGAATAGGAGGAGAATTAGTTCTCCTAACTAACCTATGACTCTTCTATTATATATAGGATATAATATTAGGGTTTAGGTAATAAATCCATTAGTCAGTTTCTTTTCACTAGAGAGAGAAAGAGAAACCCTAAATCTATTCTCCATAAACCGGCGCCTATACCATCAAAAGCAAGAGATTTCTTCTCTTCCGTTCTAGCAAACGTTGGTGTTCAACTGGTGCTCGTGGACTGATTAGAGGAGCAACACTTGGGGCTCTCGGATCTTCAAAGCTTGCATACAACGGGGAAATCACGCTACAAAGGTTTGATTATGTTTGCGATCCTATGATAGATGTTAGGAAATTGTTTCCTGAAATTCCGCTATATGCATCTATATATTCCTACACTTACAAATAGAGAATTTTAGGAAAATTAAGGTTAAAGAGTTCATTTTACTACTGTTGCTGATAATGAGTTCAGAAGTTCATATAAAGGGTTTTCAAGTGATCAAGAGAACAAAGCCCCTTTCTTGTACCTTCCATCCTTGTTAATTTTTTGCATGCACTTCCTGCCTTTCTCAAGGTTACTCTCAACTCTTTATAAAGCATAGAAGTAACAATGTTAGATGCCATAAGCTACAACTTACCACTACAACAAGTCAACAACAATAATAACAACCAACACTTAGGCTATGTTCTTTTCAACTCATTTAAGCACTCTAGTGCTTATTTCAGATTTGATCAGATTAGATCAGATCAGAAAAAAGTTCAGATCAGATCAGATCAGAAAAATTCAGATCAGATCAGAAAAGTTCAGATCAGATCAGATCAGATCAGAAAAGAAATAACATATTGCACGAGTTGGGTGAATCAGAAAAGTTCAGATCAGATTAGACCAGATCAGAAAAGTTCAGATCAGATCAGACCAGATCAGAAAAATTCAGATCAGATCAGAAAATTTCAGATCAGATCAGATCATATCAGAAAAATTCAGATCAGACCAGACGAAAAGAACATAGCCTTAGTGTGTTTCTTAACTTGGCTGAGACTAGGAGGTAAAATTCATTTAAGTTACTCACTTACCAAACACCAAGAATAGAACATTAGGGATAAGACTATACACGATCGAGTCACACGACATTTGGAGCAACTCCAGGAGCTCGCATCTCCATGAAGAGATGGCGCTTAAAGGGGAGTCTATTGGCTTTGCACAGTCCATCAGCAATAGTTGTATGTTTGTAGTTTTGCAATACTGCTTGATCATAAATTCGAAGCTTAGTATAAGATCAGGCTCACAACCATTTTGGACCATGAGATCAAGTAGCGTTTTGCATCTTCCATCTGGCCACAGAAACAATACAACACCAGACACCGACATGTTTGTATGATAGTGAATGTAGCAATAAGCACCAACGAGCTGCCTCCAAGAATTACTTGCTAGGGAATACAACCATACAACACTCGAATCGAACATATCATAACCAACAACCTTGTAGTCATTAGTGACGCTATCGAAGCTTAAACCGAAATGACAACAAGGAACATCATTGGTGGAGGGGAGTTTAAAAAGTTCTCTAGTACTTCCTCTGTCCCAAAAATGTTGCTACATTTGCTTTTTCACAGTTAGCGAGATGCAACTTCAAACACCAATATCTTGAGTTACATATATGAAAAAATTATAAAAATTATATATTTGAAAAATACAAATTGGGACGAATCAAATAAGATCTAACATGACTATGTTTTTTCTTATGTATATCAACTATAAGACAGTCAAAGTTACCAAGTGAATAGTGCCAATGGTAAAAATGTAGCAACATTTTTGGGACAGAGGGAGTAGCCGGCTTCCAGAGCAAAAGCACAAGATCAACCTCAAAAAACCCTTTTGTAAGTCGGATAAGAAAGAGGCCATTACACTGCCCGAAAACCGAGCAATCACTAATAATATCGCGATGATAGTTATGGACTATGTTACCTGGACTCGTATACCCATGGTACGTGTCCAAGTGTCTGACTCGCTATTCTATGAAAATTTTCAATGATTTTGGCCCAAAACAAAGTGTCCAAGTGTCCATGTCCACATCCGAGTGTCAAGGATCTGATACGGATACTTGAGGTGAATTGAAAAGTCCATGTAACTAAGGATATGGAATTGAGGTGGATCATAAACAACAGCAAGCCCAAAATTTGAAGGCGATTTGAAATGTAAGGTTTTGGTAGGAAATTATGGAGATGGAACAACCCGAGTTAAAATGAGCCAAAACAGAGTCGTATTCGTATTTCAATAGAGAACAACGAGTGGAATAGTGTTTAGTAGCAAAATTAATGGATCGGATTAGATGCAGCTAAAATTTGCGGGGTCTACCTGTAACACCCCGTATTTTTATACTGTTTAGTAATTATTTATATTATTATAGTTTCTAAAAATAAACTAAAATATTCTATTATTAAATATATTTTGTTTCCCACCTATTGACTTTACCTTAAAATGAGTCAAAAGCTAATTACTAAATATCTTAGATTAAACACCTAAGACTTAATTGTTATAAGGAGAGAGAAAAGTTAAGAAAACAAAACCCAAAAAGATTAGAAGAGCTTCAGAAAATCAGAACTGCTCTTCCTCCCACGGTGCTTTCTTCCTTCTTCTACATTTCTTTTCTTTTTCTTTTCTTTTCCTACTTTCTCCAACCAAACACCACCATTAAAGCTACTAAGTATTTATCAACCATCAATCATCATCTCCATCTTCATCTTTGGTTCGTTAGTTTTGAAGAGGGGAATTGGTTTTTTCGAGCTTGCGGTTTTCGGGTCATAAATCGGATCGAAGTGGAGATTTTCGGGTTCTCTTATGGTGTAATTTTGCTCTCATTACTTCCCATTAATCAAGTAAGATTCTTTGTCATGTTTTAATTTCAGTTTTTGGTTTAATTTTCGAATTGGGGTTTTGTTAGTTTAGGGTTCTTGAGATAAATTGAATTGGGGGTTTTGATTTTAATGGTTTGGGATGAGTAATTGAAGGAATAGGATGTTTATTTAGGTGTTTAGTAATTAGTTGAGATTAATGGAATGTTAAGTGTTCAAAGTAATTTATAGTGTATCTCGTATGAATTACCCGTCAGATCGAAAAAGGCGGTTTTAAGCAGTTTCTGGGCATTTTTAGCAAAAATACTATTTCACAAAAGTTGTTCGTATCGAAATTTTACTCAAGATAGGCTCAAGAAACGCTTGATTTGGAGTTCGAATGAGGAAGTTATGTCCATTTTAAGTTTCTGCTGAAATTGATAAAAAAATATAGTTAGTTTCGAATGTTTTAAGTTTCAATGTTTTCTTATGAATGTTTAATTAATGGACTTTGAATGTCTAAAGTATAATAGGAATATTAATATTGATTTAGTATAAACAAAGAGAGATTTTTAGTATTATTAGTATTAGTTAGTTATGTCATTTGAAGTAAGAGACTCATATTTTATAAAACTAGAGTTAGTTAAAGCTCATTACTAGTTAGCCAAGTCTATTATTATTTATTGAATACATATATGTTATTATGTAGCTTTCGGGTTCACTAAAGAGTCGTTTTGGAGGTGATTGTTTTGATGTGATTCGTAAAAGGTAAGATTCTTTACTTAAATCTTTAATAGTTATGAGAAAAGTCTACAAAAGATAACTTTCATTGTTACAAGAAAAGATTATAAAGGTATGTATCTCTCCTGAGTTGAGATTGGTTCTGAATAGGAGGATGTTCCTCCTAATACAGATAGTTGATTTTGAATAGGAGGATGTTCCTCCTAATACAGATAGTTGATTTTGAATAGGAGGATGTTCCTCCTAATACAGATAGTTGGTTTTGAATAGGAGAATGTTTCTCCTAATACAAACAGTTTGTTTTCAAACCTTGAATTACAGAATAGTTACAGAAAGAGATTTATGGATAGTTTTATATTTTCGAAACGGTTGGGATTGCCTTTGAGGCGTCTCAAGGAATTGGAACCTTGTCGAGATGTTCTCGACATTTCAGAATAGTTGGGGGGTATGTTGATCAGTACCTCGGACTTAGATCTTCTGCTACGGTTTGGCCGTATGTAGGGTGTGCACACTAGGGGTCTTTGTCTAATAGTTATCCGGAGGGCCTAGCTAGCCCAAAGGCAAGGAAAGTTTGTTCCATTCCATAGATTTCATAACTCCCTCTTTGTGAGGGTAAAGGAAAGAAAGGATTTGTTTTAAGGAAAATAAAGAAAGGATTTGATGTTGGAAAGGAATACAAGAAAAGGGTTGGAAAGAAATGATTTGTTTTAAGGAAAATAAAGAATGAATTTGATTTAGAAAGGAATACAAGAAAAAGGTTTTATAAAGCTTGCTACTTAGTATTTTGATTTGAAAGAAGATGATTTGTAGGATATATTATTATCCTACCTGCATATATGTTTGGCTTTACTGTATGAATCTTGCTCAGCCAGTTTGGCTGATACTACATGTCCGATATGTGCAGGTACATGAAGATCCTACATGTTGGGTGTGGGGTGTGGGCTGAGAGCGACGTTCCACCAACTTTTACTAGTTAAAGTTATAGTTTTTTTTTTTATCCGCTGCACTATTTATCATTTTGGGATTTAAGGTTGTAATAGTTTAAATTAAGTTTTATTTTAGTTTTGGTGCAGGTAGTTCTTCCTAGCGATTATTCTCGTAATAATCGTGGAATAACACGTTTGGATTTCGAGTAGTTAACCAGGAATTTCATTGGTACTTGAGCTGGGTGGAGTTGTTGAGAATTTGGAATATGGATTGTTGTTTTGTTGAAACAGGTTTATAATAATTCGGACACCAGTCCTAAATTAAATTTTAGGCAGTCCATATTTCAAACGGAGCTCTGCCGAAATTTCTGTAGAATTTTAATATTATTTAGTTTAGATAGTAACTCGAAATTCAGGGGTGTTATACTACCCACAAATTTGTTTGTGCACTCGTGACCACGTAGAGGAGCGTGGTCATGCTACAAAACGCAGAGCAAACAACATCAAACGCACGGACCATACATTTCCTCTAGCCTCTAGGCCCTAATCCTATTAAGTGAAGAAAAGTAAAACTTGATTTAAGAATCACGGCCGAATTTCACTCTCATGTAGACTGGCAGTCAAATTTATTTTTTTCTTTTGTTGATGCCTTGTTCCATAATGTTTCTCAAAAATGAAATGTCTGTTTGCCCCCATATTCTCTCCCAATGATATTTTTACTTTATTTTTATGTAGTTCTTTTTCCTCTTTCTGTTCCTTTCTCTTTTTTTTTTTTGTGTTTTAATTGTATCTTCTTCTCTTATATATATATATATATATATATATATATATATATATATATATATATATATATATATATATTAATGACCCATATTCTTTAAAAAAAATTAGAGGTATCACAAAAATAAATAAAAACACAAAAAGAACATGGACGTATCAAACAAATAACAACATATTGATTATAAAATAACATGATGATATCAAACAAAGAACATCATACTGATTATAAAAGAACATGTGCATATAATACTGAGAAACAAAAATACTATAATAAATAACAAACATGAATAAAAACATAAAAAGAACATAAAGGTATCAAACAAATAACAACATACTGATTATAGTAGAACATGCTTTATAATACTAATTAACAAAGCTACAGCCTACATGTAGTTTCGTTAGTTAAAAAAACCTACTATTGTATCAATTACAAGGATCCTAATTAAGCATATACAATATATAACATTCATGTTGGCTATGTTCAAAATCTATCATAACTAGTAATGTTAGTTGACGCTTTTATAGCATAATAGTAAAAATGAAAAACAAAAATTACAATCACATAAAAGTCTCAACCCAAAAAATACATATGCAAAGAACATGAAAGAATCAAATAAAGAGCACCATTCTAATAATAAAAGAACATGTGCATAATACTTGGGTAACAAAAAGTTATAGAGTATCACAAAAATGAATAAAAACATAAAAAGAACATGATATAATGGAACAAAGAACACCATATTGATTATAATATAACGTGTACATAAAATAGTTGAGAAACACAAACCTATAAAAAAAATTTAACAATAATGAATAAGAACATATAAAATACATAATTTTTATACTATTAGACGTGTTATTTGATTGTGAATTATGTGTTCCCTTGACCTTATAAAAGTACATAATCTTTATTTCAATTGTACCTTACTTCTACTATTTGTTTTTTTACGGCTCATGTTCTTTAATAAATTAGACATGTTCTTTTATAAATTAGACATGTTTTTTCAAGACATATGTCAATTATGGACAAATAGATTATAGTTGAACATAGTAAAAATACTTCAAATCTCGAGATAATTAGGAAAGAAACAACATTTGGATCTTTGTTATGAAAATGCTTCATAACAAAGATCCAAATGTTGTTTAGTAGCAAAATTAATGGATCGGATTAGATGCAGCCAAAATTTGCGGGATCTAACCTCCAAACTTTGCTTTACTCACGCAACTTAATCGAATCAATGATTTTACTCGCAATCGACTCGAAATATCAATCAACAAATCCTCTCGCAATTCCTCCGAAGATATTCATCCCACCAACTACCGAGTAATCAATCACGGAGTACTAATTACTAAACAAACAACACAAATCGAAAAGATGATTACCTCCAATTTCACAAACCCCTTTCTTACTGTTAATTAAGTTACCCAGTTTTGTTTTTTCTTTTTCTACAAATTTGTAATTCAAGTTGATCCAGATGGTATGTATGGTGGTGAATGAATGAATTTGCAGAAAACTAGGGGTTCCAGCACTTTCTTCTTTGGAATTGGAAAAGAGAAAACCCTAAATCAATGTTTTATTTTTGCTACTGTAAGATTTTAATTGTCTTCGGCAGCTTGTTAAAATGATAAAATCGGTGTGTTCAGTTCGTCTAATGTGATGTCAACTTTTCTTATCCCGATCTTAATTTTTCTTTCTGTTTTTTGGTTGTTGTTGTGAAAGATCTTTTTTATCTTAATTTGATCTTAGTTTTTTCTTATTTGATTTAGTCCCGTTGATCCGAATTTTTCTTACTATAGTTTTTTTTTTGTAGTTATAAATTTCTTAATCCGATCCGATTTTTCTTATCGGATATGATCTAATCTTTTTTTTTTTTTTACCTGATTTGAATTTTTCTAATCTGATTTGCTTGTTTCTGAAATAAACACTAGAGTGCTTAAATAAGTTGAACTGAACGCACCCTAAGTGTTCTGTATTGATTAAAAGTGTTACTTATTTGAGAATCTTAAATTTTGAAAATTGTTACAACTCATGATACCTTAGCCCTTTGGCCAATTATGTAGTATTGTATAGCTTTATGCATCATTTTCAATAGATGACGATCGCAACTAGGGATGGCAATTGGGCCGGGCGGGAGCGAAGGGTGGTCCCTCCACATCCACACTTGTATAAAATTCCCGTCCCCATCCCCGCCCACCACCCATTGGGGGGAAATTCATGACCGATCCCCGCCCACCACCCGTATGGTACCCCGCGCCCGCTTCGTACCCGCATTGTACCCGCAACTATCCTCCCAATAATCCCAAATCTGCCAATACTGCCGTTGCAAAATAAAATTATTAATAATATAAGTATATAAATTGCATTTTAATAATAATATGTTTTTAATAGAGAGTAGGGTATGAGATGAAGGAGAAGCGGGGGGGGGCAGGGATGGGGCGGGTATAGCATAAAATCCACACCCGCTCCACCACCCATTGCAGGTACGATTTTCATCTCCATCCCCACCAAACATAGACCTATTCCCACCCCAGTTGAGTGATAATGGGGCGGATCTCTAACTTGGCCTTCCCCACTGTCATCCCTAATCGCAATGCTATAGAAACGGTGAATTACTATTCTCCCTACTTTATTTTGACTAATTAAAAATAAGTTTTTATATAAGTGATTAGGATAATTATGGCCAATTGACCAGATTGGTACAAAAAAAGTTGCACCCTCCTGACAATGTAGTAAAAAAAAATCATATACACCAAAAAACCTTATTTTTCCAATGAGTGGGAAGCGTATTACGATTCCTTATTTCTTTTGTTTGATAGAAAAAGGTTAAAGCCTTAGATTTCATTAAATGTTAAGCAAAGATGAGAAGCAATTACTTTGTACATCCATTACATTATTTGGGCATCATCAACCTTTACTCTAGTTGAAACATCAAATGGGTGTAGATGTGCCATCTGATGAGCTAATATGTTAGCTTCCCTAAAAATATGAGCAACCTTAAAATGAAAACATTCAACTAACAACTAAGCTGAACTGATAATAAAACCAAGATAAGAATCATTCACTTGGTTGTTCAATCAGTGATAAATTTGGTAGAACTAAAAATGGGATTGGGCAACCCGATAAGGAGGTGGAGAGTTCGATCCATATACAAGCTCCACTAGTGGAAAAAAGTGCTTTTGCTACTTGTCAAATGCTTTGGTTGTTTCACAAACGAAGCATTTGGTGAGTTCCTTTAATATTTTAATTAAAAAAATTCACAAATGCTCCGTTTGACCGGAGCATTTGTTATTCCTACCTACTTTTTTTTCACTCGCTCCCCTCCTCTCCTCGATTCTAGTTACTGCTCTCCCCCTTTTGATTTTTCTCTTGCTCTCTCTGTTCGACACACTCTCTCTCCCTTTCCATCAAACTGGTTCCCTTTCTATCTCTTACCGTCTCCACTCTCGATCTCTCTCATCTACCTTCTATCACTCTCGATATCTGTCGTTGCTCTCTCGCTGGCTGCTCTGCTCCGGTGCTAGTTTGGTTCTAGGGTTCAATTCACTGCTCGTGCTGAATTTTAGGGCTTGATTTGGAAATAAGTTAGACTTGGGGGTGTCTCTTACTCAACCACCGTCCTCTCTTTTTACTCCTCTCACTCAACCATTATTTTCTTTCTCGCTCCTCTCACTCAATACGACGAATTTGGATTGTTGATCGAAACCGGAGCCAAGCAATACAGGTGCCAACAACCCTAGCAACCATCGCCAGGAAGCTGTTATGATGGTTCTTGTATCTGATACAACAGAGTAATTTTCAGCTCCTTCTGTTGATAGATTGAAATTTCATTTATCATGTTTTGTTTCACTGACTTAGGGTTAAGATTGCATTTCTAGGTTAAAAATTTTCTCGACTTTTATTCTATTTAGGGTTATAATTGCATTTCTAGGTTAAAATTAGGGATATAAGATTGTGTATATACTTTGAACTGTCTGTATTTTGGAAATTTCGCCTCCTTCTCTGTCATAATCATGCTGAATTTGTTGGGTAAGATTTCTAGGTTTCAAAGCAAATTGTTATGCCTATCAAGCCTTATCAGAATCAGGCTGAAAACATGGTGAAGAATTGTTTGTTGTCTGACTCTGTAATTCCTTACACTTCATTTACTGCTGGCATATTAGTCTGCAAAGTGGTATGTTTTTAGAAATCATTTTTTTTCCTTTTTACTTTACTTTTTATGACAATTCATGTGAACTGACCCCAAATCATATTGTGAGGCTCTTAGTTTTTTCTATTTTGTGACAATTATACAACTGGTGCCGCAAAATGGCCAATTTAGCTCTCTCGTTATGTTCAATGTATTAATGAACTACTATATGTTCAATGCGAGATGAAAGTTTCATCTTCTTTCTTTATTTTTTCTATACTCCTTCCCCGTTTCTCTTGTGGTTATTATCGGATGAGGTATATCTCATTGTTCATTGTGGTTTAAAATGTAATTCTTAGGAATTGTTCGTTTATGGGATATATTTATCTTTTTGACATGTATAGCATGACAATATGGTCGAGCTTATAGAGTAGCTAGCACTTGCTGATGATGCTTTTCATAGATGAACCATGTATGCGCTCTATGCTTCAATGGGAGGGGGAGCTGTAACTCATAAACTGCTCATCATAATTGGGAAAAGGGAAAACCCCATTACGGTTTTCAAAATTAATATGTGTTCTGTAGATGTATGATTGTCCCATCTCACAAACCATTTTATTTATAACAATGACACCCTTGAATTTTCTGTTTAAAAAATGCAGTGCCAGTGGTCAAAATCAATTTGCATATAATAAATAATGTATTGCAGAATTGCTAAGGGGCAATGAGCTAGTAACTAATAAGGTAATTCCCAAGGCATCTCAATGTTGCTGGGCCTGGCTACCCATTCGGGGACATGGAAGGACTATTATTGTCAACATGATCACTCAACACTTTCAGCAACGTTAAATAGCGAGAACAGTAAGTAAATTGCATTGCTTGGAGATTGATAAGGCTATGTTATTCATGACATCGTATACTGTTGTTGTGACATGACTAATGACTTGTGGTCTTATAGGTTGTAGCCTTGTAGGAGAGAGTCCAGACGTAAAGGGTGACGGTTTATACATTATCATCTCCATAAATTATATAGCTTGATGTTTGGATAGCCTCAGCTTGATCGTGATTCAAGTCAATCTTACCTTGAACTTCATCTCTTAAGGCACACCTAAATATAATCTATGCTGACTTTGCTCAACTTTCAGACGCGATAGAATCCACTTAATAGGCATCTAAGCAGTACATGGTTCTACTTTAGTCGTACTTAATTACTTGTTTAAATCATCTTTTTATGAACTTATAGATGCATTACTTTTTAAAAGATTATGCTGTTATGAAATGAGAATCAGAGCTTAGCTGCTTGTATTGAATACAATTGTTAGGAAAGACTATATTTTTGGATGAGACTTTTGACATATAATAGAAGATCGTCTTTCGTGGATTTTTAGAGCTAATTCTTCAAGTAATCGACATTTTCAGCGGTGGCACTCTGGTATGTTTAAGCTCATAGCTCTCTATATAATCATTGAACAATGATGTAAAATATATTGGCTTTAACTTATTGACGGTGTATTTGTGTGAAATCTGCACACCTAAGCTTTGAGATAGATGTAGGTCAGTTAGTAAAATAGAACAAAATTCTTATTACATGCATTTGGATGTAGCTGCGCTGCTGAAGCTCAGATATTTATCTTCAAATGTTTACTCTCCAGGTTTTGGCTTAGCTTGTCACCTTAGAGTTATGGCCTTTCTTCCAACAATTGGAATGGGAAAAAATGTGAGTTATGGCTGTATATGGCTATATGAATTAGTTGATACATTTCAACATCTTATGTAAGCTAATTCTGAGATCTCTATTATTCGTGGAGGAATTTGAGCACTTACTGGCTTGCACTGAGGAATTGCGGTTAAAGTAATATGCTCAACATGTTGGTACCGGTACTCCGTTTATTTGGTCGTCGCTTGCTCTTGAGTACCTTCTTTGGTGAGCGGTGAGGTATTCTCTTTTTTTTCCTCTCTATCTTCTTTGACTTTCGCATTTGACCTTACATGACCTTTTGGGATTGGTGTTTGTTAGTATTGTGATTTGGTTGTATTCATAATAGAAGTTTGAACAACTCATGTTCGTAGTTCATAGAACAAGCGAGAATGCTTAATCGAAGCAAAGAATCACAATTCTCAAACTTGCAAAGTTTTACTAATCAACAAGTTTAGTGCCAGATCAGGGTGGCACCTCAGGTAACCGGGTGAATGAAATATCTTTTGGCTTTTTGATTCCTATCATCTTACCTCATTTAGATAAGGACAGGGCCATGTAATTCACATCTCTGTTTGAAAAACTACGAGGTTTGCTTCTTTCTTATGTCAATGAAATTTGGTTTCTTTCCCTGTTCAAGTTCAATGGTGTAGTTGAGGTCTTGTCTCTTTTCCCGATTTAAAGCTTTTATGGACGATTATTAATAAAACGAGATGTTTAGAGATACATTCTTCAGGCTTATGATTAGCATTGTTGGGGCCAATATGCTTGAGGTGGATTGTGAGTAAGATTAGAGCAAAGGTATGTTGACTTTTCATTTAATTGCCTCGTCGTGAAGAGGCGATCAATATTTAGGATGAGAGGACCTAATTGATTTCTAGTGGAGTTAGAGAGAAGCCGTAGTCGCCCGCCACACCGGAGACCGAAAACCGGCACCGCAGCCCCACCCTGCAGCCCCAATTCTCGATCCTTATTCATTTGTGCAAACTATATCGAAGAGCCAAAGCACTCCTGCCCTGACACGGACTTCTACTTCAACCATGCCTCAGACCAACATGTCCACTATTTCAATGCAACATACTCTTGTTCCTTGGCAGGTAAGAAAAAATCAGACAATTGGCGCTTCATCAAACATGAGTAATGTGAAGCAGGAGCCTTCTGAGCAGGCTCTTGAGAAACAACCAAAGCCCCAACCATCTTTATCACGGGGGCCTATTATTTTGGGTTTTGTACTGGTTGATCAAGGAGAATCACTTCCAGTATCCTCACATGATGAACTGTTGGGGAGATATAATCCTGGTACTGCCTTTCCAACTTCGTTGAGGACGGAAAACGTGGCGACTTCAGCCTTCTATTCTCGTCCCCTATGAATACAGATTTCCGGGTATCTTCTATTCTCGTCCCCTATGAATACAGATTTCTAATTGATTAGATGATAGTTTCGTTCAATATTGAGTTCGATGATCGAATTTGGGCTAATTTCTCCTCTAATTTGGAGATCAAATCTGTGTTTGGCTTGATTTTGACTGTTTTTATAGCAATTTCTGTGATAATTTTTGGTGATAATGTGAATTTTGGGAGTTTAGGGTCTGATATTGAAATTGTAAAGTTAATTCTCCCCTAATTTGAAGATCATGTCTGTGTTTCGCTTGATTTTGACTGATTTTATAGCAATTTCGTAATTATTTGTTGATAATAATATAGATCAATATGTGAGGATATCCTTATGTGTTGTATACTGCATATATATCTTAGTTTTATAATTCCAAGCAGGATCAGATTTGTACAGTTTGGTGTTAGTTGCTTTGATGTCTATTTACAAGTACTCCATATATCCTTGTGTACTGCTAGTATTGAGATGTATGGTAAAGTTTGATTGATCGCTAGATAGCTTATAGGTACTAGTATGACATATACAGAAATTGGCATGATAAATTATTGAAAGTCCTTTGTGGGAAAATATTAGCACCTTCTGGACAAACTTATCTTTTAAATTTAAAACTATAGTCTCTCACATATGGAGAGAACATTATAGAGAATATAACCTTCGAAAGTGACCCTTAAACCAAATTAAAGGGGCTTAACCGACAAAATTTTTAATACAGCTCCAAGAATCCTAAACTGTTATGAGTTATGACCTCAAGCTACTAAGCAATTTCCTAATATGTATTGTTGACATTCTACAACATATAGCCCAGACAGGAATACTAGATCAACATTGGACCACAAAGCTAGCAGACAACTGACCGCAATCAAATAGATGGGCGGGGGGATTTACTGGGTGGATGGATTGAACACATACACACACCAGGAAGGCAGCGTTCATCCCAATTCTTACACGGCCTCAGCAGAAAAAAAAAAAAAAAAAAAAGGTGCCAAAACAACCAAATTACAAGCCTCAGGAAGATGAGATCTTCGTATAGAAATGTAGCCTTAACTGCAGATATACATTATCACTAGTTAATTGGATCAGTAAACCTTCTGATCCAGTCTCATCTAAGTTTCTCAGAAAGTTCGACAAACCCAAATTAATAATGGGATGCAATGTTTGGAAAGCGTATACTTAATCATTTAGCTTATTGAACACCTCAACACCTCCAAGTCTATTGAAACCTTTACACCCATAAGGCGATAACAATGTCCTAGTTATAGGGGCCAAAAGGAAGCAATCTAGCTTAAACTACAAAGATAATTTTCTGCATCAATGGAAACGAATGAAAGCCTCTCACTAGCACTGCAACTCTATTCGTCATAAGCCTTTACGTCAATGTAAACTAACTTCAGCTCTTACACAAACTGAATCACCTTACATCCAAAAAGTATTTCTAAAGATCATCATCAAAGCTATTTCCCCTCTAGAGGAACACTTTCAGACATGTTCCAAGCCCCCACAACACTCTTTGTTTGCTAGGATTCAATGTGGTGTTTTGTCGAGTGAATTGTGAGCTTCCGTTTACGTACATCTTCTTAATGCATCTTGTCCTAAAAAGGTCCAAAGAAGCGTTCTATTTAATTAATAAATAAAGTGATGAACTGTTAAGCTTGCTTGATCGTTTTAAGTAACATTTGTTGCTGCTTTTATGGTCTGTGAATCTATTATTACATGAGATTGCAATGGTGACTGAAACAATTGGGAAAAGAAAAACATGGTGAATGCAAGAATCTGCTTTGAGTACTGATACTTGGTTATGTTTCAGGTATTGAGTGATCAACAACTGTACATAATATGTACCCTGTATTGGGACGACGACTATAATACCAGAATTGTACTTCGAGTCTCTCCTTGGTAAGGTATCAATGACAATGACAGAAAAATAAGGTAGTGAGAAATTTTCCTTAGTTGGACTTAGCACTGTCAGCTTATTGATCATAGTGCTAGTGAATATCTTTTCTCGTTCAGTTTATGATTGATGCTGCTAGAAAGTTAGCAATTCTAATTGATATCCTTGAAATTGAAGGCACATGAAATTAATGACAATGTAGCCAAAAGTTTTAGCAGGTTTATTAGATTTTGTAACTCGAATCTACACTTGTTTTGTAACTAATATACACTTATTTCATTTTATCAACAATAATATTTTGGATGTGTTGGATGTATGATTTTCGTGTGCGTTTTTTGAATATTATGTAAGTGAGAGGAAGACGAGATGTGTGGTGGTTGAAGCGAGGGGAACAAAGAGTGTCTGGTATATGTTAGATTTGGAGTGCTGCTGCTGCTGGTCTACTGCCCTATTGTAATAGTGTAAGTGATGAGTTTTAAAATATACCGCAAGTGCACGGTGTCTGTTTAGCAGAACCTGGCAAATACGGGTCGATCCACAGGGAGAGGAGTTCTACAGATTTAAGTTCAATTATCTAACTACTTCAAGAGAGGAAATTGATTGAGGAATTAATAACTAAACTAGAATAAACTATAACACAAAAAGATGGAAGTTTATCAATTAATTAAAAACCTAGGGCAATCGATCGGTCCACCATGCTTATACCAATTTAATCACTACAATATAGTTCGACAATACTTGGATTGAGGTTCGAATAAATAAAGTATTTCGTTAATCCTTGGTCGGCATTAACAACTCTTAGATTAACATATGCCAAGATTCGGTCGCTCAACATAATCAAATCTACCTATTGTAACAAGCCTCTAATGAATACGATCTTTCGATTCTAATTCTTATTAGCTAAACATAACTCATGATATTGCGCAATTACATGAATTAAACAAGCATAACAAATCAATAGGAATTATTCTAATTCAATCCAAATAATGAAGAACTTTAAACCACAATCAAAAAGGTATAAACATGGCTTCCCTC
Organism: Beta lomatogona; assembly: GCA_947646795.1. Taxonomy (NCBI): domain Eukaryota; kingdom Viridiplantae; phylum Streptophyta; class Magnoliopsida; order Caryophyllales; family Amaranthaceae; genus Beta; species Beta lomatogona. Next base: position 466,735 of record CANSNZ010000335.1, on the reverse strand, counting down.
TCTAAGCCCTAGAAAAAAGTCTACTCACTCATGATAATAATAAAATCAATAAACATAATCAAAGTAAAAGCATTCATTAAGTTAAACAAAGTAAAGAGAAATACCGAATGATTCCAGAACAATGAAAACCAAAATCGATGATCTTTATAATCTTCAAGAGCAAGAGTTAATACAAAACTAGAGAGAGAAACTAAGTGTTTAGCCCTAAAAACGTAGATAATAAGATGCTCTAATTGGAATTACCAAAAACCTATTTATACTTTCTTACAAAACCGGCTAAAAAAGGAAATAAAACCGTCCCAAGAAAAACCGCCCCGGTCGATCCGGGGAAACCGCCCTGGTCGGGCGGCGGTGTTTTAGAACTACAACTAAGAAGCAGAATCGCCCTGGCCGACCGGGGCAGATCCGCCCCGGTCGGGCGCGTAAACAGATTTTCCCTCTCTCGCCCGGTTGACCGGCGAACAAAACTCACTTTGGAGGCCTTTGTAGCTCGCCCGGTCAACCGGGCGAGAGTCCTTTTCGCTCATTTTTGATGTAATCTTGTCCGAATCACTTGTGCAATCTCTCGGATCTTCTATGGGCTATAAGTGGACCGTTGGACTTCCGTTCTGCAGCTCAAATGAGGGCGCTAAACGCTTAATCTGCACAAAACATCTAACACACGGAAACAAGTCCAAACATATCAAATAGCTCAAGAATCGAGCTCCAATGAGCTCAAATCAACTATCAAAGCTAAAGGAATAGAGCTAAATAATCTATATAAAATAGATACATCAGTAAGCACGCAGCGCATGCTGGCAGTAGCTGAATTTTTTTTTTTTACTATATAAAATATACAAATGCTCCGGTTATTTAAGAAAGCCGGAGCATTTTGTATGTACAAGTGCTCCGGTTTTCCCAAAAAACCGGAGCATATGTGGTATTTTACTCATGTAAAAAAGCTCAAATGCTCCGGTTTTAGTCACAACCGGAGCATTTGATAAACCAAATGCTCCGGTTAAGAACCGGATCATTTGTAAAATGCTCGTATGACGTCTGCTACGGATCAAATACGGAGCATTTGAGGGGGTTTTAACCGGAGCAATTGAGATTTTTTCCACTAGTGCTCAAAGGAGGTTCCATAGTAAAACCAATTGGCAATAGTAGGAGTAACTCCTTTAACTTATAATGTGGTATTTTATACCCTCTTTCTCCTGTAACACCCGACCCATACGGAGTCAAGTATATCGTCACCAATGCGCATCCAGGGCCAACAACTGTCCTCAATAACCAACATAAGTTCTTCCGGTGCATTTTGTCATCACTCATGCGCACCCTGAGAAACTTCTCAAGAGGTCACCCATCCCTAGACTACTCCCAGCCAAGCACGCTTAACTGTGGAGTAACTAAGGAAATGAGCTCCCTAAATGAAATATGCATCTTGTTGGAATGAGTAGCCTGCTAAATCCCTTTTAAGCAATCATGAGGGGTATTACATACACCCCCACTTGAGAACAGCAACGCCCTCATTGCGCCTGAGGACTCCACATATTCGACATACGGCTTGTGGGTCGCTCCAGATATTCGGTCTGACGACCTCTGGGTCGCTCCTTATGACAATGCAGCCCCAGAATCCTCCCTCACTATGCGCCTGAGGACTCCTAATATTCAGCCTTACGGCCTTTAGGGTCGCCCCAACACGCGGTCGCAGGGTTGCTATGATACCATTTGTAATGCGCATCCAGGGCCAACAATTGTCCTCAATAACCAACACAAATTCTTCCGGCGCATTTTGTCCTCATTCATGTACACCCTGAGAAAGTTCCCAGGAGGTCACCCTTCCCTGGACTACTCCCAGCTAAGCACGCTTAACTATGGAGTAACTAAGGAAATGAACTCCCTAAAAGAAATATGCATCTTGTTGGAATGAGTAGCCTGTTAAATCTCTTTAAAGCAATCATGAGGGGTATTACATATTCAATGTGGGATAACTCACATTATGTGCACAATAAACAAAGGGTCTAACACTCCCCCTCACATGTGAGTGTCCCTATAATTAGAGCACACTAGTAAGGTACATATTAATAATCCTCATTGGGAATGAACGTCCAATAGAGGCCCTTATCCAGTTGCTTGACAAATTCGCAATATGAAATTCCCAACACCTTGGCTTAGATACCATGATAAATTTGGTAGAATTGAAAATGCGTTTGGGCAACCCGATAAGGAGGATAGGAGTTCGGTCCACATAGAAGTTCAGAGGAGATTCCATACTAAAACCAATTGGCTATAGTAGGGGTAACTCCTTTAGCTTATAATGTAGTACTTTATCTCATCTTTCTCCAATGTAGTACAACTCACATGTGCACAACAAACAAGGGGTTTAACAATCAGCCTTCGGAGGTTTAGGAGTTGTTTGTTGGGAAGTTGGCGAAAACCGTGGATTGTTATTTTCTCAAAATTGATTGGATCACCATGACATTTGTTCACTCTACAGTAATTGACACCATATGTTAGTGCTAACAAATAATTTCAGATAGGAAGAGTTGGAATAGAATGAGTAAGCTTTGGAGAAAAAATGAAACACACTAATATCAAGAATAAACTTAGTGAATTCTTTTGGAGGGAAGATTGAAGACAGATAAAATAATGTAAGAATTGAATCCTTTATATTTAAGGATGATTAAGGGGTTGAGGATGTTACTTTCATTATCAAGAAATGAATAAGCAAGAAATTAAATGAACATTTTATAATGGTGCATTACAAACAACCACCACTTGTCCACTTCATCTATCCTATTATATTATTAGCAACATACTACTTTAGAGCATGAAGTGTATAAACAAAATACCATATCATGGTATTGCGTGTTTGTGAGTTATCCAAAAATGAACATAAGCAATAAATGAACATGTTGTAATGGGACATTACAAACAACCCGTAACATGAACATTTCTAACTTTCTATTATATCGTCAACACACCACTTTAGAAGTCGTTGTGGGCCTGATGGCGTTTATCATGCACTGATTGACCTTGAGTTATGTTGTTAACTTGTCATCGCGTCCATCATTATATTCATGGCCGCCATGGTAGTCATTGGGATGAGAGTTGGGTTGATACCCATATAACTAAGTTATCGCATCCATCATTATATGCATGGTTGCCACTGTAGTGGCCGCGATGAGAGTTGGATTCATACCCATACAACTAAGTCATCGTATCCATCACTATATTCATGGCCTCCATGGTAGTAGCCGCGATGAGAGTTGAGTTTATACCCATACAACTAAGTCATCACATCCATCATTATATTCATGGTCGCCCATGGTAGTGGCTGCGATGAGAATTAGGATTATATCAATACAACTAACCCCCTAAGCATATTTGTTGACAGGTGATACCATAGAGGTTCATTGGTTGCGATGAGAATGAATGCCATGATTCAAATAATATTTTAATCAATTTTTCATTTTTTTTTTTATAACATGTTATATGGCTGCTAAGGAACTTGATTTTTTGAACCATTTATTGAACCTGGGCCTGTCATGTGGCCGCTAAGGAACTTGGTTTTTTGAACTGTTTAGTCAAGGTCAGTCAGTGCGTGATAAAGGTTGTCAGGCCCATAGTGGTCATGGTCATGCCAAAGAACACGTGCATCAATCATTACGCTACATTTGGCTAGATGAAGATTATATGTACATGTGGACATGGGGTACATAGGACCCAAGAGTGAACAGTAGTACTATAAAAACCCCATTTGTACTTAGATTGGGGGAGATACTTAGCATACTCTATCTCTCATTTCTCTCTCTAAATCATTCAGGGACATGTTGTGACTTGACCATCGGAGGAGGTTTCTTCGACACCCCGCGAGGGGTGTTTACATTCGTTGATGTACAAAGTTTCCATGACGACCACGCTACACTTACCATCGCGTCCATGGTTTCCAGCACAAGGCGATCACCTGTTTTACTACATAAACACTTAGCATCAAGATTAACTTGATCATCATAGAGGCATCATATCATCAGAATAGTAACATGACTATAACTAAGAGAAGTGGTAGTAGCTAATAAAATTGAGAAGACTTACTACACGAAAGAATGAGAATACTTAGCTGGAGTTGGTTTACACTTGTGAAACATTGGCGACAGTATTCGAGCGGCAAAGAGGACAAGATGGAGTTTCAGACAACCACTTAAAGATACACTCCTCATGAAATAGATGGTTGCAACTAAACATTCTATCACCAAGATAAAGATAAAATTATTGAGTCTTCTTTGAGTTGTTAATCATAAGCAAAGAAATAAGTCAAAATATAGTTATACTAACAAGTTGATTTCGTTTAGAGTTGCTAAGATTCAAATACTCGGGCAGAATCTCCAAATGTCGTAGCATGCTTAACTATATCAGACATAGACAATCATGAAGATAGAGTTTTTGAATTCATGGCTAATCTTTGGTGTATTTGGATGACCCGGAATAATATTATTTTCAAAGGTTGGAATCCACAAAATACTCAACACATCCTGGTCTTGATTGATAAATGGAGAACTAGATGGTATAGTACCTTCGCTACTAGAAACCAATCAAAAGATTTGAAGAGTCCTAAGACCAGAGACAAGTTTGTGAGAACAAAGTCTCCAATATCCAAAAATTGGGACCAAGATTTTCATTCGAAAACTTTAATAGTGGATGGTGCCTGGAAAATTGTTGATAATGCAACTGGAAGGAGCTCTATCGCGGCGTTTGGTTGGGTCCTCTGTCAAGGGAATCAAATCATTCCCACAGGACAAAGGTAAATTGTTTGCTTTCTCGGCTCTTCAAGCAGAAGCTGAAGCCCTTCTCAAAGGTTTACAAGGTATAAAAGGAAAAAAGTTGGAAAAAATAATAATTTGGACTGACTCAGAAAATTTGACAAAAGGATTAAGGGACCCTTCAAAAGCTCATCAACACATTAAAACTATTATTAGTGATATTAGTATGTTACTAGAAAATTATTCTGCTTTTAGTATTCTTAGCGTTTGTAGATCAAAAGTCACTCCTGCTCATAACCTTGCTATGGAAGCAGGAAAGAGTAGGGTGATAATGTAGTCTCTTTGTTTTTGCTTCTGTCAAAAAAAAAAAAAAAAAAAAAAAATCACGGTCGGGTTCATTAGTATCGGTATCATCCTCATAGCAATCATCGTTACCCTAAGCCTTAGCCTCAAAATTTATCTTGGCAAAAGAACGCCCCATCCTGTGTTTTGTTCTGCGTTATTTGTTTCAAATATGTAACATATCGTATCAAATTTGTTAGTCCGCATGTAATCACGTATGTTCCTGGCTAAATCAAAGGCAATCTCAACATCAAACCATGTAGTAGCTTCCATAATGTTGACAAATGATGATATTCTATGGTTTCGTCGTCGGGGTAGGGAAGGATGAAGGTATTGGTATGCATAGGGTGGATGGTGGATCCAATCTTTAATAAAATAAAATACCTCGTTTTCTTTATAAGATGAGTGATTTCATGCTTTTCTAGATACTTACACAATCTTATTTTGTGCAATGCTTCTGTTCTTTCATCCAACCTTATGAAACAACGTTCTTCGACTTCTTGGATTTCCCCTCCTCGTAAACTCGATGAACCCATGATTGCTTAACTTCGTTCAAGAAACAAACAAACAAACAAAACTTTAGAGAGATGTGTTAAAGATAAGTATTTGGAGAAATTTTTACCTGTATTTTATAATGAACAAGCGTGTATGGTATAATAGTATATTACACCAAAACTCTAAACCAACTAAAACAGGATAAGATAAAAACATATCTATTCTACTCTACTTATTTTATACTTATCTTATCTTACATTATCAAACTTATCTTATCATAACTAATCTTATATTATTTGAGCTTATCCTCCATTTTTTTAGAAGTAATCTGATCTAATCTGAACTTATATTATTTGGACTTATTTTTTTAAAAATGAGTTTGAAAAAATTGAATAGATTAAACTTTTGGGTCAATCAATAACAAAAGTGGTCATCTTATCTATTGATATGAACTCTTTTTAAAACACCTAATTTTGGATAAATTAATAAATGGAAGTTGGTTCTCAATAAACCACAAGAGATAGTCATATTGTATTAATTAAGTATTTTTTTTTTTGAGATATACCAGGATAATTGGGCATTTTGTGGGGATATACTACCTCACTAAATTTTTTTTGTGGGGATATACCAACCTAAATTTAAGTTTTGTTAAAAGGTACCAAAATCACTATCTACGGCGAGAAAGTCAAATTTCCGGCCTTTGACTTGGTAACTTAACCCTAATTTATACCCTATAGCACAAATTCAAACCACATAGTACAATTGAAGAACACAAGAAGTAAATTGAATTGAGATTAAAGCTAAAATAAGACATCATACCTTGGAATTGATGATTTTGGGCAAACTTTTTTTGCCGAATTGAAAAGCGTTCTTTTTCAAGGTTTAAGGAGAGGAAAATGTTAAGGGAGGGCGTTGGTTATTAAGGGAGAAAATTCTTTAAAAAATTGTTAAAAAAAACATTTCAATAGTATGCGCTGGTTGAGGGGTAAAACACAACATTTTTGGCTCACTCACGAGTTCCTACCAAGTCAAAGGCCGAAAGTTTGACTTTCTCGCCAAAAATAGTATTTTTGGTACCTTTTAGCAAAACTTAAATTTAGGTTGGTATATCCTCACAAAAAAATATTTATTGAGGTATATCCCCACAAAATACCCTATTACCCTGGTATATCCCCGCAAAAAACTCATTAATTAATCTAACTTTAGCTATACGATTCAAAAAATTCAATCGGATACTTCCTCCATTTTATTTTGTTATAAACTATTTCTTTTTCTTTTTTGTCAATTCTTAGGGAGATTCACTAATATAAAATAATGATGATACCCACTAAATAAACTAATAAGAGACAATCCAAAAAGGAGAAGTGAGTAAACTAATAAGAAACGGAGGGAGTACTTTACAATGCAGCCATTGGAGATTTCTAGCAAACCTTTACAGAAAGGTCATCTTGGAAGTTAAAAATATACTCAAACACCTAAGCACTTTAAGAAAAAAGATCACTGTTGAAGGAAAAAAAAAAAAAAAAAAAAAATATGCCCTATACTCCTAAACAACTTTTTGTTTTTGGTTCAAGCACCATCCGGCGTCCGAGTTACATGTCCGGATTTGCTTCCTCCGGGATCACGATTAAGGTTACCACGAGCATTGTTTGCTCTCTTCACAACCACCTTCGGGGGCTTCCCCACTTTCTCATCCATTAAGTCTATTATCCGCAATAAGTGCGGTAAATACCCAATTATCAACCTCAAATTACTGTAGAGTAGTTCTTTGGCTTGTGAAGTATGTTAAATAATTAACAATTAACGTAGTACGCATTCAAGTAGAAGAACAATAGCCCGAAAATGGTACCTCCTTTATGCTTCCAACAGACTTTCCATCAAATTCGGTGACAACGTCTCCTCGGCGAGAAACCGGCGCGATGCGGGAGAGCCCGGAGTAACCTTGTCTCGAGAGGAAAGGGTTAGTATTACACAAAGACTCTAGCTAAAAGACGAACGGAACAATCAAACGTCTAAAATCATAAGCAAATGAAAACATTGTCAAATATTGAAGCCAATAATGCTGATGCGAGCAAAAACATAGACATGTACACACAAAGCATAGAAAGTCATAGGCCATATAACTTCAATAAGCACCAAATTAACATAGAAAGTCATAGCATGTACACACAACCATAGAAAGTCACAAGCTATCCTACACTCGATCCACGATTCATCAAAAAATATGCTAACACAACTTCCTCCTCGCAATTTTCTCTCTTTCGATTTTATATTAATAAATTCATAAAAGATCCGATCCCATCACCAAATCTAGAGAAGTTATAGGTTAATCCCAAAGATTTAAAAAAAAAAAGCCTCCGGTCTCAAGGATTACATGGCCAAAAATAGGTGAGGCCGAGAACTTGTGCATAAAGTAAAATACTTGGATTAAGATGCATAGACAAGATACAAAAATGACAAAGCCTTTATCGCGATAGAATGGAGATGCGCGGGCAAGATAGTCAAATGTTATTATTTCTTTTATTGATTTTGAAAATTCTTGTCAATAAAAGAAATAGCCCTCTTCACTTAAGAGTTTGGTACTACGAGAAAATAGCATCCGAATTTCTCTATAATACTTCACCGAATAATTTGTCCTTGCATTAATAGAAGTTGAATATGGCCAACACAACTCGTGGACTTTTACATCTAATTCATAAATATCCATCCCAAAAAAAGAAAAGGGTGGAGAGGAAATGCTAGAAACACCTCTCGAAACCTGTTAGGGAGTATAATTGATTGAATGATTTGTGTTACTTTCTCATTGAACGTAAGGTCACATATACATCAAGATATGCAATGTTAGACAAAAATAAGGAAACTATCTAAGCCTTCCTATAAGGTAATATTTACATACAAAACATATCGCTTAACACCCCCCTCAAAGTGGAGCATGGGGATCCAAAATGCCCAACTTGCCAAGAAGAATGTCAAACCGAGTCTTCCCAAGAGCCTTTGTGAAAATGTCGGCCAACCGAGTAGTCGTAGGAACATAAGAGGGAGCAATAAGCCCATCGGTAATGGCATCGCGAACAAAATGACAATCTACCTCTATATGTTTCGTGCGCTCATGAAAAACAGGATTGTTGGGAAGATGTAAGGCCGACCGATCCGTCACAAAAGAGAGGAATGGCCTTGGGATGATGAACACCCAAGCTAAGAAGGAGGCCTTTGAGCCACTTTAACTCACGAGGTAATAGCGGCCATAGAACGATACTCGGCCTCAGCCGAAGAGCGAGAGACAGTAGGTTGCTTTTTCGTCTTCCAGGAGATAGGAGAATGACCAAGAAAAACAAGCCAACCAGTAAGAGAACGGCGGGAGATGGGACAAGCGGCCCAATCGAGTCACACCATCCCCGCAATGACAAATCGCTATCGCGCGAAGAAGAATACCCCGACCAGGGAGTACCCTTAAGATAACGAACAACTCGGAGTGCGGCCTCCGAGATGCGCCTGTCGAGGAGACGCATAAACCGAGAAAGAATATGCACGAGAATAGGCAAGATCGGGACGAGTAACAAAGCAAGATAGATCAAACGACCAACAAGACGGCGGTAAAGCTCTGGATCCGGCAGATACTCGCTAGTAGACAGGGCAAGCTTATGATTGGACTCAATAGGAGAATCAGAGGGCTTAGCACCCAACATACCAGCCTCCGCAACAATATCCAAAGCATACTTGCGCTGACAGAGAAAAAGACCCGTAGAACTCCGAGCCACCTCGATACCAAGAAAATACCGCAGATGACCAAGATCCTTCATACGAAAACAATCACTCAGATAGGCTTTAAATGTCTGCAAGGCGGCAGTATCATTCCCTGCAATGATAAGATCATCAACATACACTAGGACATTAATCTGAACATGACCCTTAGTGTAAGTGAAAAGTGAGTAGTCCGAATAAGACTGAAGAAAGCCATAATGTCGGAGAGCAGTGACAAGTTTAGCAAACCAACAACGAGGAGCTTGCTTCAAACCATACAAAGACTTACGAAGACGACAGACAAGATTCGGATCAGAAGCACCGAAGCCAGGTGGAAGTCGCATATAAACTTCCTCCTCGAGATCGCCATGTAAGAAAGCATTTTGAACATCCATCTGATGGAGTTCCCAATGCTTAGAAGCAGCAATGGCAAGGAAAGCACGAACAGTGACCATCTTAGCAACAGGGGCAAAGGTCTCAGTGTAATCAATACCTTCCCTTTGATGATTGCCAAGAACCACTAAACGGGATTTGCGACGGTCTAGAATACCATTAGCATCATATTTGTTGCGATACACCCATTGACTACCGAGAGCCCGTTTGCCAGGAGGAAGATACTCCATGGTCCAAGTACCATTGTTCTCAAGAGCTGTGATTTCTTCTTGCATAGATTGGCGCCAAAGGTCATCAAGCATAGCCTCCTTAAAGGACCTAGGCTCATGAGTGGAAGTAAGAGCTGCAAGAAAAGCACGATAATTTGCAGAAAAACTATTACAATTGACATAATGTGCAATGAGGTAAGGAGTACCTTTGGAGCGAGAGGAACTAGATGAAGCGGAAGATGGACTTTTTACGGCAACATTCGTCACATAATCGCGCAAGAGAACCGAGGGCACCTTGGTGCGAAGACCACGCCCAAAAGCAGAAGACTCGTCTGAAGATGCGGACCCAGCAGAGGGCCCAGACGCATCAGGCCCAGAAGGGGCAGCAGGGGGCAAATGGACCCGGTAGAGGATGCGTTGGAAGAGGTCCCTAGATGAGTGAGGGATAGTGGGTCAGCAGGAAGAGGGGCGGTAGGCCCAGCACTGTTGTTGGACAAAGGAAAAGGGGCGGAAGCTGGACCGGGCCTCGCGGGTCGGTTGAGGAGAGGAAGAAATAGGGGCGTCAGGTGGAGCGATGGGCTCAGGAGTGGAAGAACTAGAATTTGGGCCGTTTGTGGAGCTGGGCAGGGAGTTGTCGAAAGGTTGGGCTGAAGTAGGAGGGGTGGGAATATGAGGAGCAGGAGAGTCATGAGAAGAATCATAGAAGGCAAAATCATCATGAACATCCATTTCAATAGCAACAATATTTTCCGGAATAATATCAACACGGAGTCCCAAAAGGATACACATCCTCAAAAAACTTCACATCCCTAGAAACAAAAAAACTCCTTTTTCTCAAGATCAAATAGACGCCAACCCTTCTTACCAAATGGATATCCCACAAAAATGCATTTTCTACTCCTCTTTGCAAACTTATCACCTTGAGTTTTATGATTATGAGCCAAACACAAAGTACCAAACACCTTGAGAGCATCATAAGAAGGACAAGAGCCAGTTAAACATTCAACAGGAGTCTTATTATGCAATAAGGGAGTGGGAGTGCGATTAATCAAATGAGCAGCGGCAAGGACACATTCTCCCCAAAAATAAATAGGAAGATGAGATTGAAAACGTAAAGAACGGGCTACATTCAAGATATGACGATGTTTACGCTCAACCTTGCCATTTTGGTGAGGAGTATGAATACAAGATGTTTGAAACACAATGCCCGTAGCAACAAAATAATCATGAAGACAATTGAACTCAATACCATTATCACTCTGCACAATTTTGATGGTTTGAGAAAATTGTCTATCAGCCATAGCAATGAAGGACATAAACATACTAAAAACCTCAGTTTTATCAACCAACAAATAAATCCACACAGCACAGGAAAAATCATCCACAATAGTCAGAAAATAACGAGCACCACAAGAAGATACATGTCTATAAGGTCCCCACAAATCACAATGAACCTTCTAAAAAATGCGGGTAGTTTTAGTGTCACTAAGAGGAAACTGATCCCTAGGGTGCTGAGCATAAAAGCAAATGTCACATCCATTATTCAAACTACCCTTAAGATGACTAACGGGGAGGAAGCAACTTTACAACTTTTTGCGGAAGGATGTCCCATACGACGATGCCATAATTCCAAGAGAGAATCTTCACCAGAAATGCATATCTTTGAACGCAGTCCATGCCGCCAAAGTAATAAAGTCCATCCCGCTTAACACCCGTTCCAATCAGCTCCATAGACAGGTCCTGTATAGTGCACATATGTGAGTCAAATTGAACAGTACAATGCAAACTATCGCACAACTGAGAAATAGATAACAAA